>JAQQZR010000009.1:13113110-13134082 GCA_030068235.1 Notoglanidium macrostoma | reverse complement strand
GTCATAATGTGTTCCAAAATAATAAAAAAAACATTTAGTATGTTTTGATGTACAGTATGTATAAAATGTTAACACTAGACGTATGTATTTGCTTTTCAAAAGTACACTTTTCTTTTACAAGAGTAGAACCTGGTATAATGTAAGTATGAGAATGTAGAGGGCATTTATATCAGACATCCAATACCTCTCACCATTTATAGTCCATGTTATTCACAATACTCATACAAGCCTTTTGCCACTTGTTTTATATGTCATTTTTTTAGCTACTATATCCATGTCATACACACTTGTGCCTTTGGGAACTTTAAGCTTGCTTTTGAAGGTATCAAGGTCACTTTTTATACTCGGATCTGTATTGATTTTCTGTGTGTGGGTGTGTAAGAGTACGTGCAGCAGGTGGATAAGTTTGAGGCTAGAAACACAGTGGCCTAATGAGGAATGTCAGGGGAAGAGTGAGACGGCAGAGGGCTTTGTGCTGGGCTGAAAGACCACTGGAATGATAAATATGTGATGTGAGAGTGATGCTGATGCTGTCACAATGATAATCAGCAACACATTCACACACAGCTTCATCCAGGTTCTGCACACTGTATATCTACACACACAAAATTTACTAGTTTCATTTGCTTACACATATTTAACCATACATGCAAATATAATGCTTGCTTTATAATACAGGAATGCACATACAGATACTGTGCAATATCACTTTCATTAACACATACAGTTGCAGTCAGAATTTTACATACAGTCATCATGGCCATAAATGGCACGGCAATATTGGGCTTTCAAGGATATTTATAAACAGTTCTTTTTCAGGAGAACAATGATCGTACAGCATGCATAATTAACAGGGAAAAAACAAGAATTTGGTGCACAAGTTTTAATTTATTTTGGGTTTTCTGAAAGCTGTTGGAACTCTGTATACAGTCAGGTGAGTTTTACATTGCCATGGACTGGGAGGCTGCCATCCAAGAAAGAAACCCCTGATCCAAAATTGACTCAGTCTTGATTAAAGTTTGCAGATGATGACAAAGAAAAAGCCTTTTGGAGGGAAGTTGCATGGTCAAATGAGACAAAGATTGAGTTGTTTGGTTACAATGAAAAGAGGTAGAGATGAACTCTCTGTATAGCATATAGCATGTATAGCGTATAGCACTGTTAGCATGGTGGTAGGAACATGCTCTAGGGCTGTTTTGCTGCCAGTGGAACTGGTACATTGCACAAAGTAGATGGAATAATGACTAACCTCAGAATTCTTCAGCATAACCTCAAATTATTGTCCATAGATGGTTGGGACTTGGACACAACTGGGTGTTCTAACAGGACATTGACCCCAAACACACATCAAAGCTGGTTGTTAAATGGATAAAGCAGGCTAGCTTTACGCTTAAAGTCCTGACCTCAACTCTATTGGAAATATATGGACTGCGCTTGGTGAAATATAGAACTAGAATTCTGCCAGGAGCTTGCTGATGGCTACCAAAAGCATCTTGTCAATATGAAACTTGCTAAGGGACATTAACCAAATATTAAATGTCTTGACCCTGTGTTGATATCAGAAAACCCCAAATAAATTAGAACAATTTTCAGTTCAACAGAAATCACTGAAAGCCCAATAATGCCATGACATTCATAACCATATCCACGATAACCATATATAAAATTCTGATTGCAGATGTCGATTCACACCTGACTCTCACCATTGTTGCTTAATTTTCATTCTAATATTACAGATGCATGCAGAAGCTGCAGCTTATTTGACAACTTTCCTACGGCTTGGTTTCAGTCTTATCTGGGTCTGAGTGCTAAGCTGCAGACGGATCAATACTCAGAGACGGTTCCACTTATCTTCACTTTCCATACTATTATCGTCTCAGCATTTGTCTGAGTAGCTACACTATTGAGGCAAATAACTGTTCACTTAATAGATTATGTACACAAATTACCTATTGTCTGAAAGGTTGCTTTAATGACCTTTTTGTTCGGATTGGAGAGAAAATGAGTTGCCTCTTCCACATTTATTACTGAAAGTGACTGGTAATTGTTGATGCTGCATTGTCCACTGCATTAGAAGCATTTTACTGGCCGTATGTTACAATGTTTGCAGGTGGTAGCGTCTGGTAGCTTCAAGCATTTGGCAATAAAAAAAAAAACCCTGATCCTATTCAGAAACAAAAGCCGATCCAGTCTGAGGGTCTGCCTGCGGGCTTGTGAGAGAGGAGCAGATGTATTCCGCTCTCAAACATCTCTGCGCTAATGGCTCTGAAGTGTCTGTATCACCTGTGAACATGCTCTTTCTCTGTATCCCATTGACTAAGTAACAGCAATCCACACTCACATGCAACCACTTCAATACAAAGACTCTCATCAGGTTAATGAATGAATTGTGTGTTAGTTAGTAGTGCGGAACAGGTATGCAGGAGCATGAAATAATCAAGAGCTTTGTCTGGAGATACAAGTAGTAATACTGTTATTACAAAGACCTAATGAATCCTTGACATTAATTAAAGCAATCATCAAGCAAATTTTTTATGATCCCTTTTGAGCTGCACTGAGGGCTGTGTGTGTGTGTGTGTGTGTGTGTGTGTGTGTGTGTGTGTGTGTGTGTGTGTGTGTGTGTTTGCTGAATGCTGAATAGAGCAGTTTGTAGCACACTGGATTACCGTATATCCAGTTTATTATTATAGCATATTAGGTATTTTTTCTGAAGTTAATAAAAATGTATTCTTACAAATATTTTCTTTCAATTGCATTTATACCCCAGACAGGATCTGTGGCTCACCAGCAATCCAGCACAGGAACGTATTACAGCAAAATGAGTGAATTTGCATGCGTCATGGATAGCAACAACCTGATTATATAAATTTGTACCCAATTTGTTTTCTAACTGAGTGATATATGGGTTTTTGTGGATGGGTTCAAAAGAGCTGTATCTGTTGTATATTCTTGTTATTCAGAATGCTTTGGAAATGGGTTATGAACTTTTTTCTCATTTGTGTCTTGTGGTACCTGCTGTTATTTTAACAATAGACCCTTACATCCTGTTATGCCTTCTTCCTTTTGACTAACTGTTTGTGATGGATCATATCTTCTACAGGGAAAGCTACAGGAAAAACCGCAACCAGCATCACAGCATTGTAATTAGTCATTTACAGTGCATGATCATTTAAGATGTGTGGCCATGGCTTATACAATAGGAAGTAATAATCTAGAGGATAGAGGTGGTAATATATAAAAGAAAATGTCTCATGTTTTCCCTGCAATTGAAAAAATCATTCCTATGAATGTTTACAAATTAATAAATGCATTGTTTTGTCACATTCAGGCATTAACAGTGAGTGATTTTCTGCTCCATTGGACTTTAGAGCAATCACACCTAATTGGGAAAACTGTTAGAGCCAGAAGTTGCTGTTTGTGTGCCTTTGTCAAGGTAGACAAGAATAGCATGTTTATCTGTAATACTTTAACTGTTGCTTAGATTTCTACTCTAATTATACTCATCTGCACCCATTAAAGTGATCAAAATTTTACCCTTCACTTAAAATACTTCATTAAGCTTTAAAAGGTTTTTTTGCCGCTAGGGCTGCACAGTTAATTACATATTAAGATGCAGTTAATTAATCACAAAGCTTGACAATTAAACTCTATATTCCAAAGTATAGCTGCTGAATTAAAATGAAGCATTTCTATTTACAAATAAAGCTAATCAAACACATAAGACTTACAGTAATCCGTAATCAAATAGTCACAAAGCTTGCTTAATTACAGAGTATATTAATTGTGTATTACAATAATCAACTGGCAGTAAATCACATTATTACAAGACCAATTTGTCATGATTTGTAGTCCCAATGCTGCAGCAAATTAAGGTGTGTTATTTTGGGTTCATAGAGAAAAGTTTAGAAATCTATTCCCCTAATAAGTTCCCAATCCAGCGAGAATATGTAGCTGATGTTCGAAATTGTAATTGATGGAAATGTCCTTTAGAGAAGCAGGGGGTGGAATTGATCCAACGGCCCTTGAACAGGTGAAATTTATCTGCCCTTCACTGGGTTCAACTCTCGCCTTCTGATCGATTCAAATTTTACCCAATCACAATCTCCAGAGAAACCACAGGCACAAACACTTAACACAACCATCCAAACCATGAGGACAGGGTTCGTGGGAAATCAAGTGATATTTTTGTTTTTAATGGGTTTATTAGAATCCCATTTTTCATCTGGCAAACATTTTTATCTAAAGCGACTTATAAGTTATACAGGTTACAATTCACACATATAGCTAAGCAGTTGATGGTTATGGGCGGTTCGGGCAATCCTGTAGTACAAACTCAAGTTCAGAAATCTAATCCATGTCTGTTGCTCAACAACTTGAAGATAATATTTCAGAATTAAGTCTTTACAAAACAATTACATATTCAGAACATCTAAAAACTCTAGTTATTTCAGATTTGTGTGTTACATATTGGAATGTTTGCATGTTGCTAACGCTAACAGTTCAACCTACTCCCCTCTAACCTGTGGTTGTGATATGCATAAATTAAAATTTACTGATGAAAGTCATACTTTTAAAGATATAGATTTACGTGTAATATTGTTGACCGTCTACAAGACAAGTTCAAGTCATCACTTACGTTATATCAGCTGTAAATAGTTGTTCCCTCACCAGACTTTTTTTCTCTTTCTCTTGAAGTTAATAATACCCAAATTTAAAAAAATGCAGCTTGTCATGTTACAGAGAAACTGGAAAGCACTTTATCCTTACTAAACATTCTGAAAATGGAGACAGAATAATAACTAAAGAACAACATAGTTTCTTTAGTTTGTTTTTTATAACTAGCCTAAGATTATGTACATCATCTGCCATACAAATCACTGTGAATGAACTGCTACTATAGAATAAAAATGGGGGGAAAATGGTAATCATTTGTCTTAATACTGCAAGTAATGGGATTAATTACCACACTGAATTACGAAGATGTTAATACTTAAATATTACCATTATTAATGGCTATTAATATAATATGTATAACATATTTATAACAATTAATCATTATAATATGAATATAATAATTAATATATTATGCTGTCAATATATGAGCTTTATTATTTCCTCAATTAGCCTTAGCATTAACTAAAAGCATTAGTTCAGTTCTAATATATGCTTATTTGTGGGCATTGTTAGTAAATTAGGTCCTGTGCTAATACCTAGAGGCCAGAAATAAAATGTTTTCTAACTAGTGTTATGTAGTGTGATATCAGCAAACATGAATCTTACAAGCATTGATAATGGTTGGACTGATTGCCCAATGTGTAATGGAGGTAAAAGCTTTGTTAGAAGGCACATTCAGAAGACAAATCATGCCATTCTGCCCAGACAGCGAGACAGAGAGAAAAGAGAGAGGCTCACTTGGCTCGACCCTCGAGGCCATTTAATGCTTAAGGTCTGACAGTCCTCCATCATTACTACTTTTTCTGTGTTGTTTTGCTTTCTCCCTCACGTAAAACACACAAAAGCATGGCTCTGGGTCTTTGGGAAGTCTCTGAGGAGTCATTTGAGTGGTGAAGGTTGGAAGGCCAATGCACAGGGATTACATAGGCAAGCCAAGAGCAAAGTCACTACACAGAAGAAAGTCTTCTTTTACTGGTGGGCCAGCTCTATTGGGATGATACTCTATAATAACTCATATTTTACAAAATAGTTTCTCATGAAATTAGAAAATAACAATGCAATCACAGATTGTAAGAGACAGACATTATGACTGTTCAATACTTCAAAAAATGTTCAGTATGCATTTTATTTATCTGTTTGGATGAGGTAAATTAAATAGCTGCCCACAGGACACAAATATCCAGTATGTAGTGTGGTTCAATATATACAATCTAGTATATAGTGTGGTTTGAAAAGTAGAATGTTTTACTGAGCAATCTACATTTGGCTTGGATGATATTTAAGAGACAATAATGTTTCTACATATTCATTAAAGGAGCTATATGTAAGAATTTTAGTATAAAACATTCAAAAATTTATTAAAATTATCAGCAGAATGTGAAGATACATTGTGTTGTGTTGCAGCGATTTCTACTGAAGTTAGCATGTTAACTAGCTAGCCCCGGCCCGTCCTGTCTCATAATACCACTTTGTACATCAAGAGGCAACAGTGAGTCACTGTACCATCCAGTCTGCCCTCAGTCCAACATGAGAGGATGAAGAAGCCGTGCTGCACACAGGGCATATTCTAACCTCTTGTCAATCATCTTGAAGGTAATGCTCCTGTTAGGACAGGAAGTCAATGAATGGAACAGGAAATGAAACTTTGGCTCAAGCTTTTGACAAGCAAACATTATCATCACCACCACTATCCATCCTAGCAAGAAACTTCGTACAGCATGAAAGAAAAAAGATAGAAATAAAAACAATACAAGAGTTAACTCTGGCGTTGCCTTCCCCGCTGGAGACTGCTCTTGGTAAATAAAGGGATGAAGTTTTATGTTGAACTCTCAATGTTTCTTCTAGACTGGGAAATAAACAGCGTTTAATGCTAAGATTGGCTATTTAGCACTAGCTTATAAAGGTAGCTAATTTTATAACATAACTGACAGTGTTAATAAGTTTGAGAAGTTAGCTGTTTGTTGATACATGGTTTAAACCAGTGAGAATAGCTGTATGTGACTGACTCAATTAGCTCGTCCTCTAGCTAACTACCAAACTGAGATAATTTTATGTAGCAAATAACCTGCTGTACTGAACTTGTTAGGACAATTCAAAATCGATCTTTAGTGCAACTAGTGACAACACATTCTGTACCAGAAATCATTCCAAAAGGCAATGATATATGGTTTTGTTGTGGCTGTTTTCTTGCTACCTGTGCATTATTTTGTTTCTTAGGATAGGGGGTGGACATCCCAACTTTCTGGTGATTTACTGCCCCCAATTTGTTTGAAATGTGGAGTATGAATTCAACAGGAGGCCAATTGTTATATATAGCACCTTTAACTCCTGCATAAACAATTTAAAAGTGAATTCAACATCAGTAATTTCACTCCACAGACTCACTGCAGCAGACCATAAAGCATATAATTGGGATAGATGGGAAGCTAGATGACTATGTCTTTTCCTCTGTCACTGAAGCATATTGTTAAATGAAACCTGTCTGGACTAATATGGATTTGTGGAGTTGTTACACTCTCATATGGCACAACCCCGATTTCTCAAGCACCACAAAGACACCAAACTTTTCCATAGGGGTAGAAAAAGGCATCACCCATCTTAAACACATCTGTCAAAACAACACCTTTATATCCTTCCCATATCTAACTGAGCTGCATGAACTGCAGGATAAACATTGCCTTGAATTCATATAACTCAGATCCATCAAATGCTTTAAAATCAATCTAAAGGAAAATAGCCTACATTAAACCTCCCCTGCCAATATCAAAACTTTTCAATATCTTATCTTCTACTAAAGTCCTATCCAAAATATATATTTTAAAAAATATATCCAAATCCAAACCAATATCTTGCAAAAAAAATGGGAAGACTACCTAACAATCAGAGAATCCTACAAAACTAATCACACCAGTCTACACCTGATACATCAAAAAATATTCATAGGATTCACTGCACAGAGCAAAAGATGCACTATATAGACAAAAGTTTGTGGACACCTTACTATGACACCAGAATGTGGTTTATACCCCCAAACTGTTGCCACACAAGGTTGGAACCACACAATTGTTTAGGATGTCATTGTATCCTGTAGCACTTCACTGGGACTAAGAGGCACAAACCTGACATGACAGTGCCTGTTTGCAAAAAGCAAGCTCCATGAAGACTGCATGGTTTGCCAAGGTTAGTGTGGACCTCAACCCCATGGAACACCTTTGAGACGAAATGACACATGGACTACCCTAGGACTCCTCACCTGACATCAGTATCTGACCTCACTAATGCTCATTTGACTAAATGGACACAAATCCCTATAGCCACACTCCAAAATCTAGTGTAAAGCCTTCCCAGAAGAGTGGCATTTATTATAACAGCAAAGGGGACTAAATCTGGAATGGGCTGTTCAACAAGCACATATGCATGTTATGCTCAGATGTCCACACACTTTTGTCCATATAGTGTATTTAAAATAAGCTACATACAACATTTGTACACATTGCACACAAAATAAACCAAAGAATTAAATACATGCCATATGGGATTGTACACCTGTTCTGGAAACAAATAACTAATTAATTCTTGCATCTCCTGAATCATACCTTCACTCTGCTCACTCGGAGATACATCTGAAATCAACATCAATAAGGAAAGTGCCACAGTTCTTCTTACCCCTTGCCATTAACCATTGGCAACAAAATCATATGAATAAACTGGAAGTCAAAGAACTATATTAATCTCACACATTGGAAAAACTTGATAATCAGTCATGCAATAATGGTATAACTGCTTCGATAAGAATACAAAAACTATCAAATTCAGCTGTATTTGGATGTCACTCATCATGTAAATAAATAAGAGATTCACTTCACAATAGCTAAGAACGGTCACAGCACATAACCAAAGCCATACCACACAGTATTATCATAATGTTCGTAAACACACACAATTAAATTACACATGCATTCATTATTTCATTTCTTACAATAACTACACTTTATTTTCTTCCTTTCTTTCTTTCTTTCTTTCTTTCCTCCCCCCACCCCTTCCTAATATGTATCACATCCGCAGTTCATCTACAGTAACATCTGTGTTATATCTAGTGTTATGTACAACATCATATCTGTCACTCCCTACACCCATCACTCACCCATATTAATCTTCAAATGTACACTTATTTACTATCTCGCCCTCCTAAAGAGGACATAGAAGAACAAATATCTTTCATTATCAGTAAAGTCTCAATGGTCCTCCAAAGAAGAACCAACAAAGAATCAAACAGACAGAAAACAGTAGGTTGTTTGTGCACATACAGTACCAGACAAATGTTTGGACACACATACTCATTCATAGGTTTTTCTTTATTTTTATTATCTAAAAGACACTTTGTGTCTTAAAGTCTGTCTGTCTGGACTGTCATTTCTCTTTACTTTGTTGAGTGGTTCTTGACATAATATGGATTACTACAGTTGTTATATAGAACTATTTACTACCTCGACACAACACAACTAATGATCTCAAACACTTTAAGAAGGCAAGAAATTCCACTAATGAACTTTTGACAAGGTACACCTGTTAACTGAAAGGCATTCCAGGTGACGACCTCATGAAGCTGGTTAAGATAAGGCCAATATTGTCATAAAGGTAAACAGTGGCTACTCTGAAGAATCTAAAATATGTAATATTCTGTTTTCAACACTTTTCCATATGTGTTTTTGGATTCACATATATGTGTTCGGGATTGACTTATAACTTAGAAAATAGTCCGAATAAAGAAAAACCTACGAATGAATAGGTGTATCCAAACTTTTGATTGGTACTTTACATTACTATACAAGTATGCAATTTGGGAATCAAGTAAAGCTAGATATGAGATATATCATTCCTGCTGCAGCTAATAAATAAAGATTTATTTTGTGGTTTCATGGCTTTATATAATCCTTTATATACACTTTAAAACAACAACAGCTCAAAAACACTGATGTCTAAGAGAACAACTATGTGTATTGACAGGCAAAAAGCTTCTCCCTTTGTTGAGCTTGGTATTATCGTGCTGATTTCCAGCATTAAGTTAACATTACCTCACAGACTACTGCTGCTACTGTCAGAAAATCACTTGTGAGCTTTATAAGCTCAGAAATACAAAATATCTGCAGGATTATTAACAAAGTATTGTAGTCTCTAATACTGTCATTTTCCATTTCCATGCTTTAATACAGTTGATCAGCTGACAAGTACACTGGTTTGCAAATTTGGAAAAGAAAATGGCATGTACAATAGTCATTCACCTCTAGTCAGGAAGAAAGACTCTGACCACTTTGGATTTCAGAATTTCAATTTTAAGCTGGTAAATACAGATAATACAGTAAATATCCTTTTCTGTGCTACCCACAAAGTATAAAGACTTACGCAGACCATGGGTGATATTAAATTTATGCCCTTGACTACACACAATTTGAAGGAAACTCCAACTGTTAGGCTTTAACTTATGACAATTAATTTTTTAAGAGTGGTGAGTCAATTCAGTGCTTTGTTCAAAAGGCATGGCAGGATTCAGGATTTATATTCATATCAAAAAGGGTCAGTGGCTGGAAACTTTGAAAGCTCTGATCTAGAGGATGCTCTTAAGAGTGCTATTGTTATTCGGCTCACACCAACAGAGCTAAATACCATTCCCTTACCTCATCCTACCGCTTGGAATGATAATACTGTCCAATCTCACATCAATGAAAAAACCTTTTTATCTGAACTGTTTTCATCTCTAGACTGGAAATTTGAGAGAGAGAGAGAGAGAGGATGAATATAAAGAGCTTTCATCATGTTATGTAAGGCAAGGGGTCCTTTCTAAAGAGGTCACTTTGACATGTCAATATCTCACGCTATAGGTCTGCAAATGCACATTAAACATGTTTTCATCAAATGTATGCTTAAACAATGATTATTTCCAGAATAAACATTCTTCTGGTCTATTTTACCCATTCATATTTGAATGCTGGAGACTCATGGACACGTACAATATGACCAAAAACACTGATGCCAAACCAACAAATAAGTTAATCAGATGAAACAAAGGACAAGAATTTTGTCTGAAAGGTCATCAATATAAAACACAAAAAATCCTTCCAATGTTATGCTGTTGTACTGTCTAATTAGCATGCACTGTACAGTTATACCCAACCATGGCCTGTATTTCACTTTATTTAGTCCTGGGTATCATGCTAATCTAGTGTGATGCACCAGGATCCTGAAGAAACACCATTTATTACCGATGTAGACAAGCCATATGGGGGAATGACAATAGAACTTGATGATTCAGTGGGGCAAAATTAGGCATTAATACACAATTTGTTCACTGCACAATACCTCACTTCATGTAAATACTATGACCAAGACTATGTTTACTACTACTATTTTCATGTGTTATCTATTTTTTCACCTATTGTCATCTATTCTCTTTTTCCAATGCTGCACAATATTTTTCACAATACTGCACAAACATCTCACAAGTCTATAAAGTCACTGTGTAGGATTATGTTAATGACCATGTCAGACTTTTTATGTCATTATTTTATGTTACTATTTATCTTTTATTTGAAATCTACTGCAGTATCCAGGAGAACATGCAAACTAAGGACTTCACTGTACAAAAGAAGCTTGTGCATATGACAATGAAGTTCTTATATCTTATATTTTATTATGATAGCAACTATATAAATAACTGAAATGAGGTACAGTTGTAAAATCATTAAAATTAGAAAGGATTCCGAGGTCCTTTAGGTCTTCAGTTCTAAAAATAGCACACAATCAAATGGCCCGTGTATTACAAACCTGCAGACCGCTTACATTGACATTTTTCAATGTCTGAAAATAGGAATAAGCAGAGAAAATAAAATAATATAGTGAAGGATCTGACAGAAAGACAATTAAAACAATACTGTAGGATGTTACAGGCAGTAAAAATGGAATGAAGATTGAGAGCGATTCTGACCTTTCTCAATCGAATGAAATACAAAGTATGAAATGACATCAAATTTGCTTACGCATATAGAAAGTCTGTGATGGGAAAAATTGCTTAATCTTACTGCAGTACTATTCTGCACGATTGCCTTCCTCCCTTGGTTTTTGCACACAAATAGAAAGGCAATTTAATATACAGCTGACAGCTTGTATGCCAATTGAAAAATATTTGAAGTTACACAAAGGGTGTAAGAGAAGAGTTTCTTTTTTATGTTTGGACTGATATAAAGAAATAAGCTGATGGAAACAGGAGGATACTTATTGTTCTTTTCTTTGTTTTCCTTCATGATTCACTTATCTGCATTTCCTTATCAATAGTACGAAAGCACTTGGGAGAAATGGGTAGAGGAAAGACTGCTGTAATTTAACTGACTGTATACTCAACAGGCATTCTACATTAAACCCACAAATGAAAAAATCAAAACCACCACCTACCCCCACAGCCAATTTCTGTATTCATAAACAGAATTTGTTTTCCTCACTAGGCAAAGTCACTCCGTTGGTTTTCCTCTTTATTGCAATGAACAGCCTCTTCACCAATTTGCAACCAATCTACTTGCAGTAATATCATAATATTATAAATTGAGCGCACACTCCTCATATCCAAGTAACGTGAAAGACCATCTCTGCACAGTTTGAGATTGCATATGGTTGTTAACATGAAACACAAAAGGTTGCAATCACAGTGATACATACCACTGTATTTCTCATTCCCTCCATCAGAGGAGCAGAATGATTAAATGCACTACTTTATTTGACCAATTCTCCATCTACTCTGTATCCCGAAGGTGAGACCTGATTTGAAGTCCTATGGCAGAGAAATGCAAACCTGAATGATTCTGACATCAACAAGCCAATGTAACCTTTGTCATTACTCAACATGCTGAGACTATATGCCAGAGGATTCACACGCATTTGTTTTCATGAAGTACTCTGCCCCGGATAATACTTACTGCAGTGACACAATGAGCTCCTCCTCCGCCTGTCTCCGTCATGTCAGTTTCATTAAATCGCTGCAGTGAATCACTGGCCAAGCAAGCAGATTCAATTCTAGGAGGAATTCTCTATCAGGAATCACGTCTAAACTTGAAAGTAAAGACTACAGAGGTGTACACAGAGGTGACAGTGCCATTAGGCTGCAGAATCATCGTCAGGAGCTCTATTTTTGGTCATTGAGTGTGTTATGTGACTCGGAATGAAGTGTTCATATATCATTCCCCAATCGGGTCTTCAGCCAGCGAGGCGGTAGAGCTGCTCAAAGCTTTTTCAATTAACCTGTCAGAGTCACTAACGGAAACTAATCAAACCTGCAAATCATTATTAAAATGCTAATGCAGACGGTGTTCTTATGGTATTTTCAAAAGTCCCACTGAACCACTGGGCCCAAAAGTGCTCCAAGTCCCATTTATATTGCATTATGCCATGAAACTGAGAGGTGCGAAGCTGGAATGGGATTTTCGTTGGCAGGTTGGAGGCACACAGGATGGAGCACAGGTTGCAGGCTTTGAGGCATTTGTCAATAACAACAAATTATGTAAATGAACTTAATATCTGTACTGCATACCCAAAGGGAAACAATGGCCTGCTCAAATTCCTGCCATTATTATCTCATAAACACCAGCAAGTGTGATAACGATGGTACACGATTTAAAAAATACACAAAATAAAACTATTTTATACATTATTAATTAACCAACACACTGAATTTCCATGTAAAGAAGAAAACTTATAAAAGATACATAAATCTTTGGATAAAAGTCTAGACATCTGATAAATCATCATTCAGCAGAGCATGCATATTAGTTTCTTAGATTACACCATTATCTCTCCATCCATCTTTAGCTGAAGGAATGAAAAAGGAGTGTGGAGTAGCAGAAGAAGAAGGGAGAGGGTGTGACAGATCTGCTCATCAATTTAGGTGGTTAAATTGAAGTTTATGGCTGAGCCACAATAAGAATTTATCTGGAGTGTCTGTGTAATTGGCATTTCAGTTAGAGGACACATTGCCATGCTGCTTTGCAAATGAGACCAATGATGAGGCATTAAATTAGAGAGAGAGAGAGTGTGTTGCTGGGTGCTGTCAGTGTTTCATTAAAGAATAAATGTGATATACAACTGGCATCAAACAGGTTAGATTGTTTTTACTCTTTTTCCTTTTTTTAAATATTTCCCTCATGTATTCATTCCTCTTTTGCTGTCATACAGTAAGTGCATAATATATATATATTTACTTTTCTCTGCTTCTAAGTTTAGTTTTTTATTACTTTTATTTAAATGTTCTAATTTTCATTTTTCTTTTAATTTACTTCTTTATTTGTTTCTCCTCCTCCTTTTCTTTGCTTAATTTTTTTTTTTTTTGCCTGCTCTTATGAGTGGTGCTAATGGTCCAAAACAATGTAACTTTATATATTGCCAGCAAAGATGTCCTCCAAAGAGAGGGATACGTTCATAATAATGGTAGTGTATGCAATAATAATAATATAACACAATTTTGTACTGCCATATGGAAAAAAGCTTTCATTTCCAATTCAATCTCAGGCTTTACTTTACTGCCAGTTCATTTTGCCCGTTTAAAGACATTTGCTGTATCATCTTTGCCAGTGATTATCAAATCATATAAAATTCTGATATTACTTTGATGCCAAAATTAGCAAGGATTCTAAATTAAGTCCTTCACACAGAAAAAGATGCCAAAAACATACTTTAATCACGTTTCTATTATATGTTGAGAATGTTCAATTAACATTACATATAACACATAACACATAAATTAAATGTTACTGCTCAACACATTGCCAGCACCCATGAAGGACATAGGGCTGCTATACCTCCTAAACCTCTATTTAACCCCTGAATGATACCAATCACAGATACCCATGGATTTCTTGTTGTTTTCTTGGTTTCTTAGTTTTCCCCATCATTCTCTTAGCTGATTTATAGTTTCAATTTCTAGTTACTATTATTATTAGTTTTATTATATTATTCTTTTTTCAATTTAGCTAGGTGATAGGAAGAAAATTAAAGAAATATAATTTCCTTATATGTATTGCTAACATACATCAAATCACAATAATTATAAGGGGTAGAAAGTACTTATAAGTAATTATTTTTTACATAACGTATAGTTTAGCTGTAGTGTATTCCAGGTCAAACACCACATTAAAATGTTGTACCTACTTGAATTTGCTATGTACATTCTGACAGACTCTGGATAACTGTATCAGCTACATGGAATAAGCAGCTGGCTTTTCCAACTGGGAGTCCTAAATGACCACCAGCATCAATAAGACTTCCACATCAACTTATCAATTAAATGCCTTATTGGCTTGCTGTTGCTCTGGGACATTGTACTAGATTTGCTGTAGAGAACATGTGATCTGACCTCTGTTGATGTTTCAGTTCAATCCTGGATCAATTCGAGAGCTTGAACTGAACAATGCACTTTTCTGGAAATAGCAAATTTTGTTGGACCTTTCACATAAGAAGACATTTTAAATCTCAGGACCTTTCAAAACACCAAACCACCACCTTTCAGTTCAACATTTCCTATTTCATGTTTTATTAGAAGTGCTTCTCTTAGGTACTTTTTGACTTTTTGAATAAAAAGAACTAGCCAGGCTTACTACCACCACTGCATTTTCATTTAAAGGTTTATTCTTTGGCTTATGGAGTAAACCTCATCTTCTAGATATGAGCTCCACCAGATATTTTCATCAGTATTCTTCAGTTTGCTCACCTGCTACTGGCTGAACACACAAACCATGATCTTATCAGTCAAATCTGCTACATAGTATTTTAAACAGGAAGTGTTATTATCAAGCAAGCAAGCCAGTGGGATCAGTGAGAATGCGAGATTGACAAACCAGTCTATTTAGCTGGAGAGAGTGAGAGAGAGAGAGAGAGAGAGAGAGAGAGAGAGAGAGAGAGATGGCTTCTGCCCGCATTTCCACTTCAAAAGATCTGCAGCAGGGAAAGTACTTTTCTGACAAGAGCCTCAATCGAGCTTAAGTAAGCACATGAAAGGAGAATGCTATAATCCTAAAAATGACCCCTCCACAAAAACCACTTGCAGTCTTGTGATGTGCTCAAGCAGGGATACAGTAAATGCGCTGAGAATCACTCTTACAGCAGGAGATACTACAAATCTCATAATACCATGGATTCTGGTGATGCTATTAACAAAGAAAAGTGCTAGAAACCAAAGAACCAAACCAAAGAAATATGAAGAATCTTAGTATAATGTTTAGGAGTGCACATATTAAGTGGATATGTTTTTGTGACAAGTTACCAAGGTTAGCTCCAGCAAGTAGTTAGTTTGCGTTATAAACTAGCTTGAACCATTTTTTCTCCGGTTTGAAGATTTATTATCTATTCATCAACACGGCCAAGAAGGAAGGTACTTTAAGTAATTACTTTAGCATTCCACTACCATCAAAGAAACACCAGACTGAACCTGAACATAAAAAACAAGAATTTGCATAAAAATGGCTGCAGGAGGTAGGAGATAGCATGGTTCCAAACAGATGATGGCTGCAAAGAGATGTGGTGCAAAATATGCTGTGAAAATAGCAATACGGCGGATAACAGCAGCTCAATTGAAGTAGGAAAAAAAATTTCAGTCATCCAGCACTTTGAAAGGCATGAGAAGAATAAAGAGCACATGAACATAGTGCAAATTATAGATAACAGATGAAGCCGGGATCAGAAATCCAGTCGCCCTCTTCACAGGTGACAGGACAAACTAAAAGAAGAATAGTGTAAAGCAGTCTGTTATTATTCTATGGGCCATTCAAAAAGTGAAACATACGTGTTAATATGAGGAGGTCACTGTGTTTTTCAAAAGGCATGGAGTTAAAGTGCATATCATTCCCAAGAAGGGGGGACGCGCATTAAGCACATCACAGGCAATCAGTTCAGAAAGTAGCGGAAAAGTGAAGGTCGTTATGACAACAGGATATTTGCGCTGTGTAAATATGAGCACCAAGCAACACCTTCAAGTGCTCCTTTGAGAACCAGACCAAAAATGTGCACCTCTGTTAATGTCCATCCACAGTGCTTTCAGAACTAATTTAAGCTGTTTTCCAAGATTCATTTTTTTTTTTTTTATATATGTAATTAATACATAAGTAAGTAGTGGAAAACTCCTTGAAAAAAAAAACATTAGTATGTACCAGGATTTTATTAACAGAAGTGTATAAATTTGTGGTATATTCGCTAAAGATATTGTTAATATTATATGAGGTAGGCTGTAATAACATCTAAGTATCTAAAAGCTTAGAACAGTCTGACTGGATGAATCAAGGAGATACAGGTTTATCCATTAGAAAAGCAGGTAAGGTAATGCGTTAGATGAACCACTATCATCAAAATGTAGGTAATGCTAGCTCTCTCCCATGCAGCTAACAATGCTACATAGATAACATCTGCATTGACTATTCTAGGTAATAAGTATGAGCTGAATTTCATGTTTACGGTGTTATAACTTGGAGTTTAAATGTGGGTTGTTGTTTTTTTTGCTTCTATTCAAATTATCATTAAAAATCTTGTAACAAAACAAAATGTATTGCAAACTGATGTGCTGTTAGCAAATTAACATCAGATGAGCTCTACTGAGATTAAAGAAGCTATAGCCAGAATCTTCCTAGTCGTAGCAAAATATCTTACAACAGAAATGATTCTGTACATCAGATTCACTTCCTGCACTAACATTTTTCTTTTGTTTACCAGAACTGATCTTAGCAGCCACTGTTCTATCTGTGGTCTTGTTTTTTCCAGCCACACCCTTGTTACAAAACATGTCCAATTCAGTGTAAAAAAAAAAAAACCATGACCCTGACAACCCTGTCTCTACTGGCTCAGATTCCGGAGGCGTGTTTTGTGTATGAGAGTGGGAGACAGGTTCAAGGAGTAAAAAATTTGTTTCAGTGTTGTTATTCTTCAACTCCTTATCCACTAGAGCGCTAATCTTGACTAATCTTGATTGATACACCTTTAAAGCAAAGACCACACAGCATTGTGATTGCATTTAACATGCACAAACCCCCTGGAATGACTTGTGGTCATTAGGTTTAATGTTATGTTGAAGTTATAAAGGGCTGCATGTTGTCATTAAGGGTGCTTAGAAAGGTGGGTGGGTCCTTCTTCCTTCTTTTTTTTTTGTTTCCCAAAAACAAGGGTATTATCACAGCTCAGCAGGGCTCATAGGCCTTTCAATATGTGCAACTGCTTTTGTTAGGTTGTAATTATGGTGTATAAGGTTCTGTTATAATGTGCATGCGCCTATTATCTCTAAACGCACATTAATATGACCTCTCCCCTCACTAACTCTTTTGTTTTTCCTTGTTCTCCTCACTACACTTCCACAATGTGTCTGTCAAACACCCTGAACAGCTGCTCTTCCCATCTCATAAAAAAAGCATATAATTGGTTTAGCATCGGAAGAGTGAATGTCCCATGATGAATGTCTGTCGATATGTGTCTGGGAGGAAAACCTCTTATGGTGCATCCTCTACAGAGAAACAGCCGACCTTTTCAGAGCTCAGGGTCAGAGGTCACAGAGGACGATAGATTGAGCAGGACAATGTGTTAAAGTACTTACCGACATAAACACTACAACAATATAAAATGTAATAAACAGGACAGACCTTGTGGTTTGCCTGCAGTCATGCTGAGACAAGCAAAGAAACAAATATCTATCTATACAGACAAGAAGAAATTACATGAAATTGAGGAGAAATTAATATTAAGGCTATTTTGAAAAAACAATGGCCATTAAAAAGTATGTATGTGTCTGTGTTTGTGTAGGTATCCTCCTAAAGTGCAGGTCTAGTTCAGTGGTTTAATTTGTTCCATTACAATAATTCTGCATGCTAACAGGTAATGGTAATTATGTTTATCTTGGTTTAATAGTAACATCAATAAAAATTGTTTATAAATCATGCAGGCAATTTAGGAACAATACATTAAAGCACATTGCAGCAACCACAGTTTATATGTGATTATGGATATATGAATTATAATAAGATTGGTCCTTTGAGTGGATCTTTTAAGTGCAAACCACAAATGATTGGACTGTGAATGAATAGATATAGTGACAGATAGAGAGATAGATCGATAGATACATGTGCTTTTATAGGACAATAGTCTACCATGAAATGTGGCTTTTCCTACAGCAGCACAGTCTGAGTGCTTTATTCCTCTTATACCACACTGTCCGTGACTGCAATGTTGAATTTGTTAGTGAACGATATATCGTTCTTAGTATGTAGTTCCTGTTATCATTTATATAGTAGAGATAAACAATCTCTCTCTCTTTCTCTTTCTTGATTTTATAAGACTTGAATTAATATGATAAAATGCTGCAAAGAAACTAAAAAGCACAAACTCCTCAGTCCTGAACACCATCCTGATGCCTTCCTGACTATTATAAAGCACTGACACTAGAGTCTTCTTCCATTTAATTAATATTTCCAATTATATTTTTAGAAGTTATTAATTCCAATAACTTAACCATATCAATGATTATAAGAACTTCATCACATTTTTATAATTAGTCTTGCCATTCATACAAGCTCCTAGGAATTAGTTGTTACTATAGAAATGATAACAACAGAATGAACACAATAATATAAATTTATTATTTGAATTACAGGTGAATTACATCCTTACAGGATATGTACAGTATATAATCTATGTATGTTTTTTACTCAACAGGGCAAAGAAATAAATTCCTGTCTTTGCTGGAACT
This sequence comes from Notoglanidium macrostoma, assembly GCA_030068235.1. NCBI lineage: Eukaryota > Metazoa > Chordata > Actinopteri > Siluriformes > Auchenoglanididae > Notoglanidium > Notoglanidium macrostoma. Next base: position 13,114,650 of record JAQQZR010000009.1, on the reverse strand, counting down.
AAGAGGAGGTCAGAGCAATCACTACTGGAGATGTAAGGGAAAGCCAGATCTATTAGTTTTATTCAAACGCATTTCCTGTATAAGCATGCACTGCACTCAGCAGCATGAATAGCTCCATACAGCAGACATCAAGTCAAGTGCAGTGATTTACATCAGACACTGGGATTACTAGCTGCTCCTTTCCTTCACTCCTCTTACCTCATACCTGAACACAGTGACAAGTAGGAACATTTAAACCTACCCTGGTATCGGGCACTTTTCTCTCTGAACTGTCTCTTGCCCTGCCACTGAAGGCCACAAGGGATCAACATTGCTAATAGATATGTCATGGGCTGGCTAGCCACTTAACACATCCATGAATAAGTAAATCTAATTTGTTTAGTTGGAATACATTAGCATTAATGCATGAAGCAACAGAAATCTATGTGTGTCAGCAAATTGTGATATGTGATCACATGGGTTTTGAATAAGGTGTTCTAGGAATATATATATATGGTTTACATCTGCAAAAATGAAAAGTAGAATGATGGAATGAAAATCTATACAGGAATGAGATATAAATAAGTATTAGTGTAAGTAGTGTAATTCCTTATGGTCAAGGGGCAAATAAATCTCTCCATCTTACAGTTTCATATGCTAATGCTCATTGACATTTCAGTGTTATTCACTGATCAGCTTCACAAATGACTGATCAACATGGCTGAGAAGAGACACACATCTCACAGACGCACAGTATAATGCAGCATGAAGATAGATCACACCTGCACTGCACTCATACCCAACTCGATCATGCACAAATGGCTTTACATGGCTTGCAGAAAAGGTACTCATTAGATTCAAGTGGAGCAGTGCGTCTGCGTTTTGCAGTAATGGCTCTGACTATAATGGGATAAAATGGTGCATTCCCAGTTGGACAACATGAAATGGTTTAGGCAGCATATGCACGGCCAATATTTGCTGCAAGCAGTGAGCACACAGATAAGGAAACAGGTGGTGCAGCAGTGCTGCCTACAGCCACTGAATATACATTGGGCTACAGATGAATGAAGATGGATGAGGTTTTATTTTTTAATTTTAAAAATAATTCAATAGTACAAAGGACTATTATAGACAGATAAAAATACAACCATCATTCTGCAACTACTTCCTGGAAGCAGGATATGTTTGTACACTCTAAGAAAACATTCACATTACAAGCCTCATTGTTCATTTCTGATTTTTTGCTCAGATCATATGTGCCTATCTTGATGGATCACATTCATGATTAAAAGTGACCTGTATCTAACTTTAATGTTAATGCAACTGTCCTCTGTTATGGTGTGCATGCATACATTTATATGTTTTTGCATGAGTCATCTATGTCACCACCACCAACAAAAAACATATTTGTTAGACGACTCATGGTACAAGCTAATATACACTACCAGTCAAAAGTTTGGACAAACATTCTAATTCAATTGTTCTCTTTATTTTTATGACTTTAAAAGAGACTGGATAATGATGGACTGTTGTTTCTCTTTACTTAGTTGAGAGGTTGTTG
>JAQQZR010000009.1:13097520-13113010 GCA_030068235.1 Notoglanidium macrostoma | reverse complement strand
CAACCTCTCAACTAAGTAAAGAGAAACAACAGTCCATCATTATCCAGTCTCTTTTAAAGTCATAAAAATAAAGAAAACAATTGAATTAGAAGGTGTGTCCAAACTTTTGACTGGTAGTGTATATTAGCTTGTAACCATGAGTCGTCTCACAAATATGTTTTTTGTTGGCATGACTTGACAGAACACCATGCTGGCTGGCTGATTTGCATGGCCACAATTCAAATACATATCAGATTTAGAACCACATATGAAAGTGACTGAAAAGATCAAATTTGTGTCACATTAAAGCAAAAGAATCAGATTTGGGTCACTTCAGAATGGTAATGTGAACGTAGCCAAAGGATACTGAACACTCTTGAAAGTAAATCCTCAGAGACAAAGAATGGCATAGTTTGCTACCTTTTTTTTTCTGAAAGTGCAGTAGTAAATAATACGCACAATATACTATTCATTGGAGTAGTATGTGCTATGGGTCAATTATTGTCTGCAACCCCACCTGTGGACTGGAGGCAGTTCCTCGAGAAATGACTTGGTAAAGCTTCAATTTGGTGCAGAGACTTTTATTTTTTATATATTATTTATGTGATTCCTAACGTTCTAGCTTAAAACTAAAAGTAAGACAAGAAGGCAGAGAAAGGCTTTAAGACATCAAAATGCTCTTTCAGCCTTAAGGTTGTAATAAAGTGGCAATATAGAGTACATAATTAAATTATGTAATACATAATGACATCATTGGCTATCTAGAATAAATCGCTAATTCCTTCTGTGCCAGTAGGTAGAACAGATCTGATTTGTCAAGGTTGAGTTTGAGAGGCTGCAATGTCAGAAAGGTATTCTGATATCTTCTGAAAGAGGTGTGAGTGAGAATTTAAGTTGTGTGTCAACGGAATAGCAGTAGTCCAGTCACTGAATCCCATGATTTAGAGTATAGGAAGAACTGGAGTGGACCAAGAACTGACCCCTGGGAAAACTGCACCGTGAGGTGATAAAGTCAGTTTTGTTTATATTATGAAAACCAACTCAGAGCATATATTCCTGTGAGCAATCTGGTGATACGTAGTATCTTAATGTAATAAGTGAGTTGTGTTGTGGAATACAGTATAACAGCTTTGAATGTACACTTTGAAATTTGGTCTGGAAGCTTTAGCTTACTGGGGGGAAAACAGTGGAAATAAAAGAACTGTTGTTCACATACTGTATGTGCTACTAGTTTAACTTGGGTTTTAATATTTATTATTTCAAATACATTTTGTGTACTATTAAAGCCACTCCTAAGAGAGAGAGGAAATAAAAGAAGGGAAAAAAGAAGAGGAAAAAGTATTTTTCTTAATTAAAAATAGGGAAAAATAAGAAACAGGAGAGAAAAGTGTTTGTTCAGCTGTACATTTGTTCATTAACATGTACAATTGCATGTGGCCATCAACAAACCAAACACAATTTGACAGCAAAACAGGAATGTATACACTGGAGAAAAACAATTCAAAGAGAGGAAAATACAAGGGGTGAATAATAATGTACATTCGCTGGGAGTATTTTGTATCTATTTGTTTTTCCTCTTGAGATTTCAAGGTTGTTGGGAATGTTTTAAATTCTGCATTTCTTTTATTCATTCATCTTCAGAAACTGCTTTATCCTGGTCAGGGTTGCGGCGGTCCAGAGCTAATCCCAGGAACACTGTGCACAAGGTTGGAGAATTCTCCCCAAATGGGTGCGTCTTTTTTCTGTTTTCTTTTGGGTACACCACATTCTAATAATTGTTCATTTTTGACCTTGACTGTTCCGTTGGCACTGGTAACAATGACACAGTTGCATTTATTTTAGCTTTTATTTGGAAGATTTGCCTCACTCAAATGTTCAGTGCATGCAGCACAGTCAGTATTCATTCAGCACATCATGTGTTTTCTTAATTTTCTTGTAAATCTTCTAAATAACTGTTACTCTTCACTGCATTTAGGAAAATGCTATTTTGGTCAGTGTAAGGTACTTTACAAGTTGATGATATACCGATGTCCCGCACATGTCTGTCATTAATACTTTAACCTCTATTAGAACGTATAATCCACTCAAAGTCTTTCGAATGGCACTGACTGGTCTTGACTATTGTGAATAAGGGCTTTGTGCATTTACTAGGTATTAGCCAACCAGAATACATGCAGCAATCTGACCAGGCATCACCAGTGGCCATGTTTCATCATTACTATCCATTTGTGAAGTGCATTTCTACCTTTACTGGTCACAGGTACATGTACCAGCCCCAGTGTGTTTGACAGTTTCACTACTATAACCACATCCATCAATCACTTTTACTGTGTCTTATTTTGAGCACCTCACTATACTTTCAAGCCCACATCCATCACTGCTTAGCCATCCGTCTCTTTGTTTACCCTATCTTTTATCCAGCCAGTAGCTGTATCTCCCCACTGTCACAATATTCTAAACACTTTCACATTTTATTACCACTACAACATCTTTTTATTTACGAGTTGCTTAAATATTGTTGTATATGTGTATCTCTTCATCCATGTGCCATGGGTGGCTGGGTGGAACCAGAGCCCCATCAGTAAACAACATACTTGTATCAGCAGATGGGTGTCTGCAAGGCACCTTCAGAGTACACTGAGAACTATGACTGTAGGCTAAATGGTACATTCCACAGGGACACCATGTGAATGATTCTGCCTGCATACTTGGAACAGATATGCACACAGGAGAGATAACAGGTGGTGTAGCAGTGTGCTTTCAAATGCCAGAAATATGTGATGTATATTTACACTAGGGATGGCATGGTGGCGCGGTGGGCAGTATGCCGCCTCACAGCTCCAGGGTCTCCGGTTTGATCCTGAGTTTGTTTCACGCCCACTTCCCAAAAAACATGCGGAGGTGGAGTGGTGAGTCTAAATTGCCCCTAGGTGCGAATGCATTTCTGCATGGTGCCCTGGGATAGACTGATGTCCATTGTGCCGAGTGTTCCATCATCAAGATAAAGCAGTTGAAGATGAATGAATGTAGATTTACACCATGCACAGTGGTAACTATTACACCTAGCCACCGAGTATAGGCAGGAAAATGTAACAGCCAGTAAAAGAGCAACAATTCTTGCTTTGGAATGCAGACCATGCTATGCACCTGCTATTCAAAACAATATCATACCAGACTGAATGTGTGTGCACTCATGAAGCCATCAACTGATGCCTAGAAAGCCTGAATATATTTGGCAAGAAAATAACCATGCAGAAAATTTTATATCTTTTGCCGTACTGCAGGCTTCTGTCCAATAAGAGTCTTTGCACAAATAGTCTAATTATGTCCTTGTGCCTAACGTGGGAATTTGTCCAACTACAGGCTTCTGACCAACATGAGGCTTTGCTCAACCACAGGCTTTGTCCAACCAGTGGCTGCTGCCCAACCTGAGAATTCATCCAACCAGGAGATCCTGGCCAACCAGGAACTTTTCCTAATCAGAAGCTTTTGAGCAATCATAATATTCTGACCAACGTGGGGCTTTTGCCCAAGGAAGAGTTTTGCCCATTAAGGGGCTTCTGCCACACAACCAGAGGATTTGGCCCAACATGGAGCTTTCCCCATGTAAATTTTTTTTTCCCCAACCAAAGGATTTGACCAAATAGGCACATCAACCCATCATGGGGCTTTGCCCAACAAGGGCCTTTTGCCCAACTATTGGCTTCATGGGATTTGGGAATTAAGCCCACTCACATTTTGCATTCATAACTATCTAAAAGTAGCATTAGCATGCCAAATAACTACAAAAATAAAGTATGAAGAGTTCTTATGTAAAGTATTTGTGATTAATAAAATATTTTGTGATTCTTTTTACGAAGTATAGAGCTCTGCAATAAATTGTTGCTCTGAAAATACATTATTTTGAAAGGAATTTTAAATCTAACATTAGCTAGCTACAGATAAATGAACTATGCTAGACTATGGTCCAACAACAACATAATTAATCGGATGCCTCTGGGCTCTGAAACCAGAGCACATTAACAAGCTGAAATGAGACAATTAAAAGCACATTTCCTCAACTATTACAATTAACTTCCCCCCCACCCCAACAATCCCCCTCCTAAATACTCAGAGTTCAGGATCTCTACTGTGACTAACACACAGTACAGGGCATTTATCCTTGTACTTAATTAACTGTCTGTATAACTGATATACACAATAATACAGCGCTCCTTGCTCTTTTATTAAGCATGATTAGTCTTGTTTTCATGTCAATGATTATTTCTGCAAGGTCAGAATGAACTCATGAGAAAAAACACGCTAGGATTGTTAGTCTCTCTGTTTTGTAAAGTAAATGGAAATGTAATCTATGTTCTAGCAACTTCAAGATACAGTTATGAGACATTGCCTCTTTTTCCACAAAGATTCTACAAACATTCTGATTCTACAAAGGAGTCTTATTTTTAAAGAATCTCAAATGGATGAATCTGATAAATCTTAATCATAATGTTAGCCATCATGTAATCCCCTTTAGGCTTCATGAAGGCGATGGGAACTCTCTAACAAAAGGCGACGGATGGGAGGATGGGAAAATAATTGACTGGTGTTCCTGCTCTAATGGCAGTCACTGCATTCACAGGCCTTTGAACCGCACGGATCTCTATAGAGACAACACGGTAGCAGTACTGCCACTCACAGATGAGGTCTGGCTGCGTATTTGGGCAGAATAATGATTACGTCTGAGAAAGAGGCAAAGAAAAAAAGACTTCGAGAGTTAATGTAGAAGCCTTCTGCCTCATCTGTATTGCCTGAAACACTTCGAGCATTGTAAGGACTGCAAAAAAATCCTAGCTATGATTATGGGTGATTACAGATGTAAAGCCATGGAAAGCCAACAATACACACACATACAATACACACAGCAAGAATAAAGATTCAGTGGTAGGTTATTATGGTAGTGATGTTTAACACCATGTCATTCGGATTTTTAAAATGATCTTTTAAACTGAATCAAACACATTCGCATATTTTGTCTTTCTTTGTCTGCTCATATAATAATGCTTTTGTCTTCCAATCCTGCACACTACATCTGAGTAGGTGAGTGTGCATGGGTTTAATTAGGACCATTCATTCATTCTATCTGATTTTATGCTCCCATGCTCTCTCCTCTATCTGAAAGATACCACATATGCAGAATTATGATTCATTATCATGATTTTGGCTTTTCTACCTTATGCCTTTTTGTTGTGTGAATGTCTATCTCAAATGTAGTTGTCATGCTGTCTAGGAAACTAATTATTTCTTATTATATGCATGAAATAACTTGATTTGCGTTTGATATGAAGCTTCATCAAGCACACGTTGATAAGTGTGCCAAAGGAATCTGATTATTTCCTAGTTAATTACACAGGGATGATAGTAAGCTTTTGTTGAAAGGCATATTTGCATAATCTCAGCTGTATGAATGATGATTATTGCCTTATGACTTCAATATTTCTACCTTTTAAAATGTGAGGCAAAACCATTTTAATGATGTATCAGTTATGTTTTTATCTGATACCAAGCAGATCTATAAGTAGTAGTTTGTTGAGGTTTTGTTTTAGGCAACAGATATGGATTCACCCTTCTAGTCCAAGCTTATCATTTCCACTAGTAAGTGCCTCTTTATGTAAAACCTCAGATCTTCAGATACATGCTGAGGTGATTTTCTGGCCAGAAATTTATATAAAGAGATCAATTTTGTGGCCCATAGTACTTTACTCAAAGCAAATATTGTATTTAAAAGAAAGAGATGTAAGAAACTCAATTGAATTAGACCATTATGGCCACAGGAACCACAGCATGGAGATGACTGACAATAACTTTACCTCAATCTTCGAATGAGGCATAAACACATACTGGAGTCTCTGATATTAAGACATGGATACCAATAGCCGATGTCATCTTTAGTGAATTCTTAACGCGAATAGACTTTTTTCATCCTTCCCTGCCAAATAATTAACTGGAGGCCACATATTAATTATGATGCTCCCACAACATATTAAACATGGGCTCCTGTTACATAATTAGTGGTCATGACGTTGGTATCACGTGGTCACAGTATAATTATTTGAGGCCCTGAGATACCTCACTGATGGCCTTGAAATACTACCTCATGTCCTCTATATATTAATTTATGGACATGCCTTATTAAAAAATAACCACCTCACTAGTTCTGTACATACCCATGTTTATGATTACACACTGGGTTTACACATGTTTACACACTGGATCGAATTAATACAATAGTATCTAAAACTTGCAAACTTGTAAATATGTAGGAGGATTGATATGAGAAGCCTAAGCCGATTCTGTGTGGGTTTTTTTTGTCTCTGGACTTCTCTGGATCATCTCATTATACTATAAATCCTATAAATGCTGAGTACTAATTAATACAGCTAATAACAACAATACATGTACAAGCTGATTCTTACCTAAGATGGAAATGTTCCAAATGGTTAGCTGTGCAACACAATCACAAAATGATAAAAAGATGGCACATTGGCTAACGTTTTTGTGAAACAAACCACAATAAAGAAACCAACACAGAAATTTAACCGAGTTAAATATAATGCATAGTACTGGATACAATAGGCATGAAAAACTTTCACTGGATAATTAATGTTATTAGCTTGCAATAACAGGGTTCGAAACATATCTGAAAGTGAAAAACTCTGTTGTAGGGTTTTACACCAAACCAAAGAACCCTTAAGGGTTATGGTTAGGGGTTAATTCAAAGATAATATATAGTAGTGTAGAAGGTTTGTGGCATGAAACAAGATAAGAGAATGAATTCTAAGGTAAAATTACAAAACAAGACAATATAAGATAAGATAAAAAAAAAAAAAGTACACTACATAGTCAAAAGTATGTGGACACCTGACGGTTCTGTGTCTTTGTTGAATGTTCCATTCCAAAACTACTGGCATTAACATGGACTTAGTCCTCCCTTTTGCTGCTATAACAGCATCCATTCTTCTGGGAAGGCTTTGCACTAGATTTTGGAACTTGGCTGTAGGGATTTCTTGCAATTCATCCCCAAGAGCATTAATTATGCTGGCCCCTTAATGCCATTGAAGAGGAATCTTAACACTACAGTATACAATGACATTCTAGACAATCATGTCCTTCCAACTGTGGGGAAGAACAGCATATTGGCATGATGTCCACATAGTGTATATTTAGACTATACTGAATAATATTTAAGGAGATTTTCTGGTGTGCCAGGCTGTTCAATGAAGCAAGCTGACAAGTACCTACACTCAGTATTCACCTATTTAATTCCACCTCCTTTTTACTTACAATGATTGGCCCTTTCATCAGGTAACCTACAGCTACTATTTAGGTGATACTTGGGGATATCCAATTATTTACTGTAACTCATTTGTTGCTAACGATTTATTTTCTTCCTTAAATATGGCAGCAAGATGTGCCAGCAGGCATTGTTGGTGCCTCAAAACTCCATATTCCAGGATCCTGAACTCCAGTTACTATGGCTATGGAGTTTCACTTACTCACATGGGGATTTGCTACATTATTTTGCTTCTAGGGGTGAATGAGTGTGAGAAGCCCTGAGATCCGCTGACAATTACAGGAATACGCATATCCTCGATCTATCTATCTATCTATCTATCTATCTATCTATCTATCTATCTATCTATCTATCTATCTATCTATCTATCTATCTGTCTGTCTGTCTGTCTGTCTCTCTGTCTGTCTGTCTGTCTGTCTATCTGTCTATCTGTCTGTCTGTCTCTCTGTCTGTCTGTCTGTCTATCTATCTATCTATCAACCTATCTATCTATGGAAGGTATAACCATTTGGTAAATGGTAAATGGTGGCATTGCTTATCAGCAAGAGAAGAAATGGTGCAACATGCCATGAGTTCCAGCTAACAACATTACCATTGCACCACAGCAATGGGATGAGTCCTCCTATTTTTCCAAAGCCTTTTGCATTCCTCTGTTGAATCACATTACCACAGAGATGGCATGAGGCAGGATTTCCTAGCCTTCTATCTTTGAACATCATGTGTGTGCAACCAATCACACTGGCTCTCTGTAATCTATAGTCAATTCAGATGTGAAACACGTGCAGCCTGGGATTTGTTGAAATCTTCCCCACCTTATCCTATGCTCCCAGGTAACACTTACAATGTAAATGTCAACCGTCCTTGTATATTGAGAGTTACTGACTCAGAAGCCCTGTAGGGAAGCAACTAGAAAACTTCTCAGTCATCTCATTTTTTCAGCTGACAGGTGCAGTTACCGTTCAGAATACAGTCCAAGCATACAGCCAAGAAGTTGGGGATCAAGCACCCAGTGTTTGATGTTAAATATGAATTGGACCAAGCCATGTTGCTATTTATAATTGGCAGGAGATGCAGCCAGTCGAATAACTTTTGGGTGGGCATTTCATGCTTTGGTACTGCGAAAACAAAACCATGAAAGGGTTTTATACTTTCAATGCAAAACATCCAGATTTATGCTCGGACAAGTTATCTAGATGTTAACTGCCTGTAAGTAACAAAAATTACCAACACCATATGTTACATGAAAAGAAAATACAATATTATCACAAGCATCAAGGTTGCCATTGACTAGCGCAGCCTTGCTAGTACCCACATTCACAGTCACCTGAGTACTGACTGGACACACCTGGGCTCAATCAACACACACTATATAGCACACACAAAGTACTCACTCACTGCAAAGTAATGCTCAGTGTACACTCCTTGTCCACACTATTAGGAACACCTGCACATGCATGCAGTCATCCAATCGGCCAATCATGTGACGGTGGTGCAATGCAAAAAAAAAAAAAATTCAGATACAGGCCAAGTACCTCAGTTAATGTTAACTTTAAACTCCAGAATGAAGAACAAGTGTGATCTCTGTGACTTTGATCATGGCATGGTTATTGGGTTGGTCTGAGTATTTGATAAACTGCTGAATTTCACACACAACAGTGTCTAGAGTTTACACAGAATGGTGCAAAAAACAAAACACACTGAGTGAGTAACAGTTGTGTGTGTGGAAACACCTTGTTGATTAGAGAACTCAGTGGAAAATGGCCAGATTGGTTCAAGCTGCCAGGAAAGATATAGAAACTTTACACCTATCGTGAGCAACAAAGCATCTCAGCATGCACAAAACGTCAAACTTTGAGGCGGAAGGGTTACAACAGCAGACCACATGAGTTTCTACTCCTGCCAGCCAAGAACAACAATCTGAGGCTATCACGGGCACAGTTCATGGGCACACACTCACGGAAACTGGACTGTTAAAAATTAGGAGAAAAAAAATCACCTGGTCTTTTTCCATCTTTTAGTAAAGGATCTAATTTATAGTATCCTAGTATAGTGTAATAAAGTATCCTTCTTTATAAATACAAATAAAAGTTGCTTAAAATCTCATCTCAGCTTGTCTCATCTCATGCTGAGGAACTCACTTCTGCTGGCACACAGAGCCGAACTGTGGGCTCTTGGCTCACCAGTGGATCTCTGAGAGTTTGAGATTTGAAGCCTTGGCGCTGTAGTGTTTAGCACTCTCTCTCATTAAACAAACCTGATTCTACTCTTCAGGTAATTCCCAAAGCTATTGTGAATTGAATTTGTGCCATTCAAAAACAGAAAACACTAATCTCCATAGCTGCCCCTCCAAGACCTGAGCTTGACATCTCAGGTTTAGAGGATACTTTAAATTAGACACAGTTCTGTAAATACTGTACCCCGCTGCTTTTCTCATAGCATCTGAAGAGGCACTCCATCCATCCTGTGACCTTCAAGATACTCACAATCAGCACGGTGCCTTCTCCATGAGCAAGCATCCCACAGTTCATCACTCTTCCTGCAACTGCCTATCAACCCCCCTCTTTCTGTATCTCTCACACACACACAGGCACATCTAAAACATGTGAATCCTCCAGCAAGGTCAAGGTAAAATTTGAAAGTCTTGCTATGTCAGCGCGTACTCTTTGCTAACACTATTGTAGCGGTTTATTAGATTAGCGCTATGATTCCAGACCTAACTCAGCAGAAGCCATGGCCACCCCGACACGAATGCTGACTCCCAAAGGCTTACTGAATACAGATCTGAATACAGAGCATATTCACCACAAGATGCATTCATTTCTGTACTTCTAACTATCCAAACAGATCTATACTTGGAACCTTGTCTCTAATGTAATGCCAACTCATTACTAACCACCTAGTAACTGGTGAAAAGCACTGCTTGCATGTATATTACTATTCAATTCAATAAAATTTTATTTGTATAGCGCTTTTAACAACAGACATTGTCACAAAGCAGCTTCACAGAAGTATATAGATTCTGAATACTAGCCAAATGTTTTGGCACATCTTATTGAATATAAGCTCCTCAGACCTAATGATACCTAAATTTTTCAGGCCAATCAAGGTATCCCAGTGTTCCACCCTGCTTGTCAAACAAGTCGCACACACATTCAGCCCTATGCACGCTACATGCTGGAACAAAGGCAAGCCAGTGTTACATTCTGCTTGGACATGAAGCACAAAAGGCAACTCAGTGTCTGGCCGACAACTAACATTTCGAAGTTCCATTCATCCAATTAAGTATCCAATTGACATTGTACAAGAATTAATGGGTCCAACTAATTTTCTGTCTGGAGAATATATGTTTTTAATGATAACAAATGGGGCGGTACGATGGTGCAGTGGTTCTGGATTAAAACGTGCCAGCTAACTGGAGCATTTCTGTGCAGAGTTAGCATGCCTGCATGCTTTTCTTCTGATCACTCCAATTTCCTCCCACAGGTCAAAGACATGCAGATTACATTTACATCTATGGCATTTGGCAGAAGGTCTTCTCCAGACTGACTTACATAAGTGATTTGAAGTAAATACATCCTAGTTCACTAGGACCCAGACTAAGAACACCATCAGTCTAAAACTGCATTGGGAAGTAATACAGTAAGAAAGCATACAGACAAGTGGGTTTTTTTTTGTCAATAAACACTAAAAGTGCTAATCCAAGTACTTCTGGAACATATAGGTATTTAGTTGTCGTTTGAAGACAGCCAGTGACCCAGCTGTTCGGATATCTAGGGGAAGTTCATTCCACCAACTAGGTGCCAAAGCTGAAAAGAGTTTAGATGTATGTCTTCTGTTTAGCTGGCCACTCCAAATTGACCATAAGTGTGAATGGTTGTTTGTCTCTGTATTATCTCTGTGATAGATTGGCGACCTGCCCAGGGTGTACCCTGCCTCTCGCCCAAAGTCAACTGGGATTGGCTCCAGTATCCCCTGCGACTCTGATGAATTAGTGGTATAGATAATGGATGGATGGATGGATGGATGGCTGGATGGATGGATGGATGATCATAAACACCTGTTCACCTGACCATCACAGCCATATGTGAACCTGCCTTAAACTGTTGCCACAAATTTGGAAGCACAGCAAGGTCTAAAATGTCTTTGTATACAATAGCTTTAAGATTTCCCTTCACTGGAAATAATGAGCCTTGCTCAAACCCTGGCAAATCCCCACAGCCACACTCCAAAATCTAGTGGAACGCCTTCCCAAAAGACAGGCAGTTATTATAATAGCATATATAAATAGTATAACAGCAAAGGGGGACTAAATCTGAAATGGTAGATAGTCAGATGTTATACAAATACACAATTTACATTCCACCAAAGCCTTTCCTAACAGATGGCTATAGATGTTTGAAGTTTTAAAGATTGTAAAAATGCTGCAAAGTAACGGTGTGTGTCCTGTTTACAACAGAAGAAGTAAACATGTTTTGCAGCACTTCATGATAACCATAGCTGATCCGGTAGATTCCCAATGTGGCTTTTCTTTGTCCTGCAAGCGTCATATCTGACTGCCCACTCCTGATTTTGTTGCTGAGACACTATTAAACTAGTCCATTATTTTGGATAAATAAATTGGATAAGTAAATTTGCAATCAGATTGGAAGGATCTTATAAAACTTTTGTCACAGAAGAGAGAGAGAGAGAGAGAGCGAGAGAGAGAGAGAGAGAGAGAGAGAGAGAGAGAGAATAACATAGCTAACAAGCCCAAAAACTGCAACTGAATATTACACTAACTACATTTTTTAAAATTTGAAAATTACAGTTGTGATCTGATGGCCCCAGATCATAAACCCAACCTGTTCCTCTCCCCCTCCACCACCACTTTCAAAAGCACCATCACCGATTTAAAAAATTATAACCAATGAAGTCAAACTGCAACAATTAAGGTCACTGCACATCAAAGACCATCAAGAACTCATAAATGTGACAAGTTTGCTCATCAGTGTTGAACTCTGGGTGAATCTCCACTCAATAATTCTATTTGAGGTTGACAGTGATCGAACAGAGGCATCCACCATGTCCTCTCCAATGATTCCCCTCTTCTCCAGTAATATGAAGCCTGTCACTGAGCTATCAGCTGCCGCTCAGATCAACTTTTACGCGTGAGGACAAAAAGATGTGACAAAAAGACATCTCAGACTACACAGCACTAGCACTGTGAATAGCCTAGGTCCATTTTAAATAATCCTTGCTTATCCCTAAAACTTGGATCAATTCTTTGTTCTTACATGTGATCCTCACTTAAAATAGGTACCTATAAGTATAATATAAATTATATTTGGAAGATCTTTAACCCCTTCTATGGCAAGGTTTACTGTGAATTTCAGTGTTAAAATATTCACATTTTCTAGGGTCATTTTATTTTAGAGCCACAGCAGACTGTATATGCTCCTATATACTCATTCAGAAACTGCTGATCTCCTGGGCTTTTCATACTTAGCAGAATGGTGCAAAAAACAAAAAAAACATCCAGTTCTTCAGGAAAAAACACACTGTTGATGAGAGAGGTCAAGGAAGACTGCTTTGTGCTTACAGGAAGGCTAGGGTACTCAAATAAAAACCCTTTACAGCTGTGGTAAGCAGAAAAGAATCTCAGAAGAAAAAACATGGTAAACCTTGAGGTGGAGGGGTTACAACAGCAGAAGACCACAAAGAGGAATCTGCAGCAGTGATTGCAAGTTCACCAAAACTGAACACTGATTGAAAAAACATAATGTGGTCTTTGTACTATTGTTTGCACCAATAACCAATGCCAGGAGAGATGCAAACCAAAAAAATTATACTCCTACAACAACAATAAAAGCATTCTATTCTAAATGTTTAGCCTAATTTTATGTTTAGTTGTGCTCTTTGAAAATTAGGTGATTGGCATAATATGGCAACTGTCAGTATATTTTACAATTACCAACAAAATGTTCTCTGATTTTAGCAGACAAATTGCTTATCGAATACAAAAAAAAATCTATTTAAAAATAAATTAGCTTACAAAATTTAACCTCACACGTAACATGACTGACTAAGTAGAAGACCAGAAAGACCAGGCTGTTTGTACACAGTTTGCATATGTAATGCATATAGTGTATTGGAAAAAATTCAATTTGATCAAACTGCACAATTGCACAATGTTTGCACAATTCACATAAAACTGCACAATTCACATAAAAATAAAGCACATAATTATTTGTTTCTTAGGATTATACTTATATAATTTTCATCAATGTTCATGAGGAAAAAAGAGAGAATTGTTCCAGTACTTTAAAAAACAAAAAAAAACAAAAAACAACATCCATCCATCCATTATCAATACCGCGTTATCCGTCTGGGTCGCGGGGAAGCTGGAGCCAATCTCAGCGGAATTCGGGCGAGAGGCGGGGTACACCCTGGGCAGGTCGACCAGTCCACCACAGGGCCAACACAGACAAACAACCACACACGCCCACAGTCACGTTCACAACTCCGGGCAATTTAAAGTAGCCAGTTGACCTAATCTGCATGTTTTTGGACTGTGGGAGGAAACCGGAGCACCCGGAGGAAACCCACGCATACACGGGGAGAACATGCAAACTCCACAAAAAACAACTTGAAGCACAAGGCTCATACCTTGAACAGTAGAGCACCTAATGCTAAATTTTCCCAACTCCATCAAGCCCTGGGAGAGCTCACAAAGCACTTATCTGTCAGTCATTTGGTCTCCCAGGCAACCAGAACTCTCTAGCATGACATAAATTTCCCCATAATGCCACCTTCTGCTCTTTCTCTGGGTGTCATCCCCAAGAGAGAAGGCAACCTGCTCAGGCACATATAGCTTTTCTGTGGTGTAGAGGAAATCTAGACACACAATATACTATTGACCCCTGAAATGATTCCTTTAACTGTAATTATAATTTAGCTCTTATAGAAGCCAGAGAAAATATGGAGACAAAACTGTACTTTTCCGTGCTGTCATGGGATGCATGTTGCAGTTATTTAGAAAGAAGTGTGTAGGTCAAAATATTTATGAATTCAGCTGGGAATTGCTAATATCAGGTATACACTTGGAATGTAATTTTTACATTTGTTTCCCTTCCCACAGATGAGAATTTGCACTGGAAGCTTCTTGATGACTGTTGTTAGAAAAAAATTAATTGCAAGTTAGGATTAAATCATATATTGTATCAGCATTGACACTGCATTTCTGCATATGCTTTAGTGACATCAAAATGGCTGTGATAGGCAAGTTGGCTTGGGATGATGAGTAACACTATGAGTAAATCATTTTAAGGTATGAGAGAAACCGTCACAGCACATTTTTGTCAGGTTGCTGTGTGTAAATTGGAGCACTTAGTGTAGGTCACAAATTGAATTGGCAATGGCTTTATTGTACACTTCATTACTCTTCAGTACTTCCAGCTTAATATACAGTCCATTTTTGGCAATAGCATTGCCAAAGTGATGTTTTAGCAGCTTGGAGACTATGGCAGTTGCATTAAAAAATTATGTAAAATTATCTGTTTAATCATAGTGTGGTATTAATATAACACCAGCTCTGACCTTGATTATTAATGGAGTACACTGTTTATGACCATTATGCTGAACTACTGCCTTAATTTCTATCTAAACACGTTTTGCACCTTTTCCATAGCTGGACTGATAGATAGTATGTTGGGTTTTTATACTTACTTGTATTTGCTGCAAATAACTTCTTTCTTGTTCTTGCCTCATACAAAAACACCTTATAGAGTTATCAAGGTAACAGCTTTTGACTATGGTCAGAGTTCTCCAAAGCTGGCAGTAGACAGTGACTGTAATTTTCATAGTGGGGTTCACTTCTTTTCCCCTCATAATTGGGGTGCACCAAGTCGATGGGTCTCCCTCACAACACGGCATGCTGTTTTCAGTCCAGCTTGGTACAGCAGCTGAATAACTAACAGATAATGCAATACTGACAGCACTGTCTGGACTGGAGTGGGGTGTCCCTCTGTGTGGCCTCACTCTCCCTGCTGGTTGACTTCTACTTGGCATCTCTGAGAAGGTTCCTGGGGAAGATAGCTTTAAGTCAACCATATTCTATCCATCTATTATCTATACCGCTTTATCCGTCTGGGTCGCGGGGAAGCTGGAGCCAATCTCAGCATCTTCGGGCGAGAGGCGGGG
>JAQQZR010000009.1:13034600-13081365 GCA_030068235.1 Notoglanidium macrostoma | reverse complement strand
ACTAGTAAATGCTAAATGATAAAAATACAGTATTTTTTATAACAGCCCTATTGAACAACTGTAGTAATCCATATTATTTCAACAACCGCTCAACTAAGTAAAGCGAAACAACAGTCCATCATTACTTTAAGACATGAAGTGATAGTAATAAAAATATGTATGTATATATTATACACATTGAACACTGATTATTTCGTTACATTTACATTTACATTTACAGCATTTGGCAGACGCCCTTATCCAGAGCAACTTACATAAGTGCTTTGAGTTACAATGGCATCTGTCAATGGGCAGGATATATTAAGCAGCAAATGGACAGTCAGTTCTCAAAGTTGGAAGCAGGAAAAATGGGTACGCATAAGTCTGCTTACACATGACTAGCGTCAACACTACATTCAGCATAGACCTGTTGTGTCGCTAAGTCCTCCACATGGCAAGCGTCCTAGGGTTAGCAAAAGGAAGACTATCTGGAAGCCCTATTTTAAAAAGTAGAGAGAGGGAGAAATAAGACAAAACCTCAGGTACTTACTATCTCAACAACTTTGCTGAACATGTATTTCAGCAAATAGAAAAAAATATTATTTAAAAAAAAAAAACTTTTTGCGCCATGAATGTTTTTTTTTATAGTGAGGATGTGGTACCACTTCACTTGCAAGAAGTGGTGTCATACAACTCTGAAAAGCCTCATGCACGCACACAGTATAAGCTTCTCTCATTTGACCGCCATTTGGACTTTGATTAAATCTTTAAATAATTTTTATTAAAAATTTAAAAACTTTTGTGCCGGTGTCATGCCACACATGTTCCAGTACGTCACACTGTAAAATCATTAGTTACACTTGGAAAGGTCAGCAGCAAATGGGGTCAAAGTTCATCCAATTTGAACTTTGAGCAGAGTGTCACTATGCCTGGTTTGAACACTACATGATGCTGAGGTCATAAAGGAGGCATGACGCTCTTTTAATAGGAAAACAATGGCAAAGGGAGCCTATGGTAAGCGTTTCAGGGTTTCTTCATCTACGGTACATAATATCATTAAAAGATTCAGAGAATGCAGAGAAATCTCACATGTACACAAGAGACAAGGCTGAAAACCAATATTGAATGGCTGTGCATAGCTTCCACAAATGCAGATTAAAACGCTACCATGCAAATCAGAAACAATATATAAACATGATCTAGAAACGCTACTGCCTTCTCTAGGCCCAAACTGTCCTGTGGTCTGACCAATCAAAATTTTTCATTCTTTTTGCAAATCATGGACACCGCATCCTCTGGGCTAAAGAGAGGGGGGACGATCCTGCTTGTTATCAACACGCAGATCAAAAGCCAGTGTTTGTGCAGGTTTAGAGGTGCATTAGTGCACATGGCAAAGGTAGCATGCACATCTGGGAAGACACCATTAATGCTGAATGATATATATATATATATATACAGGTTTTGGAGCAACATATGCCATCCAGCAACATCTTTTTCAAGGAAGGCCTTGCTTATTTCAGCAAGACAATGCCAAACCATGTATTGCCATTTGCCATGTATTACAACAGCATGGCTCTGGAGTAGAAGAGACTGGATGCTAAACTGGCCTGCCTGCAGTGCAGACCTGTCACTCATTGAAAATAAAAAAATATGACATACGAGACCCTGAATTGCTGTGCAGCTGAAATCCTGTATCAGGCAAGAATGGGACAACATTTCACTTTCAAAACTCCAGCAAATGGTTTTCTTGGTTCCCAAAGGTTTACAGAATATTGTTAAAAGAAGAGGTAATAAAACACAGTGGTAAACACGCCCCTGTCCCAACTTTTTTAAGTGTGTTGCTGGCATCAGTCAAAATCAGCACATATTTTCCAAAAAACAATAAAAATGTCTTAGCTTCAACATTTCAGATGTTGTCTTTGTTCTGTTTTCAATTAAGCATGAGTTTATATGATTTTCAAATCATCACATTCTGTTTTTACTTACATTTTATACAGCATCCCAAGTTTTTTGGAAACGGGGTTGTCTATACTCATCAAGCACTTTATTAGAAACACATGTACATCTACTCATTCATGCAATTATCTAATCAGCCATGTGGCTGCAGTGCAATGCACAAAATTATTAACCATGAGAATGGGGAAAAAATGTGATCTCAGTGATTTTGAATGGTGTTGCCAGACAGGCTAGTTTGAGTGTTTCTATAACTGCTGATCTACTGGAATTTTCAGGGACAACAGTCTCTAGAGTTTACTAAGAATGGTGCAATAAAGAAAAACATCCAGTGAGGGTCAGATCTGAAGGAAACACCTTGTTGATGAGAAAGGTCAATGAAGAATGGCCAGACTGGTTCAAGCTGACAGGAAGGTTACAGTGACTCAATTAACCACTCTGTACAATTGTGTGAGCAGAAAAGCATCTCAGAATGCACAACTCATAGAACCTTTAGGCTCAAAGGCGACAACAGCAGATGACCATGTCGTGTTCCACTTCTGTCAGCCAATAGCAGAAAGCTGCAGCTGAAGTGGGCACAGGCTCACCAAAACCAGACAGTTGAAGACAGAAAAACAAAGCCTGGTCTGATGAATCATGATTTCTGCTGAGGCACACAGATGGTATGGTCAGAATTTGGCACCAACAGCATGTGTCCATGGACCCAACCTGCCTTGTGTCAACAGTCCAGTCTGGTGGAGGCGGTGTAATGGTGTGGGGAATGTTTTTCTGTCACACTTGGGCCTGTTAATACCAATCAATCATCTCTTGAATAACACAGCCTATTTGAGTATTGTTGCTGACCATGTGCATGCCTTCATGATCACTATTTAGCAATTTTCTAACGGTTTCTTCTAGCATGATAATGCACCATGTCACAAAGCAATCTCAAACTGGTTTCATGAACAAGACGATGTGTTCAATGTTCTTCAGTGGCCTTCCCAGTCACCATACCTAAATCCCATAGAAGACCTTTGAGATGTGTTACAACGGGAGATTCACAATATGAAAAAGGCACCTGAACATTTTGCAGGAATTAAATGAGGCAATCATATCAACAAGGACCACAATCTCAAAGAAAAGTTTCCAGCATCTTGTTGGAAGCTTCAAAGGGTGTCAACTCAAAACAATTTTTAGAACTGCATACATTCATACAATTGATACATATTATTTTTGTATTCTGTAATATGAGTGATTAGTTCAGCAAAAATGTTGCGTATCAGTGGGCCGAGACCTTGAAGTTCATGTATACACCCCATGTACTATGAAAGCAGTTTTGTCAGAGTTATTAGTTGTTTCCAGAGCAACCACTAAAGGCTGTACTATGTATTAGTAACCTAATAAAAACATATCTACAGCTTAAGGCCATTTTCAACACAATGTGATTAAACACTATAACTGGACAGAAAACTTCTCAATCTGGCAACACTGACTGTAAGCAATTCTTGAAAACTCTTGGGAGTTTCATTTTTCAGACAGTAATTACGCTGCATGTTATTTATCAATCTACATGCCCAATGTGTATCCAAGCATCAAATATGCCTTTATCATCATGTTTCCTCCAAATACCATTATTGATGTCATTAAATGGGGCAACTATGCGCAAATGTGTTTTAGTGCTAAATGGTTCATGGAAGAGAAATACTTGACAAGTAAAAAATAGACAAGTATAGAAAATGGGTCATTCTGATACCAGTGGAGTTTTAAGGGGTAAAATCTCTCTTTTCCATGGCAGTCAGGAGCAAGAAAAAGCTTTATTGCTGGTTATATACAAGAGCTGATTGTCCCTTCTGCTTCATTTCTCTTTACAAGAAGCAGTAGTGCAGTAATATTTGCGCATACCGATGACCAGGCTTTAACACATTGTCTGAAATTATTACTTTCATTTACAGTAGAGGTAATATTTGGATATTGTAGTGCTTTAATGCTGGGTTGTAACAGGCTTATTGCAACCATTTGCAATATTGTCAGTTTTATAAAACAGGCATATGTCTTGAGCTTCTTATCCAAATACAAGACTATAAAACTACATGTAAAGATATTTGAACATTATTTTAAAAGTAGTCAGTTTCATAAATAAGTTATTTTATAAAAACAGGCCTATAGAAGCTCTTTTGTGGTTGTTCTGCCATTTTAACAGTAACTCTCACTCAAAGTGCACTACAAAATTAATTTTCCCACAGAAACACTGAGTTAAAAAGTATAATGTAGAACTAACTACCGGTGTGCATACAAAATAGGTTTTACTGATGGTTCAGTTGTCCTGTTAAGAAAATGTTTATGATTTAAACCAATAAAAATGCTTTCAGAACTGTTACCATTAGTTTGAAGAAGCTTTCACAGGTAAATGAGCAGCAGTGGCTCCTCAGTTTCACAGAATGAATTGTGCAATAAGGACACTTCACTTGATGTGTCTGTGGAATCACAACAATCTGATTTGGTGTTGAGTTTTTCTGCCCAAAATGTTCTGTATGTATGTATGATGGTTTAGATCAGGGTGAAAGGGTCATGTGACCGTGAACCTAATTTCTCTCTGAAAGTCTGAAGTTGCTCTCAGGAGTCATTCGGATGCTCTATGTGCCATTTGGTTTGTTTTTATGGGGTGCCTGTGTGGTTGTATTTACTGATAGAGACTTCAAAACACATATATAAGTTGCTCTGGATAAGGGCATCTGCCAAATGCCATAAATGTAAATGTAAATGCGAAGCGGCAACGGTGAGTGACCACTAAAACATTGAGATTATTAATCAAGTCATTTTATTTGAATAGCACAGTCAACCAAAGAACTTTACATTATAAGACAGCACATATGTATGCACTTATGTAAGTCACTCTGGATAAGGGTGTCTGCGAAATGCTGTAAATGTATAAGAAAAATACAACAAAATAAAATAACGATAGATCGATAGATCGATAGATCGATAGATCGATAGATAGATAGATAGAAAACACAAAGACAAAAAACTTTGAAAAAATCATCTAGAAAGCCAAGGAAATGAGTGGGTTTTAGCCTGGATTTAAAACATTCAGCTGAGGGAGTTGATTGAAGATGGAGAGGGAGGCTGTGCGGTGGAAGACGTGTTCGGATTGTTTACTTAAGAAAAAGTATCAATACCACACTATGGAAATACTCTGCTACAAGTCCTGCATTCAAAACCATTCTTAAGTAAAAGTGTGGAAGCATTACCAGCAAAATTAACTTTCGTACATTTGAAAAAATGTACGAAAGTAAAACGCTGCACAATAATATGGTCCCTGACAATGTTTTATTAATATATATGATGTTTTTTGGATTAATATTACTGCTGCATTAATGTGTATGTTTTATTTACTGTTGGGTAGTTTAATCTACAGCAAAGCACCATATTCTATAAGATCATCATATGTTTGTAGCACAGCTGTCCTGTGGGATGTCAGCTTTTCATGAGCTTTGTAAATCATCTCTGTTTTCATCTTTGTGATGATGCATTTTCCAGCTAATCCAAGATGGTTATTAAATAGTTTATTTGGCTTAAGAAGCAAGACAGTTTTCTCAACCCGTAAAGTAACACTTCATTCTTTAGTTTATCACAAACATTCAAAATCACCACATTTTGGAGATACATGGCTTTCAATGAAGAGGAAGGATATGAAAAATTTGCAATATGAAAAGTAATTTGTAGCTAAAGCTGTCGGACAAATGTAGGGGAGTAAAAAATACAGGATTTGACCCGGGGATATAGAGCAGTAGAAGAGTAAGTTCCATAAAATGGAAATGCTCAAGTAAAGTCCAAGTACCTCAAATTGGTACTTTAGATTAAAACAGTACATTCAGCCAACTGGTTAGATCTAGCCAGACTAGAAGCACAATGTGTAGAGAATGCCCTGTACTGCTATTCTCTACTGTTATGCCTTGACACTCCGATGTAGTGCCAGGATATGACTGTAAGATGTCCTTCATGTTGCACAGAATAGTGACCATCTGTGTCAGCTGCAGAACAAAAAACAAATCAAGTAACTTGTATCAAAAAAGGAAAGAGCTGCGAGGACAGTGTGTGAAAGTGCTGTAGTAGAACTTTTTACCATGTGCGTTTTGCTCTATTCCCTGATCGAGTGCAGAATCTTGGTTGGTTGGTTTTGTTTTTACACTTTTTGGCGACTGACTAAGACAAGAACAGCACAACAAAACAATAAGTAATTAATTACATGAGCCATCAGTGCTTGTTATTGCCTAATCTAAGTAACATGACTATTTCGAAACTTCAGAAGAGACTCACCAGACAGGTTCGAGCTAATGGGAAAACCATGGTAACTCAAATAAGCATCCACGGTGAGCAAAGAACAATCAGCTAAAAATGCTTAACATGTTAAACCCTGAGGTGGATGGGCTACAAGAACACACCACATTGGGTTCTATTCCTGTCAGCCAAGAACAGGAATCTGAGGCTGCCATGGGCACACGTTCATCTAAACTGGCAGCTAACGATTGGAAAACGACCAAGTGATATTTTTCCCAATCTTCATTGTACACGTTTGGATAATAGCAGGAGTAAGCCGGTGTTCCTAAAAAGGTGCCAGTAGACATATTGGTTAATGTTTTAAAAATGAGTTCCAAGCATGATCATTTTTGCAATGTGTGAATTTATACCTGTATTTAAAATCCATTTTAACACATAGTCCTCAGCAAGGAAACAGACAATAACTTTTATTTTGTCAAGTGAGACATCATATTAATATATATGTATATACAGTACATGACACCTAATTTACATTATAAGAAAGCAATTTAAAACAAGCAATAACAAAATAAGAGAGAAATGGTCTTTCTTGCCAAATTGAAAAATTATATGCATTCTAGAAACACCACACACTTGAATAATATTTGCATATTACACATGAGAAAAATGCACTACCATAGCACACACCTATCCAGATAACTCGCTCACAGATGGCTTTATTATGCGTAAAGAAATATGAAGCTGGCTGGCTGGCTATGATGGCTTTGTGCACTTTGGCAGGCAGTCATTCTTCAGTTGAAAAGAAAAAGCTGATCTTCCTAAAAATGGATTAATTAAACAACTAACATTTACATTCCTTGAATAATGTACAATACAGGTTAAATTCCATGTTGTTACCAATCTCCATGACATGAAGCAACCTAGATCTACAGTCCCTTATAGTTTATATAGGAAATGCTGAGACACAACCATATACACATTGTTTAGTAGAGTGACTGCAGTGCAAACTACTGTGACATGGTTAAAAAAAACAAAAAAACATTTCCATTTCCGTTCATTCAACATTCATTCTTTAGCAGCTGATCTAAAAGCTAAGGCTTATTCACAAGCCAACTGAACAGCTAATAGAAAAAAAAAGCACATTTGTGGGTGAAGTACAGTTTACACAACCTGTTAGCATTCAGAGAAATGTGCTACTGGATATGGGTGCATTCTGCTACTATTCCTATATTAGTTTATATACACAAGAACATTCAGTGAGTAATCGTAGGATGTGATGTTTGTGAATGGCTGTTACTGGTTTTAGAGCCAAACAGCGAGGCAAGTCATGGTGAATTATATTACAAGGTGCATGAGAGAGGAAAAGGATCAGTGTATAACCTGATATATACACATGACAAATCAGTGACACATGGTTCTTTCAAGTGTATGAGAAATGTGAGCTTTTTTCTTGTCATCGTTGTTCTAAAATACACACAAATCACAAAGAAACCATTTGACAAATGAACCGGACAAAATTGTACAAGACCAACGGAAAGCAGAGGGCGCCCTCTACCTGTACATCACTATGCCTACACCTACACCGCATGATAAAAGCATTTTTATAGTTTCATATCTACTCCAGATCAGACCTCGCTAACCCGGTGAAGGCAGACTTGTACACATTCTGAAACATGATATAGTCACTTCTTTTACAAAAACAAAATATATATATATATATACCACATAGTGGTGAGACCTCACATGTCTTTTAAAAAAAATTAAAATTAAAAAATAAAAAAAAAGAAAGAAAAAGAAAAAAACGATTTCCCACCCAGCAGGGAACTTAAACATAATATTCTACTAACACAACTTAAAACCCTTTTAAAAAATCCTACAAAAAAATTGTGTCACTAATGCCCGTTTAAGCTAGGGAAATATGCAAGGGCTCTTGGCTGAGCCGGTTCCTTTTGGAAGACTATGATACAGTAACGCTATTTTAGAGAGTATATAAATAATCTGTTTAAATATGTGCAGTCAGACAAAACCATCAAAACGTGTAAATAATAAACTTATAATGCACTGATCAGGTCACATCAACATGTGGTCAGATGTGTCATATACACTGTACATAGAATACAGTTTTGTTCTGTGTAGTTATAGTCTAGCTCTTGTGTGATTATGCCAACTCTACGCACTAAGGGTGCTTTCACACTTGCCATTTGTTTGGTCTTTTATTTTTTATTTTTTGCAGAATAAATCACTGTGCTGATCTGGGAACATTCTTACAAATCCTATTGATAACTAAGGCAACTAAATAGAAAAACTTGCCATCTAGAATTGATTTATTATCGTCAGCATTTAAGATTAAATAAAGAATAGTTTAACTCTAGCGTTGGAGAGGTTGCTTTTTTTTGCTGTGATTTTGGTGGCTAAGGAGAGGTTTGTGCATGCAGCCACAGTTAAAGTGTGACATCACATCACTTGCCAATAAAGTGAGTAATTTATGTTGTACATCTCCATTTATTGGTTCACAAACCAGACAAACTTTTCCAGTTGTTTCCTACGTTCGTGTTTCATGCTTGCCTTTGAACTTGCGATTTCAAGGCACTATGCATTAAAGTGCTCCTTTGTGACCAAAAAACGCTGACGGCAATGTTTTTAAAAGCAGCGCGCTTAGTGGCTGCTTCCCATAGGATTATGTGCAAAACATATGTTTGCAGTTAAAGAAAAGAAAAGAAAAAAAAACGTCTAGTGTGAAAGCATCCTAACCACACACGCACAGTGTGTTCTACTAACGGAAAATATGCACACAGCTTTAGATCCATCCATTCTATTTAAACATACGTACTGTCATACGTTTTCAATATTTAAAAATCTGTGGCAACAGCAGTGTTACAGTACAAACAGCACATTACGTTAACTGTAGTGATGTTGCTTGGTGCTAATTTTAGTGTTTTTAAAAAGCATATGTAGTTACGCATGATTTTTTTTTTTTTAAACTTAAACGCATTAAGTACTTTGTGTACATTGTGACAATTTTGGTCCAGTTTTTAAGGAGACAGATGTTGCATATGCTCGATCACGTTTAAACCCCACAAAGGGCATTGCTGAAGAATCAGTAATGAGATGCAATACTATCTATCTAGACCAAAGGGTACAATAGTGTTGATGTAATTATTATGTAACAATTACATTTTGTACTATTGTTCATTTGTTTCTAAATCATGACTTAATCGTACATTCATAGAACTCACAACACAGAAATGCAGGGAAACCTGAGCTCATCAGAAGAGGCCAGGAGAAATGAAATGTGTGTTCCACACTTGATTGAGATCTACAGCTGACAGGTGGAGGACAAACTGGGGTGCGGTGGGAGGTGGAGAATGACAGCCACTGTGGGGAGGACTCATTTTCTCACGGTGTCTGGGCTCCAGATCTCTTGAATGTTCCCAGCAGGCTTTGCACGCCCTTCTTGACACTGGAGCCCACCCTGCGAGCAACAGAATCCGCAGGAGGGCCAGGCAAACATGAGATACTGCTGGGGGGCCTGGCATCCAGACACTTCTGATACCTCAGCTGGAACCAAACACACACCAAGAGATAAAATGACAAATACTGCAATCTTTTATACATATGCAATAAAGTACAGCCTCGAAACATTCATTAAAGGCAGGCTGTATGAAGGCGATTACCAAGCATGCTCATAAATGAGCAGAGCAGAGCAGGTCTCGGAATTAACTTTTCAGTCCTTTCACAAATCACTAATGTGCATGCAGTTTTATGGTAGCCACCAGGTGCCTGGTGGTGAACAAGTCTGTGCTTAGTGGCGCAGGACAGCATGCAGTGCTTTTAATCACTTTACCATTACCATTAAAATTATTAGCAAAGTGTCGGGTTCGACTCTTCATTAGGTCTACTGTATTTAATATTTTTGTCCACGGTTTCACTATTTTCAGACAGGGGTTTTTAGTGGCATCCCTAATAAATATAGTTAACTCATGTTAACTACATACTTGTTTAAAGTCAGTAAGTCAAACATACAGTGAAAGCTTTTATTTCACATTAATTTAATAAACCTAAAAATTAGCTCGGCACAAATTAAGGCGACATCTTTCATACACGAAAATCAAGAGATGAGCGATTAAATGAGACATCTCTTACTAATGTGTGATGGGAGAAGAGGAGGAGCTTCCAGGGGGTCAACAAATATTGAAACACTACTGTCAATCATTCAAGATTCACCTGTCAATTGGATTATTTTTTTTTATCATACTGTTTTTTTGTGTATTGTTGAATGTTGCAGGATACTTAAAATGCAGTTTTCTTACCGAAAAAAAAAAGTTAGGCAGATTTGATAGAATTGCATACATTTTCAGCACAGAAAAGATCGTCCCCAACATGATTTCAACCCCCACAAACTTTCTACTATATTTAGCTCAAATGAAGTCATATTTACACAGCCAGTCATGTCAGTCATTACTGGATTATTAAGAACTGTTGGTATAGTCATAACCTATTCAAACCTCATACCTTGTGATTATTAGTTCATAGCCATCATAACAAGCCTGTCATAAATTAAACCAAGATTTAGGGTGTTCCCAAATATAAAATTTACTGATTGATTTTTTTTAACTACCCAAGCTAAATAATTTGAGCTATTTTTCAGTATTGCCCAGAACGTGGTTAATTACAGTAACATCAAACCCACAGATGGGCTTCTCTGAGCATCACCTTGTTAGTAGTACCTTGTTCGTTTTACTCACCATGCATGCAGCCTGCACGGCCTCGCTCAGACTGGCAGCATTGGGATCACACCAGAACATATGGCAGATGAAATCTCCGGGGCCTTCGGCCATGATGAAGGCAAAAGTATGTACATCTTTCCCCACACCCATGAATGACAGGAAGCGCACGCGACACTCTGACAGAACCTCCTCGGTCTACATCCACACACACACACGACAAAATACAGATGCTGTGTGCTATTTCAAACCACACCAAAATAAACACAATATTTTTACACAACAGGTTGAATTACAAAAATAACTATTAGACTGTGTACGAGTGCAATTATACTCACATCTGAAATAAGAATAGTAAGAGTAGCAGAGGCCACATTCACAGTCACAGGACTCCAGTTTGCTTCGTCTTTAGAGGCAAGGGCAGTCTCCAAGGCAGAATTAACAATATCCATGCCTGAACAGAAAACACACAGCAAGACAAAATGCCAGGATTACAAGTTAATGCGAAAATTCAATAACCAAACTTAATAGTGCTGTAACCAGTTCAGAATGTGTAAACACATCAGTACACCCAGGGTCTACGTTCAGTTTGACAAAAACACCTTTCGTTGGATCGTGGTGTCACATTCCATTCCTGTAGCCTCATTTATAAAAGTGTGCAGGAATTCCAGAGACATGCAAACAGAAAGCATGAACAGACCATATCATATGCATAATCCCCTTTATTAATCTCAATGTGCACATGCTAATTTAAATGCAAGCAGGACTATCTTTAGTGAGTAGACTCTAATGAGGGGTTTTATTTAATACCATTAGATGACAGACGACAGTGTTCACATGGAATCTTGGAAGTACGATTTACATGAGTCTCCACTGTAAGGTAACACTTCTACTTAACCAGAAAAATTATTTCATTTAAATTCAAGCCTAATTTTGTGCATAGCAATGTTTATAAAGCCCCCCCCGAGAGCCACATTTGAGAGCTTGAATTTGGGGTCTTAAAAGAAGGAAAACAAATCTATGTTGGGCGGTGGCTTTCCAGGCCCCAGGTTTGACACTCCTGGTTTACTCTGTTTTAATACAGCTTTGAGGCTACTCTGAAGTTGAGCCAGGAAATACCTCTCCCTCCCTGAATCATTTTCCTAAATCTGCATTCCTAAGCAGAACAAGAAAACACCAGTGCAACTTTTGGCCCTTACAAAAGCAGCTTTCATATCCACATGCTAACAACACTGAAGTCTCTACAAGAGAAGTGTTCCTTACCTACTGGTTTTGCCACCGCTACATTACCAAGGTAGCGCACCTGAAAACGCTGGACCAGCTCATTCTTTGGTGCTGGGAACTCTACAAGTGAAACATTTAGAAATCATGAGATCATACAGGAAGTAGTTTCCCATATAAAAATATATACACTGGTCACTTTACCTGTACACGAGCCCATTCACACGATTATCCAAACAGCAATCATGTTGCAGCAGGGCAATGCATAAAATTATGCAGCTACAGATCAAGAGTTTCAGTGAATGTTCACATCAAACATCAGAATGAGGAAAAATGTCTGTTTTCTGAATATTTCGCAAACTAGTGATCTCTCAGGGGACTCAATAGCCTCTAGAGATTACACAGAATGCTGTGAAAAACAAAAAACATCCAGTTGTGTGGTCAGAGGAAAACGGCCAGTCTGCTCTGACAGGAAGACTATAGTGACTCAAATAATCATTCTTTACAATAATGGTGAACAGAAAAGCATCTCTGAATGCACAACACAATGCACAGGTTTCACTCCTGTCAGCCAAGAACAGAAATCTGTTAAATATTAGAAAAACATCACGTGGTCTTTTTCTTACCTTCAATTGTCCGGTTACAGCCTGTCTGGCTCCAACAACAAAAGCATGATCAAAGTCACGGAGATCACATTTTCCCCCATTCTGACATTTGATGTGAACGTTAGTTGAAACTCTAGACCTGTATCTGCAAGATTTTGTGCACGCTTCTGCTGCCACGTGATTGGACAACTGCATGAATAAGCAGGTGTACATGTGTTCCTATTTAACTTGCTAGTACATGTATGTCCAGTATTGTGCTGAATATTTTTAGTAATATGATGTTACACACCCTGAACCGGAATGTCCACTAGTTTGGAAGGATCAATGTTGAGTCTGTTTAAACTTGATTTTGAGGACTTCCTCTGTGCCATTATCTGCAACATTAGCAAAGGACAGACAACCTTTTATAATTTTACAACAAATCAGCAGTTCACTGTTCCCAGTATTGCTTTGCAAAGTAAAATGCATTTTATACATGCTACTTCCTGCTTAATTTTCACATATAGAAAATTCACAAATAAACAAAATGCTGAAGCATCATAATTGGCCTTATTACAGACTCGGTGTTTATAAAAAGTAAAAAGTGCCAAGACAACAGAAAAAAAAAGCAGCCAAAAAGAACACATAAAATGCTATTTTAAACAGACCCCTTAGGCATACGCTCACCATTTTGACTGTTTTTTTTGTTTGTTTGTTTTTTTAAATACAAATCAGAGAGTTCTTGGACTCATGAAATTCACTACATGCACGCTCAGTGCTAATTCCATAGCAGAGAAATGCTAACCTTAGAACAGATGTCATGCATGCTGGTGGCAATGTTCTTGGCAGGAGTGTCGCACCGGAACACGTGACACTTCAGAACATGGGTTAGCTTGTCTCGAGCCACGTAGGCAAAGTCCCTGTGGTGAAACAGCCATAACTGAGAGCTCATATGCACAACAACACACATATTTGGTTTGTGAGGATTAAGGAAGATGGATGGCTTTAAGATTAAAATGATGAAAGATGAAATGAAGGGCACTACAATGTCATACTATGTATTACTATTTCTAAGAATGATGGATCAGTGAAATATAATGCACACTACATCAAACTACAGAAAGAAATGTAATACGAATTTAATCTTTATTTCTATTAATCAACAGCACTTTACACTGTGAGAGTAAATTCCACACAACAGTGACTTGGTCATGAAAATGAGGCTGGTGGGGTGAAAATGAGCTGCGGCAGCATATTGCCATGATGACCACAAATATGAAAAATAAGGCACAATAATAGCAATACACTACCTCTCCCTGAGTCCCAGAATGCAGCAGCATAGAGAGAAACCGAAACAAGTTTGAACAGCAAACAAATGAGGGAGCACAACAAAAGTCCAACTTAGTCTAGCAAGTCAACTTAAACTAAAATCAAATAAATCATGCAGGTTATTAAGCATTACGTCTATAGCATGATACGTAACATTTAGTGCCGGTGTCCACCAGATGCGTTTTTTGCACTGGCAGTGCTCAAGTTTCCAGAGAGCTTTACGTCAAATGCTCATTGTTGCTAGGTTACCAAAAAAACCACAAAAAAATTACATCTGCATTCCTTCGTTGTCTCTATTAACTTCATAAAGGTTAGCTAAAACAATGGAAAGAAATCACTTTTATTTCAAATACTGATCATGGTAACCCTTCAGTGTTAAATAACTTGGTTGGCAGTGACAGCCAAGATCATTTCTCCTCCAGCACTGCTGACAGTGTCGCTATCGTAAGTCCCACCCCTTCCTGATTTTGACTGGTCAGTGAGAAAGAGGTGACATAGACGAGCTCAGCGGTGTTCCAAAAGTTGAATTGTTTTCAACTGAAAGAGCCCTGAGCGCAGCGGGGGAAAAAAGCAGTAGGCTGAGGGCGTTTCTACACCGAGGACACTGAGCAGCATCGATGCTGAATTTCACAGACGCTGCTCACACAAAAAACACATTTGGTGGACATGGGCCTTTATGCAGCATCATTTAACATGAGAAATGTAACCTAAACTGGAGTAAAAGCACTGTTACAGAGGATGTGAGGACTAAAAAAAAAACAACAACTCAGAATACCCTCATAAGAGTCATTCTAAAGAACGTGTTAAATGTGCTGTTTGTAATATGTCATATATTATAGATCCTTTTGAAAATTCACAACATTTCCCTGAAATAGGTCTTGTAGCTTTATTTATCAAGTAGCTTTATTTATGTCTTCTCTTAATATTTTTCGCATTAGCTCAGAAATCAATTTAACTTAAAAGGTAACCCAGTAAGCATACATAGTTGTAGGGAAGAGGAAGGGTTGTCAGAGTTTTCACTGTGATATGCCTTGGTGGAGAATTACTGCTACTTTAACAGAACAGGGTATTTTACAATACATGCTCAATTTATCACCTCTACTAACACTGACATGTTGAGCTTTTCAGGTCATAAATATTTAGTAGCCGCTTCTGAAGTTACAGAACATCACAACTCCCATATAAAATGAATAATAGCTTAGCTGCACTTAAAATTATTTATAGTAAAAGCTAATCCATAAAATAGATGAATAGCTTGTATACCGACTGGAGCAAAAGTGAAGTAACAAGCAAAAAGTAGCATCACTATGCCAGAATATCAACTATTTAAATATGGCTGTCAAGGAGCTCCTGTAAGACTTCCTGATTCAACCTGCAATGACCTTCAAGACATTCCATAAGTATAGATTAAAGACTTGCGTCTTGGTCACGCCTTCACTCGTGCTAGTCTTGGTTACTGTACTCACCTGCCGTTGTCCCTGCCGACGCCCCACACTCGGATGCTCACTATAGGCTGCGAGTGGAGCAGAGTCTGGCCCAGAGGATCAATGAGATTTAGCATCTCGTTCTCCAGCACCAGGAGCATGTCCTTACCCTGGAGAATACAGTAACATAAATTACCACCTTTCATACATTCAATTAACTCTTTGCAACAGACAGACACAATGTGTGCGCGCTCACACACACACCTCTCCCCAGATGCCGGCTGTGTCGTGCAGGTTGTGTTTGTGGTAGGAGAGCTGCCTGATACAGTTATTGACGGCAATGCTGCTCTTGCCGGGTGCCATCTCTTCCTCTGATATTTCCACCCAGCCCAGAGATCGCACTGCAAAACACTTTAAGACACACACCATAGAAGAAATTACAAATTTTGGTAACACTGCATGCACTGCAAAATAATCTGAACCTAAAAGAAGATTTTTCACAATAACTTATAAGTTGTTTAAATGGACTTGATCATGTGGTTGGTTATGGAAAGAACAATTTCCAGTACCAAGCTGGTAACTACCCTATTTTTTATTTATTTTTTAATCAAGTAGCTGTAAAGCAACTATTCCAACATACAAGTAACAGAGCAATGCTGATAAACACAACATCCCATACCTTGGCCTCTCCATCAGTGCTGAACGAACTTGGTTTTTCTTCTCCCTCTGACTGAGTATAGCTGGGAATTCACAGAGAAAATACATTCAAATAAAGATGATTTAAAAGCAAGAATATATTGCCATTTTTTTTTTTTTTTTTTTTTTAAATAGCACAGACAGTATAGTGCAAGCCCATATATTATATCTCTGAATGCTTAAAATAAAAACAAGTTATACCTGAGATTGATGGAGGCATAACGCAGAGTAGCCCCTTCAAATTCCTTTAGACTCTGATCAGAAGTTACATCCTCCTCCTTCAACATAACAAAACAGCAGCAAAACACCTCAGGCTTCAACGTTTACTCTTAAACAGTGTATAAATATACAAGACATAAATAGACAGTAAACCACACCAAGCTGAAATAAGAACAGCTACACCCACCCTCCACAAGTCATCGTTGAATCTGTTTTGACGAGGCACACCATTCCAAGTAATCTAAAAACAGAAGCAAGATTTTATGCTTGATATACACACATTAGACCAGAGAGAGGTGGTCATCTTTTCACTAGCGACATCTTTAGTACTGGCGGCAGAATTAGCCAAACGAAAAAGTCTATTAAAGTACAATATAAAAATGTTTAATTTAAATGGACCGCTGCTTGTACCTGTGGTTCCTCAGAGGGTGTAATTGCAGGGGAGGTGCTGGATGGTCTCTCGGGGACTGCACCCTCTTCCATCGGAGATGGTGGCTCCCACTGCGTGGTACCTGTTGGAATGTGCCAGTAGTAGGTGCCCGAAGTGTCCCGCACCCGCATCCACCCTGCTGGCAGGTCTGTATCCGTCTCAAATGCACTGCGGTCCCAGTAAGACTCTAATATTCACACCAAGTGTTGGTGGGACAGCAGTAAAGAGTGATTAGCATAGAGGTTACGCAGAGGAGTTGCTTTTTAGGGGTTGTTAGAACTAAGCAACCTGCTTTGGCTGTGGATTGAGCTCATTTCTGGGCCAGAAAATGTAAACAAAAGCCTCAAACAAGTGAGAACCATTGCACAACATTATAGCCAATCAGCTTCCCAATAGCCTGTTACAAGCTCCATATCGATAAAATCTGTAAAAACGGTATTCTACAAGTCCTGAAACACTTCCAAACTTGACTAGACTGTTATTAATAATCACCAGTGCTCATGAAACAGTCCAATCTTCATACAGTTTTGAAACAGTAAAAACTAAAGCAGCAGGAGGAAAGGCCGAGTTACCTGAATCTCCATCAGGAGTGCTGGTGGCTGTGCTCCCCTGAGACAGAGACATGCAGCTGGAGTCCTCATCACTGGGAGCACCACTCTTGCTGAACAGTAAACATCTATTCTTGCTCCCGTCTTCACCACTTTTCCTCGACTCGCTGCTGCTCTGCGCCTCAGAGGAATCTGTGTCTTTCTCTCCACCACTGGCAGGTAGGCTTTCTTCCTCCTCCTCCTCGTCCTCCTCCTCTTCTTCCTCTTGCTCTTTGCTCTTGGGAACCTCAGAGGTATCGATCAGTAGCGGTTCATTGGCGGTATTCCTGATGTCTACGTCGGAGCAGAGGACCTTCAGGTTCTTGTTGTTCTCCACATCATGCTCTTGCTCCTCAAGCATGCGGTTCTGGTTTGGGTTCACGTCTGGACTCTCGTTCTCGTTTTCCGTCAGGTTTAGGTTCTGGTCGGGATTTCTGTTGAGGTCCTGCTGCTGCTCTGCGACTTTGCGCAGCTGGTTCTGACCTTCCTTCATCCACTTGGCGTTGCTCCCGGAGATGGAGTGACCTTGCTCGTTTTCTTGATTCCTTGCCCGCTCTTCCTCACGGTGAGACACATCATCGTCCCGGCCACCCATGATGCCGGTGAGGAGCTGTGAGGAGGTGGTGCTGGCGTAGATATGGCGGCTCTTTGAAGAAGTGCTCGAGCCTTTAGCTTTGCCTTTAAGGCCTAGCTCTGTGTCTAGTAGGGCACTGTGTGAGCAGCGCAGATCAAGGCTCAGTGAGGACGGCACACACGTGTTCTCGTTAACCAGGTCTGACGTGCTCTCCAAAGACATGGCACAGAACTGGACACCCCTGGAAAGGGTTGGTGGAGGAACAATGAACTATTTAGAAAAATAACTCATTACAACTGAATCATGATTTAAATAAGTACCTTACCTAAAAAATGTGCATCGTTTCTGAATACAAATATCGAATTGCCTTAACTGAAACGACGTATATGCATCATCGCCTTCAAAGTAGAGACGTCAATAAGCTGAAGCTGGTATTGGATCAGTATCTGGTAATTAGAGCGTCGATACTGGCATCATATCACGGTTTTAAATCACTTCCTACCAAAACAGCTTCCTAAATAGCATTCTAGTACAGTGAAGCTTTTTCCTGTATTTGTATATTTATAATCATGGGATAACTATCAGCTACTATTGAAATAGTTATTATAATTACAATTTAGATATAAATAAATAAAATTGCTTGTGCCTTGTATTTTGTTAGATAGCTGATGTATGAGCATAAAGGTCTGTACTCTGAAAGAGTAACCTACCTATTAAAAGTTGGAAAATTGCACATATTTACAGGGCCACTGGTAAATGTAGTGCCTACATATAGTTACTGAATATAATATATTTATATAACTGACATTTAAGCATCTCAGTACAGTGTCAGGGTGAATTCGAGGCTCTATTCAATATATATTGTTACTTGGATTTAAATGACTGCAAACCCGGTTAATAACGAGGCCTTGTTGTAGGTGCTAGTGTATTAAATGCATCGAGTTTTCTCTTATATTGTGACTTATATCTCATCAATTTCTTGAATAAAAATCGAAATACGGAGGTTTGCCACTTGTATTGAGCTCTAACGCCACCACAGCAGCATTTCCCTGCTTGTGTGTTTATCTGCAATATCACGTAGCACCGAGCTAGCGTGGGCCGTCCCGTTAGCTGCGCATTTAACATTAGCCTAGCTGGTCGAACTAGCTAACTACCTAGCGAATAGCAGTCGAACAAAAAGCTCAAAATGTAAAAATGTTATGTCACAATCATCTCCAGTGGAACTGGTCACATTAATTGAATGAAATAATCCACCGGGCTAATTGTCATCGAGCTAATTCCGCACCAAGCCTTCGTTAGCCAGCTCATCCTCCATGATCTTGACTGTGGACACCGCTCATCTCGCCCCAACACAAACACACCCTTCTAGCTAACTCTAAATAAATTGGAGTTTTAGTCAAATAAAGCGCGGAAACAATGTGACCTTACCTTTTATAAAATATTCTTCATCAATATCCACCTTTTACTATCACTAAGTCTGTAAAAAAACAAAAACCGTGACCCTCTACAATCTCAGCTGCTCCGTTGTAGCGTAGGCTATGGCTGGGAGAGTCGACACATTAAGAGTCGATTCTTCAGTTACGGGACGTCTAAACAGTGCAATTGACTCCGCTCCATCTTGGAATCGACTCCAACAATTCCCAACACCGGGAATCAGAATTGGAGTCGACTCCAATATTAGCCAGCTAGCTAACGCTGTTCGCTACCTCCTACGTCACACAACCCACGTAAAGACCGCGTCAGAGCCCCAGGTGGGGCGGGTAAAGAATGAACGGAGATGCTGCATTTTATTTTTATATTTATGTTAGCCGTTACTGCAGTTTCGCCCAGTGATAACCCGATGTCACGATAAATCATGATATTTATATACTTCAAAGCACTTCACTCGGACATCTCTTTTATTGCTCTTGTTTATTTCTGCATCGCTAATTCTTCGTAATTGTTGTACCACAGGGTGGAGCTGAAAAGCTGCACATAAAGTGCATATTAAACTGCATATGAAGTGCTTCTCATGTATTATTGGTTAATACATTTTACAATGACTAAATACCACAGAAGCACTTTGCTTGCACCGTTGATAAGGATTTTATCCAAAAATGTCCTGATTCTGTAAATAATTTGTGTACTAACTCTCATTTGCAATCATAAAGAACATCCTTATAATCTCACAATAAAAATTTAGGTTCACAACTATATGTTCACATGTATGCCCTGTACTGTGTTAGTTTCCATCACACATATTGAACCATACCATGAAAATGATCAAATCAACATTACGTTCTATGCAACCTCCAACCTCCATTTGATGTATGATTTTTTCCAGTCCTTAAGGAAAAGATTTGATATTTAATGATACCACTGAATCTGCTATAAGATTAGATGCGACACAATGCGATACGATCTGCTACACTACACTACGATATGATACAATTCAATTCCATTTAGTAGTTTCCACATGATATAGTCTACCATTAATAATGAAACATGATGAGGATTTGGAGAATGATTATTTTATTGAATTATAGACAAAACACGTTGTGTATTAAATTATCTGCAAATCAGTCTAAAAATATATATTATTTTTACACTCAAGTAGTTTGTGCTTTTTTGCTAATAATTGATTTATGATCATTGCATTGATTAATATCAATCAATGCCTTTTAAACTGATTTATTAATCCAAATTGCCAGATCATTACACCCTTAATGAAACACGTAATAAATTATTACACTTTGCAGCTATACTGTATACAGGGTGACCCAAATCTCTGGATCACTAAGCAATTATTTATTTAAATACAGATATTACAACTAATGGTCAAACTGACGGCCTTGGACTTTACGACACTTGTGTATACGCTGAATACAAGAATCGTTGAACATTTCTTAATGTATCAGAACTGATGTTGTTACACGCAGAGATCACTTCCTCTTAAATTTCATATAAGAACAATGGATTCAGACTTTTGGGACATCCTGTAGACATGGCACATTTTGTATATAAAATGCTTTGGACTACTAAATAAT
Organism: Notoglanidium macrostoma; assembly: GCA_030068235.1. NCBI lineage: Eukaryota > Metazoa > Chordata > Actinopteri > Siluriformes > Auchenoglanididae > Notoglanidium > Notoglanidium macrostoma. The sequence continues at coordinate 13,060,362 of JAQQZR010000009.1, read as the reverse complement.
TATAAAGCAAGTACCTTACAGGTTTTAATTACAATTTTAACAAGGTTATTCCAGTGTAGATCCATTCACTAATAAATATATCTTCTTTATCCAGCACCGATTTATCTGTGTTCAACTTATTCATTATAGTTAATACAGTAATAATGTTCTTAGAAACTGCTACAGGAGTTCTGTTTCAAAAGCTAGTAGTCATAGTCTGTACATGCTTCAGCATAGATGTAATTAATAATTCATCAAATATTTTATTCTTATACATTTATCTGTTGAAATTGGCAAAAATCTGTAGAATCAAGACCCAAGAATCCATTTTTCATGTTTTAACGTCAGTTATAATAATTAATGTCCGTCTTCAGACTCCACTGATACAATGATGGCTGCTGTCCACATCCACATAGTCCTAAAGATTACACAAACAGAAATACACAAATCTTAAAATTAACATTTTATGTTGACAAAATTTTCAGAAAAAAAATACTACTTTTAAAACGATGCTCATTCTTATGTTCTGTGTTTAGGGGGGGGGGGGGGGGTTCATACTCTAGCCCGGTAACTGAAGAACACTTACACGATCATTTTCCAGAATCTTCTCCAGAATTCTGACAATATCCATAAAGGAGGGTCTCCTGAAGTAGGGGTCCTGCCAACAGCCTCTCATCATTTGAAGCCTGCAGTAAACATTCATTCTTATATTGGAAGCGTTCATACCAGATGCTAACTTTATTACAAAAATAAGCTCTTTTATGAATACTATGATAATGATCTAGTTTCATTTCTGATAAAAATATGATAAATACACTCGCTGTCCACTTTATTTGGAACACCTGTTCATCTGCACCTTCATCTGGCAGCAGCGCAGTACAAAAATCATATCAGATACTGGTCAAGAGCTTCAGTTAATGTTCACATCCAGCAGCAGAATGAAAAAAAGTGGACTGAGTAATTCAGAAACTGCTGATCTCCCAGGAATTTCACACTCACAACAGTCTCTAGACATTACACAAAAAGGTGTGAAAAACAAAAACACTGAGTGAGCGCTAGTTCAGTGTTCGGAAACGTCTTGTTGATATGAGAGCTCAGATTAAGATGACCAGATTGTTTGAAGCTGCTAGGAAGGATATAGGAAATCAAATAATCACTCCTTACAACCATGATGAGCAGAAAGGCATCTCAGCATGCACAAGACATCAAACCTTAAGGTAGAGGGGATACAAAAGCAGAAGACCACGTTGGGTTCCACTCCTGTCAGCCAAGAACAGGAATCTGAAGTTATCGTGGACACCCATACCGGACAGGTAAAGATTAGACAAATCACTTAGTCTTTTTCCTGTCTTGAACTGATGAATGGCTGATTAGTTAACTGCGATAAGATAAATCAGGTTAGGGTTAGGTAGGGAGTGGCGTTCCTGTTAAAGTGACCAGCAAGTGTATATAGGTTTAATGCTCCAGAAAGTCTTTAATAGTAAAAGAATGCAATCCAGATTGAGAGGACACACTTAAGCTTTTATATAGCTTCCCACTCATTAAATAATCCAGCATTTGCCAACTTATTTCAGTTAACAATTAACAGAATCTATAGCATTTGCAATCCTCACAGACAAGAATTTCAGACTGTATGTTGCATTGAGACAACAAATGACTCACTAATAATGGTAGTCTAATTTTATGCAAAACACATACAGTAGAAGGCTTTAAATATTCTGGAGTGAAGGTTTTCCCTCTTTAAGAGGGAAATATTTGTGGTTATGCATTATTAATGTGTGGGTCTTTTGATCCTTCATCACTGTAGTAACAAAAAAACACTATTAACTGCATTACTTAACACTAAAACAAACAAACTTCAGCAATTAAGCAGTAAAACATGGCAAAGTGTGACGTTACAGAAAAATAATGAACAACAGGGTGGTGTAATCATGTGCGATCATGGCTTGCTGCAAAGTTCCTTGATTAATTGGACTGGGTAGACGCTCGTTAAATAGCCCCAGAGTAGGTTTTTTTTTTTATTTCCGAGGAGGTGGTTTCAACATGTGCAATGACCTTCTGTGCTTTTTCTACCTGCTCACACTGCAGAGTATGTTGCTGGAGCAGGAATACAATAACTATAACCATTGCATGTTCTCCTCATATCCATATGGGTTTCCATGTTCTCCGGTTTCTTCCCACCTCCAATAACATGCCTGTAGGTGGATTGGCTACTTTAAAATGCCCCTAGGTGTGAATGGGTGTGTGCATGGTGTCCTGTAACGGACTGGTGTCCCATCCAGTTTGTATTCCTATATCATATAGACTCTAGATCTAGAAGTTACTGAAGATGAATTAATGAACAATTGAATATTACACTATAAAGGCCCTTTTTGTCAACAGCCATGGCAATAATATTAGTTTTTGTTTGTACAAAAGGGTTTTATTAAGCACCCTTAAAGGTTGTTCAGTTTCTTGAGAAACCCTACAACAGACATGTTCTCTGTTGGAGATGGTTGCAAGTGTGCAAATGGAGATGTGGGTTCTGAGGGTTGAGGACAACACTGACTATTATGGAAACAATATAATCCACCCACAATTGATCATAAAAATGATGTATATTATTCCACCCTCTTTTACAGATCATTCTAATCCGAAATGAGTCAGAAAGTCTAACCACAGCTACTCACATTTCTGGCCTGCAGTTTTTAGGCTCTCGGATCCTTTGGCCAGCACATACATAACTCACAACTGCCTCTGATGTTTTCAAGTCAGCGTAGGGTATAGTGCCTAAAAAATATTAATGAAGCGTTAACATCTATTGTAGAGATACAGGATCGTTGAGTAAACATTTTATATAAGCTGACATTCTTTTAGATCTTTATTCCATCCACTTACCAAATGTTAGCATCTCCCAGATTACAATTCCAAAAGCCCAGACATCTCCTTTAAATCCGTAGAAGTCATGTTTGAAATATTCTGGAGGATACCATCTGAAGGGAATTCGCTTCTGTGTGGAGACACAAGTCTGAATAAGGATAAACTTATCTTATCTTAACTCCACTGCACTGCAGTGTGGAACTTGAGGATGAGCGCCCCTGGCCCTACCTCAATAAAACATTTTAATATAGTAATATATCTCCTTTGCATCCCTAGAAGGCTTGAACTCCATCTAATTTGGAAAAAAAGGCGTGTTGAGGAAAGTTTGGCCAATTTAGTAACATTATGGCTATGTTTAGTTGTCAAGTTAGCCTGTTTTCTTTGCTGATGTCAAGTTAGGCTAGAAGCGACTGCAGCAGCTAACACTTGTCTAGACAGAACATCAAATTCTAGCTAATTGGAAAAAATTGGTTATTTACAGCAGATTTTACTTCTGATTAAGCCATTAGAAAACTATGCAACATTAGTCATGCATATGACCAGCAAACAAGAGTGTGAATGATGTTTGCAGACAAAACTGTGCTTTAAGTTGCTTTAACATGAAAATAAAAATCGTCTTCTCACAGTTTAAGATACTTAATAAAAGTACATTTAAAAGTAGCACCTTTTTTGTTTACTTTGACTTTACATTTATGGCTGGATACTTCCACTTGTAACTGAATAACATTTATCTACATGTTGACTAAAGTGTAATTTCTCAGTATGCCCAGTGGCAGAGCTGATGCAAGTGCAGGGAGTTCATTGAAAATCACAAAGTAGGCAAGTAGATGAAGGCAAATGCAAAATTGTAATAAAGGTAGGATAATTAATATTCACCTAGAGCGAGTTATATCGAGTCATGTTCAACAACATGAACAACATTTACAAAACAAAGATCAAATCACTATAATTAGGTGTGCATGATTAGTAATCTGGAAAGTGCGAATGGAGATGGGGTCATGTGACTGATCAGAGGATTTATTCATTGTGCAGGCTCTGACACTGCTTACTGAGGATTGTGGTTCAATATGGGAGAATACAAAGATGTGACAGTTACCTTTCAATGTGAAATTTGTCCAGCAAAGCATGTTTTTTTTTTCTGATTTTACAACCACTTTTCACCAGTTTGGTCATTAACTATTTCGGTTCTCCCCATCCATGCTATTTCACGTTTCCCTATTGCACAAGGTCTAATACATGCAATGTAATATAACATTTCTCACATGAAGATTCTGAATATTATGATTTTAATATCATGTCATTTTTGACAGTGATCAATTTTTCCCCAAATCTTCTTTAAAAGACTTTGCCTCACTCAGAAGCACATTTAGTTTAGCGGTTGACAAGAAAAGCTTAAAAGTTGTTAAAAAAAATCTGTGATTAATGTCACACAATTATTATGGGTTTTATTTATCTTTATAAATTGCTCTCGGTCTGTCATCCTTATTTCCTTTTTTCTCCTTAAACACGTATTTGTTTATTAACCTTTGTTGTGTTTAAATAAAAAGCACCGTTTTTTGCCCTTAAACTTGAGAGAGCTAAATGTCTTACACTGTCTGTCTTGTTGTAGTTTCCAGAGAGGCTCCGCCCCCTCATTATGTGTCTGGCCAATCCAAACTCAGCCACTTTTACTTCGTGGGGAAATCTGTGCACCATGATATTCCTCAGTGCCAGGTTGCAATGCAGGATCTGGTGATCATGTAACAAGTTAATGTATCACAGTATAATAAGTCTTGTAGGTTAAAGAGAACCCAGTTGACACTCAAGTACAAGTACCATTTTGGAGTGCAGATGCTCCATGGCCTGTGCTATGTGGTAAAGTGCTATGGTGAAGAGATGATTTAGCTCTTGATCTTTGACCAGACTTTCTTTGTTCTCCTTAAGGAAGGTGCGTAGGCTGCCGTGTTCTACATCTTCCATAATTAGCATATACGGCACTTTGACACACAGACAAACAATATTTTGCAATTGATTTTTAGATAAATATAATAACAGAACAAGCACATGAATCTGTATTGAATTTAACAGAAATAACGCACAAAATTACTAAAAATAAACCTTTTTCAATTATTTTATATGACATTTTTTTATGATTTAGAAAATACACTAGAGATGAACTGGGGAATTAAAAAAAAAAATGTACATTAGGAAGTATCACAATCATTGCCAGTTTATTGCTGATATTCTTACATTGGAAACATTTTACTTATTAATGCAAATCAGGCTTTGTCTAAATAAATGTGCATAAATCGGAATACTTCTTGAAAGAAAAGATTCTAGTCATTTGATATTGTTAGAATTAAAATTATTTTATTAAATTATTATTTTACTGTGAAGATGCTCTTAAGTGAAAGACAGAAACGCCCACATAATTATTTTTTGGTATATTTGAATATAAAATCTAAAATAAGTCCAACAATAATAAACATTTGGGGAAATTCCTCTATAATTTCCTTCTGATTTGAATATGCATGTAAAAAATTCAGGAATGCAAAAATCATCTGCAATTTTCTTTTCTTTTTTTTTTTCTAAATAAAGAAAAATCCTGATAAAACAATAAATAAATAAATGTGGTTTAACATGCTTTCACTGTAGTTGTGTAGTGTGGTTTATATGTTTTATAAAGGAAGTTGACCAGTATATCACGATGACACTTCATAAAATGACATATCATCAAACAAGCTTTTCAGGGTTGTACGGTGTATGACATGATGCAGTTAAGATGCAATTTAGAAGTCGTGAGTGGACAAAAACTCTGAAATGAATATTTTTCTATTTGGCTCTGATGCTTGTGTTACTACAGTGTAAGAGAAAGCACATCATGGATCCAAAAATCTGATAAATCTAACCAAAAGGGCCATTTGACAGTGCAGTCTTGCAGGTATGACAGGAAAGATGACAGCAAAGCTCACATCATACCTTCTGTGATGTCCCAATCTACAAGTTGTAGCAGATTCCTGTGTGTCTTCAAACTCCCCATGATCATAACCTCCTGTTTTACCTGCTTATGTTTCGTGGCTAAAACAAAAAGATTACATAATAAATCACAAGATCTTCGTTTAACCCAAGAAGTAATGTAAAGTATCCAAACCTTACAGTTTTTGTAGATCTTGCAGGTGAACATGGTGTGGCCTTTGATAGCACCCCGTGTCATTTTTGCTTTATACAGCATTCCTTCTTTTCCTGCTTTGATGAATTGATGCATGGTGAGATCAGCTTTGTTAAATGAAGAACTCTGTGAAATATAGTTTTAGGTGATCAACATTACGTCATCCTTCTTGTAGTGAAAACACTTTGAGAGATAGTGTAGTCTTACAGCTGACTTCATGCTCTGCAGGTTAAACTTAGAGGCTGATATAGCATCTTGTTCCAGCTGGACTGTAATTGTTCGTTCAGTCCCAGAGCTTTGCCCTAAAGGATCAGTTTCAGCAGATGGAGTAGACGTTCCTTGCTGCTGTGCGTTCTGCAGACTCATAATTCTGCGCTTCAAGGCCTGATACCTAGACGAGTCAAACGCTATTAAGCCGTGTGCATCTCAGGTTCAAAGGCTTTCAAAATAGAACAGTCTGTGTTGGCGTAGCTCAGGAGTAAACTCACTTTTTTAACCACGTTATAGCCATTATGATGACCAGAAAGATTGAAGCATACACAGTTATGATTACACAAAGCAGCAAGCTTTCTCCATCTGAAAATCAAGATTTAAAATATATATATATAGATACTTTTCACAGAATGAAGTTACAACACATGAGCTTTTATTATTTGCTCTTTACCCACCCAGTCCCATAAATGCTAGTAATAGTTACACATAAAGCTATAACTACTTCATATCCTCTCTTACCAGATGATTTTTCACATCTGGAATAGCCTTTCCCTGTACTGTTGTGTGCTTTTGTTGCATAGGAAGGTGTTGTTGAATAGTCCGAAGCCATGTCAGTATTCTGCCTTGGTGTAGGTCTATATATCTGAAATAATCAAGAAAGAAATTCTATAATTTCTACAATAACGGTGTTCCAATCCTGTAATCCTGTCTGGAAAGCCATTCCAACAGCGACTACTAATTTTTTTTTTAAAATGAACGGTTAACGAAGGTTAGTTTTCTAAGCTTAATAGCTGATTCGAGCCTTCTATATAGTCATATGTCCAGAATTATTGTCACTGAAAAAGTGCAAACATATAGAAGCATTACACACAAGCATTCTCTAAAACATTATGTTTTGTAGTACATATTTATAATGTATTCATATTTGGTGGTCCCAAATTTTTACACACGGGTTCAGTGGTCTTACAGCCAGGTGTAAATGTACAAGTTTCTATCAATATCAATACTGTGTCTAAGTAACATTTTATCCAAAAACAAAATATGGAAAAAATAAGAAATAAATACACATGCACAATTTTATTTTTTTCAATTAAACAAATTATTTTGAGTCCTGAGTTTTGGACATACCAGTAGGAAAAGGTTCAAAACAATCTGAAGTAGTTAAAGCAGTTTAGTTCATACTATCTCTATCACTATTACAATATTATAATCGTTTTTGGTATAGAATATACCTTTATCATCATTAGCATGAGTCAGTCAGTTTTTATATGCTGAATAGTCACAACATGTACCATAAGGAGAAGGCTAAGAGAATAGAGGGAAAATTAATACACGCTACAGATTAAAATAGATGATAGGTAAGAAACTAAATCAACCTACCAGCGGAGATCACCTTCTGCACTGTATCATGCCCATCCATCGTTTCGTTTCATCTTGTTTTGTTTCAAAGTGGTATCTTTTTCTTGGGGGGGAAGAGAGGTGTTACTTTCTTTTCATGATCTCGATCTGAATGCTCAAGTGCTCTTTACAGAACATTCAACTCGTTGCAGGTCATCAAAGCTTCAAGGCCCCCTTTCATTGTGGTTTCCTGTCAAAGCACACTTTATTTCAAACAGCAAGCCTAAAAGCATTGACTAGGCAAAAAAAAAAAAAAATCTTTTAGACCTCATCTAAGCCAGATTCAGATTCAAACAGTGAACGATAAGCATGAGGAGAAAGTTGGAAGAAAAAGAGCCTTCTGTAATAACAGAAACAAAATCAAAAACATTATAAATAGAGAATGCATCAATAAAAAACATTAATGAGGATAGTTCATTTAAGTAAGTCAATTATACCCTTGGGGGAAAAAAAAAAAAGTATGGTCAGTTTTTGCAGAAGAAAATGGGTTGTTACATATATTACTCTGAACATTATTAAAACGGCAAAATCTGAGCAAGTGAAAATATCTTCGATATAGTCATATTTATCTAGTATTCTTTATTAGAAAGATTCCACTAAACCAAATATAACATTACCAAACCAATTTCTACTCATTTCCAGCTTGAACTAGTCTTCGTTGTGATATTTTTGCTAATTGATTCGCCAACAGAATGAGACAATTTAACAACTGAAATGTGTGGAAATGTCTAGAAATTTTCGAATAATAGGATTGAAATACTAGAAAACACGAGGCAAACAATAAGTATGATCCTCAAGTTTTCAAAATGTGGGCTCTCAAATTTGTTAGCCAGCATCAACAAACACTGATTGCGCTTCTTCCTTGCCTTCCTTTCTTCTTCTGCTTCCTTACGGTGCTTCCTTCCAGATTCACACTGCCACTTGTAAAAACGTGAAATGCTGAAGGTGCTCTCTAGAGTTTTGTCCATTCTGTGCTACTGTAGCGGCACAACGTAGCAGCTCTGTAGAGGTGGACCTGCTCCCTATGTACATAAAGGGCTCATTATAGGCTCACAAAAACACAGCAGTTTGTAGTTACAAGTAATTATACACTAATGAATACATATTAATGAATACTATATTCCATTTTTGCTAAAAGATCTTTGAATCAATAACACAATGCAGGATGTTCACCTGGCTGGCTCTTCTTGCATATTTCAAGAATATTCAAACAATCATCCATGGTTGTTTTCTTCTAACAAATGCAAATCTGTCACATGACTATGGACTTTTGCCTATTTGTGATGAAACTAGTCCAGGCTTGGACATCATATGTCTTATGGTGTTCACCTTATGTCCACTCTATTCATGAACACTGCTTTAATTCATATTACATTTTTTTATATTTTATATTTGGGGATTTAAAAAAAGGCTACGTACATATCGTTTATAAGAAGCAAATTATTTGACTTCGAACACAATATGTATCATATTAACTAGTGTAAATAAATTGTAGATTATTAATGTGATAAAAGACTAGCCTATGACTCATTTCAGCGGAAAGAGAAAGAATAATCATACCAGTTACTACCCACATGCTCAACATATAACACATGAGACAAAAACACAGAAGAAGGACTAACAGGGCTAGGGTTCCACATTTGAGTTATATTTAATACTATTTCGACAAGCTGTACTAATCCAACTTCTTTATGTTAAATATGTCAAATAGTGGCACAATGTAACAAAAATCAAAACAATACTAATATCTGTACTTGTTTAACTCACTGATGCTCAGATGTCTCGGAGCAAAAGGAATATTACAGCACAGAGGTCCACGCTGTAAAATGCTTCATGTTCAGCAATAAACAGTTGACAAGTGGAAGTGTCCAGTTCCTCACATTTTTTTTCCTTTTGTAAGCTACAAATAAATAAAGTGCTCAGACGCTTCCTCTCTGGCATGCTAAAACAATGTACAATAATGTTATCCTGAGCAAAGACAACATTGAAAACACAATGGCACAAACTGTACTACAGGATGATGAACGAATCGGGTTGGCACGGAGAAACCGGTTCGAGTCACAGGAAATCACAATGGTTATGTCATATGCTACGATGACACTTTGTAAACAAGCGTGGAATGACATTCAAAATGTGCAACATTGCAGAATGTAACCAAAATAGCAACTTAAAGCATATAAAAGTGCATACATTATTATCAGCTTAGAACAAGAGACGATGTCCAGAACCTTCCAATCTTCAAAAGAAACTGACAATCAACAAACATAAAAAAAAAAAAAAATTACACAACAAATTACCAATGAACAGGACAGCACTAAAGATTATTCTTTAAAAAAAAAAAAAATCATACTTGAATCAATGCCGCGATGCTGTTAAAAGTTTAACAATAAATAGACTAGTACCAAGTGCACATAGATGTGAATGACTATCCTTTGTCACGTATGTTTCGTACAGTATGTGACCGGCACTTACTAATTTATTCTGTACATTTAAAAAAAAAAAAAAAAATCACAAGTTAACACGAGGAAATTCAAAAGGTGAGCGAGACAAACTGCCAAGAGGATAAGACATTTTCTCGATTTGTCAGACAGTGCAAGCCAAAAAGAACTTGACAGTACCACAGTTTGGCCAAAAATTAAAGGAAAAAAAAAATCTCTCTCAATCTGAGAGAGTGGATCATTTTGAGTGTTTCTCAGACACTGATGAGAGCGCCGGCATCACTGAACGACACAGTACTTCTTGTAGTCTGTTTCAAAATCCTCGTCCATGCTGCTTGTGTCTGCCATCTTTTTCCCGTCAGTCTTTGGCATGAACTGAGAGTAATCCACTCCCTGCTGCTCGTAGAAAAGGATGTACGCCGAATCGGTGTCAGTCTCCTCTGGATTCACCTCCTGCAGAAACGGATTCACAATGGGGCCACCGTAAATATATATTTGGTATAGCCATAACTAGTCAGTCATAGCTAGTAAGAACGCTTACCTTGCAGCTGCTGTCATTGTAACAGTACCATTTCTCATTGGGGTTTTTGGCATACGTGACATAATGGCCTCCTCCGAGTATCCCTGAGTGACACTGCGAACACGAAAAGGGTTTTAGGTTGTGAAAAGGTTGTTATCTGAAACTGAACAACAGCACTCTTTCTCCTTATGACTCTAATCACTATAAGACAAATCTAATACCAGCCCACAAATGAATGAATGACAGGTAGTCACAATACTGAAGTATGCCAAATGATAAGTCTACATTCCTACATTTATTAGCTAACCCACCAGTGAAAGCTCATTTTGACCAGACAGCAGAATGTAAATAGAGATGCACTTTGGTAAGAAAACGCAGGTGTGATTGCTCCACAGTGCAAAAAAGACGAGGGCAGCTCATGACGGATGGACAGCCAACAGGATTTGTGAGCACGCGCTATAGGTACAGCATCAAGGTGTGCTGCATCATCATGAAACAAATTAGGCCTATTTTGGTTCTGCAAAAGTCAGTAAGCAGTACCGTTTTTTTCCCCTTGTTGTTAAAATAGGGTTTGGTGATATGTCGATAAATTATCACACATGACCATTCATATCGTCAGCCAGCTGTATATCGTGAGTACGGTGTTTCAGCATAAATACCAAATTTCCTCCAGAAATGAACAGGTAGCTACAGTGTTTTTACCCCCATGAATACATCGATGTGGTGTTTCTGTATAATGCAGCATGACATGTAGAACTAGCTTAAAATCCAAGCTAGAACTAGCTTGGTTCACGGGTGAAAAAAAACAGGGTTTTATTAACCCAAAACTGGGCAAACAAGGGCAAAACACTGGGAACAAAAGCAAAGCAAAGATGTTGAGCTGAGTTCTGGAGCAAAAACACAGCACACAAACGCAGCACAAGAGCTCATAAATGAGTGTCCTTGCGCTGGGAGCAGCGCGTGCTAATGACGGGTGTCCGACAAGCCCAGACTTGCATCTGCATGTTTGCACTTTCGGTCATGTTCTTTTGTCTCTGAACATTATTTTCATAGCTTAATATATATCGTGATAAATATCGTTATCATGAAAATATTGTGATATCATTTTTAGGTCAGCCCTAATTTGAACCAAAATTAATATCTTACTTAGGAGTAAAAATAAGCCTTTAAGCTTGACAGAAAGAGTGATTTGATTTATGTTGTGCTATATACATTGATATTAACTGATACGAAAACGTTATTGTGCTAAAACCTTTCTCCATATCGCCCAGCCCTTTGCTGAACTTACTCATCTGCCAGGCAGCTACAAAAAAAAAAACTAAATACAAAATCTTGTCCCGGGCTGTTGATTTGTCCACCCTGGTACTATTATGTAGGTATCCAATAGACAGATATACATTACACCATTTCAAACATAGCCCTTTTTACTTGCTACTACACACACACGCACGAGTAAAAGCGCACTAGATGAAGCGCCTGTGCCAAAATCAACATTTTACTGGAAAGGAAGTGTGGATGCAGGACCAGTGTCAGTATGTAGATACTCACTGATATTGCATACAGGTCATAGATAGGCTTCAAACAGATCCTGTCTCTTTGGTCCTGCGAGGCCTCCAGGTCTATGCTGTCCTCAGTGCAGCCATTGCTCTCCACTTCTGAAACTATCATAGCGTTGTCGCAGTCTCTGACTGGTTCGTCCCCCAGTGCAGAGTCCAGGCCTGTAGTTTCAGCTTCATTCTGGTTCTCAGGCTTGCTGTGCTCTAGCTCCACTGGACTTTCTCTGCCACTGTCCAGGCTCTCCCTACTGAGAGACAGGTGCAGATGTGCGTCCTGCTGGGGTACCCGCTTCTGCCCCTGCTTGCACACCTCGCCTTTAGGGCTGCTGATGGGACTGCAGCGTCGGCTGAGGGAAGAAGACAACAACCTTCCAGAGCTCAGGGAATCTGTGGATCACACACACACACACACACACACACACACACACACACACACACACACACACACACACACACACACACACACACAAAATATTATAAACCAAATTAAAATCAAATGAAACTCAATAAACAATTCCTAATTATTAATTCGTTTCCATCAGGTTTTGCAAAAATGTATGCACATTGCTGAATGGTTGGCTTGTATTCTTTATCAATTTGCTAACTCTTCCAAATGAGTTTACACTCTAAGAAATTTATGGGCATTTTCAAATTTCTGTATTTCCATCCAAATGATCGCAGAAGACCTTTTTTTAAAAAAAAAATAATAATAAAAATAAAAAATAATAAAATAGCCTGACATGGAACTAAGTTGTCAGATTTTATGACATCATAATATACATTATACACTTTCTGTTGAGTGTTTAATGCTAACATTTGACATGCTGCTGTGACTTTGACAATGTGAGTGCTTTTCACAAAATAATTAACTTCCCCTAAATATTTCAGTGATAAAAAAAAAACAAACACCCACATTAAATAAAGTTCAAAAACAAACAGACTAGAAACTGTATCTCACTGCTTCTGCTCCACAGCCCAGCAGTACAGACCATGGAATTCAGTTTAATCTGAATAAAAGCCTCAACTTTGTTTACTGTAATGACTGACAGCTGACCTTTAATGTTATTAACGTTGAGCGTTGTGGGAGTTGAGGGTGGATCTCCAGAATTTGTCCCATGTTCCTGTTCAGACAACTCCTCTGCCAAACCACCTCTCCACCCCTGCTGATTGTGGTCGACTTCCCGTGGGGTCAAAAATGCACTTGGGTCAAAGTTATCCCTGGGAAACCGCACAATCTTCTGAGATTTAATCCAGCGATTGTTGACAAACTGGAAGCGCTTCAAATGCACAATCTGCACCAGGGGAAACAAAACATGGTTCTATTCAAAGAGAAATGCACCATGCAAAAAATAGAAAGGTCACAGTGAAATATATCTTGAGAGTTTTCGGTGCCTGCTGCTCTGGAAGAAGTGCTCTGTTAGTACCAGTATTGGTGGAAGTCTCCAGATGTCCAGTTTCTTGGTGGCCAGTCGGTGGGTCTTGCACTTGGAGCAGTAGTAGAGCTCATTTTCACCAAGCTCCTCTTCGGTGGTGAAAGCTCTCAGGCAACTGTCCAGACTGATTGGCTCAGCCTGAGCACGACGACTCTGCTCCACACTCACATGTTCCTCCACCAACTAAAGAATACCAAAATGGATAAGATTTTCCAAGTAATACTTTATTTAACATAAGTGATCTACACCAACATGAGGAAATGGCTCGCTGGGCCTCCTTTTAGACTCCTTTTCTAAATCTCAGTGGCCCTACTCTGGATTGTTATTCATAGCTTACCCTCTCCTGGGATGTCTGGTAGCGGAGGTGCAATGCAGTAGGGTCCCAATCAACAGCTATGCAAGCATTGCCTACGATAGCCCTGTCATCATTACACTCTATGATACACCCTCTGCAGAACCTGAGAACAAGACAGGAGGAAGGAGGGTTAATCTTTCACATATGATGGTACAATCCACACACTAGTATATGGTGAATTTTATAGCCTTCACTCTTACTTGTACCACGGACACCAGGCACAAGAGTTCCCATCTCCTTGCACAACACGCAGGGTGAAGGGGTAGTGGTAGCCCATACTGTCATCACTACACAAAAGCACAACAGTAAAAGAGAGATCTTCATGTACTTCGTACTGTTTTAGATCCACTACGCAAAACGTTCTGACATATTTCCCTGGGTTATCATTGTAACACAGAAAAATGTAAAGGCAAGATATAAGTAAGGTAACAGAGCAAAAAGCGATTTGATATGGGTGCAAAATGAGCCTGGGATTAATATTCAATTTACTAAAGGTGCAGTTTAGCAGACCGGGCTGTCAGATCTGCATGACAAAAACAGCACAACGGACAAGCAGTAACGCACATGGTTTGCTTGAATAGTTGTTTCACAATGGGATTGTAGTGTTATACATTTTGTCACCTGTAAGAATTAATGAAGAAAAAAAAAAAACATTTAAAAAAACTAAAATTCTGGCAACGCTGCCTACAGCTTCGAGCAACACACATGATGTTAATTTGCAGCTGATTTTGGGAGACGAAATCCAAAGATCAGAGGCAAAACTGACCACCAATAACTGTCCAAAATTAGTGGAACATGGAATCACATTTCCCCTTTCATCACGTTAAGGTTTGTGCGCAAGTTTCACACATAACCCGCAAGGCATTCTGAGTAGCATGCAAACAATGTGCAGCTTAAGAAAAGGCATAAACAGCTCTGGCCCTAAGTGTTATATTCACTGTAATATATGTGCAACAACACTTCTTTCCATTAAAACACAAATCCTGACAAGCAATATAACTAGCATCACCCATTCTGTCAGACACCTGGGACACTGACCAGTCTTGTGCATGGTTGCTTGACTCTTGAGGGGGCAGAGGACTAGCCAATCGGGACACCTGTGTCCACACCGTGTTGTACAAGTCACGACCACGTGTGTCCGCTGTGCAGGGAACAATTAGTGGCATGCCAAACAGACTGGGCCGGTTTTTCTGAGATGACAAGAAGTATAATTCGGCACGCATCTAGGAAAAAAACAAAACACAAATTACATGACAAAAAAGGACAGTTGTTTAAAATATAATATTAGTGATCTGATCTGATCAAGGCCATGCATTTTGTAATATTTCTACATGCAAGACTACATGAATCTCAACTCAAAGAAATGCTAAGCTCAATTTTGCCTTTAATAAATAATTGTAATGACGTTTTAACAAGCAGCCCTCACCATTTTCCGGTGGATGGCGATGATGTACCCAGTGAAGGCCCTGGCAGGGTGTAACATCATGTGGCCATTAGGGAGGCCGTTGGCAGGGCTGCCTTCTGTGCTACAGGGCACCACAGTATTTGGCATGCCCTTAGGAATTATGTCAAGCCTCAGGGATGTACCACTGGAGACTGCCGGGCTAGCTCCATTTGAAACTGTCGGGAGGTCCCCTATAAACATAGTAAGCAGAGGACATCAAACATTCAAGCAATAAAAACACAAATCATATAGATATATAATCATATAAAACAAAGCTTTTTCAGGTGATCAGTCTACGTGAAAAGACTGACTTGAGAGACTTTAGAAACTGTGCTCACGCTGCAAAAGCTAAAGGGTTTTGCTGATCAAATTAAAATGTATAGGGTTCATCAGTTCTCACCAGAGCCTGCTTCTTTTGGTGAGGAGTCTGGCGAAGGTGTAGAGGGCAGTGGGATTTCAAATGCACAAAGGAAGCCACTCACAGCACGCTGCACTTTCTGATTATCTAATGGAAAATTCTGTAACAGAAACACTTTGTCATGACGAGACGTAAACAGCACAGCTTTCAGGAAATAGGAAGGTTGCAGAATTACAATTAGCACCTTAATACAAGACAAATGGATCTCCACCAGGAGGATCTGTTCTGGTCTCAGATGGCATAATTCACTTAGCAGACTCTTCAGGCCAGAGTATTTCTCATCCACGTTGAGTCGAAGCCCATACCTCACTGGCGTTGAGCCATCGAGCCTTATAACTGCAAGGAGATATCCAAACACAAACTATGTAAAGCAGCACAAGCTGTGTTCAGCCAGCACATACACTGCACACCATATACAGAAAGCATATATGTAAATGTACTGTACATTAAAATTGTTTCATTTTGTTAAGGACATTGTGCAAATCTCACAATGCACACTAATGCAATCACGTTGTCACAAACTCACCTATGATCTCAAGGTGCATGGAGTTGTCCATGGGCAGAGGAAGGGAAAGGAAGTTAAATGGGTCGAAGCGAGCGCTAACATGGCCACAGGTTTTGCACTTGACCTGAGACCGAAGCTGACCATGGAACAGGTCCACCACAATAGAGCGGTTTCTTCTCAAATGATTCTCCCATGCCTGACATGACAGAGTAAACACCAGATATGAGATCACTATACATCACAATTTCAGTGTAATTATATTCTTAACACCCAGTCATTATGAGGGACCAGTCATTTATAACACACAAAAAAAGTACTTTACATTTATTAATACTTTCGGCACCACTGTGAAACCGAAGATATAAAAGACTTTCCTGGGGTGTAAAACTGATACAACTGAACTGAACTGTGACCAAGTGATGACACGGGTGACTCATTCTATAAAGGCCAAATAAATGTCTATAAGCTTATCAACCATATTAACAATTAAACATTTTTATTTGATAAATAACAACACAGTGTTGATTTGTTTTTTTCTTAAACACATTAAAATCATGGAGTGTCTGCCATACAAGTTCCTGTGAATAAGCTGTTGTAGAGAAACTATAATGTATTAGAATGCACATTAATATAAACCTGTGATCTGATTTACAGCCAGCACTATTGTCAGAGCCATGGATTTACAGAAAATTAACCTTCTGACCAATCAGATTAGAGAATTCAGAAGCACTGTAATAAGAATTAACCAATTACAGCAATATCCGCATCTCTAGATCTGTATCAAGCTGCTGTCACTATGTTGTCAGAACCATGTTTTCCTGTTTTCAGACTTTATAGCTAAAATGACTTGCACTAGGGTTAGGGTTGAACTGCCCATATCACAAATCTAAGCCTGTCTACCATGTTTAAGCTAATCAACCATTCAAGTTATAAAACTACCTGGATACTAGATTGAAATGTAAATTAGCAATATCGTTTGTTTGGTTTTTTTTTCACAATTCTTGTTCACGGATTTTAGAGCTTTCTCAGAAAACAATAAAACAGCTAACCTCTGACGCAACTTCCCAGTCAGGTCTGCCATCACTGTCCTTCAGCTCCACATAGGGTTTATCGTGGACACGGTTAAGGTCTTCATGAAGGCCATCTAACAGAAACGCCAACAGTTCTTGAGAATCTTGCTGTTGGAAGCCATCAAAACGTGGAGCATACTTTGCTATAGTCCACTAAAAGTGCAGAGAAGAATCAGATAAACGGACTAATTAACAGAAAATGAGAGTTGTTTTATTTCAAATGGCACTCAATTCAATATTATATTGTCTATATCATTAGTATATTGTCATACATGTGTAATACCTAAAAACCAAACCATCTTCACTATTAGGGAGAGATCAAATATCACTAAAACTAAAATACATTATCTACTGCCCTTCAAAATTCACACAGTGAGAGTTTAAAAGCGTTTCAGATTAGTCACGTGAAGGTTAGTTTAGAGACGTACCCTGAGTTTCAGTGGAGCGACACTTTTCTGAGCGCCGCTCCACAGTTCCTGGATGAGATCGCCGTAGCATTTTGCCATGTGTCCTCGCATACCAATAGGATTAGTTCTGCAATAGAGGTTAAAATAGTCAGCAAGTGACATCACAAGGCTACAGCTTCATACTTTGTACAGATTCTGTCGAATAAGATTAAACTAATTTGTGCATTTCATTAAAGTGAAGTACCGTAAACTAAATCTTGAAGTTTTTTTTTTTTTTTTTTTTTTTTTTTTTTTTAAACAGGTTCAACTGAAAAAAAAAAAAGAAACAATTAAAATGTCAAAATTTAAGCATATGGCAGAACGGGGTTGGGTGTTACGGTATCTGGTGTGCAATATGTACTTACATCTTATATAAAAATATTGATAATAAAATATTAAGGGAAGAAGCGTTCCATCTAAATTTCTTGGATATAAGAGATTTGATCTAAGGTGGGCGTTTCGGATTTTCTATACCATAGTAACATTTTGGAGACTGATTTTTTTTTGTTAGTAATGAGAAAGACATGACCACACCTTGAAATCAATGTAGTTACTATAGAGTGGCAAAATGGAGTTTCAGTCTCTTGTCAGATTCCTTTGTAGACGATAAGAGCATAGTCTTTAGTCTAACTGTCCTTTGTCTATTCATGCATATAAGATGCCTGTCAGTTAGTATATGCATGCATAGTACATGCATGCACGTGTGCGCGCGCATGTAGTATGTGAATATGTAAAGTTGATTAAATTCTGAATGCACAAATCACATGCGCACATGAACTGCATGAACGTGTCTATTTTAATTACATGCTTTTAATCTACATTACTCAATAGTTTTTGCCCATTTTTCCATAAAATATTAATTCAACAAATTGTTTTGAATTTAGTCAAATATTATAATAATACGTCTTCTAGACACTCGGCTTTTTTTGTTTTTTGTCCTTTAGATAATAATTGCATTTTTTGTATTCTTCTGATTCGTGCAGCACTAATTCCTTGTACGTTTACTATACAATATAATATAATCCTGTGTGATGATGCTAGTAAAATAATTTCATGTTCTATGTTCTATGCATTTTGTATGGAACACTCAGATATAAACGCAGTTATTTTCAGTTGTTTGCTTGAAGAGGTATAATAGCCAAAAATGAAAAATGAGACAACGAAGTTCCTCTTTAGCAAGCCAAACTTTGCGTGATTTCGATCATGCAAAAACAGCAAACACACTCACGTATACACACCTGTTAAGTTCATAAAGGTGACACCCGGACGTAAAGTATCCTGTAAGAGGTTTAGTGTTGCTCACACACTGAATGCTGGAGTTCATGAAACATGTGTTGCCAAGGTTACTGAGTCCTGTGGCCCCTTTCTCAGTGGGTACTGCAGAAGGAAAAAGAAAGGTGTAAAACCCAAAAATAAACATACAGCCCTGCACAGCACTTTTTAATTCAATTGTCCTGGACCTTTGTGTCTGTTCATTCTGTTGCTGTTGGCTAAAAATGACATCTCCTCGGGCCAGCTCATGTCTTTGTTGCGCACTACAATGCAAACACACACAAGCAGGTATATATGCAAGATGAATAAATGAGCTTCATTAATAAATAATACACAATAATGATAAATCATAGGTAATAACCACCTTCAATAACCATGTACTGTTCATCAGGGATCTTCAGCGCTTCCAGAGAATGATCCTCATCGTCAAGAAGAGTCAAATAATTCTATAGGGGACAGATTACAATAATTTGTACAGATGCTCTATACAGAGTGACTCGGACATGAAAGGGAAGCAGCAGTCACTATAAATTTATTACTATCACTTATTAGGTTTTCATTTATTATTATTATTATTATTATTATTATTATTATTATTATTATTAAGTGAACTATGAAAGGAAAAAAAAACAAACTCATCTTTAGTTGCAGACCTTTTAAAAAAGTTATACAGGTTATAAAGTTTAAAGACTTAGATGCACCGCATTTCTAAAGAGTAAAAAAAGGATCTATTCTTTGATGTGCCTAAGTACATTCTGCTCATGGATAGGCGACATAAATGATAAATCTCTGATACGGTGTATTTATTGGGCAGATTTTTTTTTTTCTTGATGGATTTAAAGATATGAAAAGAGTGAATACTAAAATATGCGGAAAAAATAATTCCTTTGACACTCAGAAAAACATACAAGAAGGTAGGAGTTGGGAATACAGTGACAAGATTTTTCAAGGTCTTTTCAAGGACAGTTTAATTATGTCTTATAAATGAATACCATTAAAAAAGGGCTAAATTTCTTAACGTAAAATGTATTGACTTTGAATTCTTTTGTGACATTAGAGAAAAATATTCCTAGGTAAAGTATAAAGCCATGAAATTAATTCATATCCCATTTTGTCTTCTTTTGAAAATTCTTCATGTTTGATCTATTTAGAACTAAGAGCTATAATTTTACTGTGCACCTGAAAGTGTGTGCGTGTGTGTGTGTCTGTGTCTGTGTGAGCTGTTTCAGTGCCTTTTCACCTCATTCATGTAAAGCCACAGTCTCATATCCTCTTCTTTAATCCGGAGCCTCTGCGACAAATACTCATGAATGTCCTTTATCGTACCTACTCGGCTGAAGCAGCCAGTGTAGGCCAGCACTCGCTTCAGTGGAGTAGTGGGAGACGGCATGTTACCTACAAGATACATTGGGAGTTGATGAGGTGTATCCAAAGAAACGGTGTATCAAGAAATTATGATTTGTGAAATGTATTAGGTATATCATAGAAAAGGGAGCATGTGCCAGGTCCTGAGTGTCTGTGGTCAACCACAAGAGTAGACTACCGTCATGTGAAAACGTATGCATCCAGAGTGAATTATGAAAACATGAAAATGTAGCTTTTAGGGTTATTTTATAATCACCTACTAAAAACTTTTGAAGTCTGAGGAAAAAAAAAAAAGAAAAAAAAAGTTTTGCCATAATCCTATGGGCATATAAGTTCTTAAAAAAAAATCTTTTCATAAGGTTGGTTTTTTTTTTCAGTTGAGATCTAATTTGACCATTGTTTTACATCCTGAGGGCATGTAAACTTTTGCACTTCACAACAAACAAACAGGCAGGCAGCCAAGTCAGACAACCACAGGAAGCTAACAATTATTCACAAATGGCATGAGAAGAGTGGATTCTGACTTTTTGAGTTTACTGTACATGTGAGCTGAATACAGTCCTGAAACGCTCTTGCCTCATGTGTTCAGTCTTACCCATGTTCATCCAGCCATTAGATTGCGGTGTGCGTGCTGGAGGCTGCTGTCTCAGGAAGAGCAGGTGTCTGGGGAAGAGTTCTAACTCGGCTTTCTCCATATCCCTCGACCTGATCACCTACACGTCAGGGGTACAAAAATCATATTGTGTAATGCAGGTAGGCAGAAATCAAATCTTAAACGACACAAATTATAAGAACCAGTCAAGCTTCCTCAATTCATTGAACATAAGAGACTGTGATTTTGATTAGCTTAGCTTAAGTTAATTACAAAATCAGTTTGCACACTTAATTGATTTTGGCTGTTAACAAATTTCCTACTGTTTCACTGGTTGTATACAGTTACACATTTTAAAATGACTAAGGACTTAAAATCTGACAAAAAAAACATTTTCTGTCACGTTATTTCATGAAATGCAATAAAACTATTTGTCCACAAATCGCCTACATAAGTGTGATAAATAATTGTGATATTTCCATTAGTTATTATTGTTCGGTCCTAACCCAATGAAATAAAAGATCCCCGGAGCATGGAGAACTGTTTCTGAAGGTCAGAATGAACCTGACATTCACTGAACACTGCATTATTCAGAGGTTAAAAACAAACCTTCTAATATAGAGATGTGATTGGAAAACACCTCATTGACCCCTTTTACATTTGGTATTAAAATGCGTCTTAAGCGATCTGATCACAAATGGCTAGCGCTGAATACAAGTATAAACGACCTCCAAGACGCATTCAACATGCATTCGCTCAAACCACTTGCCGAGGTGGTCTGGGACGCATTTAACCACACACCTTCAGTAGTGTAAATGCTGATGCGTCTGCAACATGGACGTAACAGGAAAATACGCCATTAATGCTGGACACCGTGGTTGTTTTGGTAACAGAGTGACACGCTAGAAAAAACGGAGAGGAGCACCGATGTACGTGGTTGGAGTACAAGAAAATAATGAAGGTATGTTGCAGGTTTTACATTTTAATATAACTTTGCAGGGGGACCTTTGACCTTCTAGCGGAAGTGATGTAGGCAGTAACGAAATTTGAACAAAAGTGGTCAGCTGGACACCTTGGAGACGCATGATAAACACAGGTGTAAACGGCGATGTGTCTCGGCAATCCATTTGTGACCTGAATGCTCAAGACGCATTTTAAAACCAAGTGTAAACAGGGCCAGTAAGACTATGATGACTGATGGGGAGGACTGTACGTACTGGCCGGGGCAGGCTGAGGTTTGCTCCATACCAGTGGTAAAGAGCTCTCCAGACTGGCTCAGGTACAACCTCAAAGTCCTGGCCCAGATGCAGGCTGAGAGAGCGTCTCAACAGTGCCCCTTCCATTGTTAATGTGGGAGCCTTTTAAAGAGAATAACAAGCTCACTCATTATACATGTAAAAATAATCTACATTACAGGATGAAAATAATCATATGGGAATTATTCTGCCTGTAAGAATACAATTGTGCATGTTTAGTGATCTCTTCTCTATTTAAAGTTAAACAATCACATTACACTTGTACACAGGTATGTGATCGTGTCTAACAGCACTGCTTACTTTGAGAGGCTCAGCGGTCACCAGTGGTTGGTTGTCTATGGCACCTGGCCTGAGGGCGGTCACATTCCCATCAGCCACAGGGAAACTCTGGCTGTCTACCTCAGACGGATCCGTCTGTCGGGAGAAGCAGATATCTGTGGCAGTCGAGCTGGAATGGAGGAGACCTAGACAACAAAGGAGCCATATCTGTGAAAGACCTCAACAACACCTGTAGCCAGAGGCAAGATTTGAGTTTATGTTGTTACTGACTGCCGCTTGTCGTTTCTGATGCTTCAGAGGCACTAGAGATGTTGTCAGAGAACTTTTCTTCTGGAGAAGAGTGTGAGCTTGCTGTGCCCTCACTCAGACTCTGACCCCCTTGTTCCATCCCTGCACACGAGGTAGGAGTTCTACTAATAGGAAATACTGCGGGTTGTTCCGCCACGATCAGCTTGTTGTCCTATAAATAAAAGAACAAAATGAGCCGCCATGTGCTCACGTCTTAAAGGAATACTCCTGTGGTTTTTAACCTAATCTCTATCCAACACATCTGTAACGTATACGCAACTATCACAGAGAATAATTTCAACACATTTACTTGAACCAGCAGATAGAACAAATAAAATAAGTAGACACAAATTAGGTCTTGATCCAAATTAACCTTTTAATAAGTTTTTAGTTTTTAGAAGTACAGCTGACAAAAGTCTACCTACATACTGTAAATGGTAATAAAACTACAGCATACGCATAAGCTCAGACAGGTATCATTTACAACACATATTTGTGACGTGTACAAACTAGAACATAAATTGTCTCTTGCAAACAGCAACGAGAGGGTCAGTCTGAGATACAACCTGTGAAGTTGATACGTTTTACATATTTGACATTAGCTTACGTATTTGACATAGTCCTTCCACTGCTGCCACCACTGTGTAGCGATAAGAAACCAGTAATCTCCAGGTTGGAGGCCATGCCGACTTTCTCGCTCTAACCAGCCCCTGAAAATAGGATACAAACAACTGATTAATGCAGTTTCTTCAGACTAAAGAACTGACCTGACTGAGGACCGAATAGGTAATTAGGTGTACTATAAATTAAATAGGAACAAATAAGAACCTGATGATCTGTCCTTCCTCTTCAGGAGTGGCAGGCCGCAGTCCAAGAACAATATGACACACCTAAAGGGAGTCACATGGGGAAAAAAATTAACTAGAGGTATTTTTAATTGGTAAGAGACAAACATTAGAACATCAATACAATCTTGCAAAGTTGGTCTGGGTGATATGATGACACAATATCGACAATTGTGTCACAAAACGCTTTTCTGAGAGATCATGAATATTTGACCTTTTTATAATATTTTTCATAAATTTGACTGGAAGCAGCTGATATGTGGTGTTAAAAGTTTGTACATAATCTTTAAAAATGTAAAATAATTTCCCCCCCATTATTTTCATATTTTAAGATTTCCTATTTTTTCCACAATCAAATGTTTTCTTTTATGAAAAAGGTATATTTATACATTATATAAGTCATCAGAATGCCTATACATCATGATGCACAACGTGCATTGTATGCTTTTGAGAATCATATATGACATGACATTTTTGTCATATTGCCAACTCCTAATGCAAAGGCATTCACTCATACCTGAAATAGGAGGTTGAGAAACTCGGCAGCGAGTGCACTCTGAACGCTCCAAATCTGATAGTCTTCAAGAGTCAGATGACCCTTCTATATATAATCAGAGCAAAGAGAAGCTGTAACCTTACTCTCGGATGGTTAAGCATTTCATAACAATATGCAACTAAACAGAAAATGGAAATATACCTTGGTAGTGTCATGTACTTTGAGAATGTCTTCAACAATATTAGGCACACTTGACTGTAATTCCTGCAAGAAAAATTAAAAAAGAAAAGAAGAAATTAAAAAGATAGAATGTAAATAAATGAAATGTATTATTGAATTAAAAAATAAAAAAGTATGTCCTATCAGATTTTAAGTTTCTTTTTTTATAGCACCCTACGCAAGGTGACTTACTGGGATTGAGTCAGTACGATTGTCCCTCCAGACTTCCAGCAGCGCAACAACCATCTCATGGATTTCTTCTCGACAAAGAACTCCGTCACGGTCAGCATCAAATACTTTAAAACAAACTGATCGAGAACAAAAGTGGACATAAGACACATCAGTTAGCTGTGCATTAGAGTAGGACGTAATGTGTCAGTAAAGGTACAAAGCTAAATACGGTGCAAAATAACTGGTCAGATTTTTTATTTAAAAACTAAACTGACACAGAAGGAGCTCTGCTTACATTTCTGTCTTTCAGCCAGAGGTCCCCTACAGCAGGCTGACAACCCACAGGAAATCTCTTTGAAATCTATGTGATTGTCTCTGTTCTCATCAAATGCATGAAACAAACCTGACAGAAAGATTGCAAACAAAAAAAGGTCACATTTACAGCTGAACTATTTAATACATACAAACACTGCCCTATGTAAAATATTGCTTGAATAGAATATTGATAAATGAAAGTGTCAAGAAAAACATACCTTCACTTATGGACGGATGAATAGGAGGGGATACCAACGGGACAAACGTCTCCAAGTCAAAGCGTCCGGTTCTTGACTGAGCTTTCAGTAACCAGTATCGCTTCTCTAGGTCAATGATATCGGATTCTTCCACTGCATCACATAAAAGATCACAGTAATTTATCTTTAAGATTTTCTCTGCTATGGCTCGGTCATATCATTTAAGAATTTTTTCACACTGTGGAGAAATTACTACACAATATGCAGCATTTAAATTCATTTTGAATCTCAGGGGATGTATATGGCTGTCAACAAAGTAGACGTCATATATTAGCATTGTGATTTTGGCACCCCATGTGATCAGAACGTGAATAAAAGTATTTCGCACAAAATAAAAAAAAAAAAAAAGTTGTGCTCAAACAGTTTTAGAGAAATGAACAATTAACTGTTTTAATGATGTGATGCCACCTATGCCCAAAAGACTCCAAACATGTCTGATTCATTTGTGCACAGAAAATAAACATATGTGCATCATTATTTATTAAGACATGGTTAAGGTTAGTCATTTAACAGTTATCAAACATCCATCCATCCATCCATTATTTATAATGCTTTATCCGTCTGGGTCGCGGGGAAGCTGGAGCCAATCCCAGCATCTTCGGGCGAGAGGCGGGGTACACCCTGG
>JAQQZR010000009.1:13017907-13031305 GCA_030068235.1 Notoglanidium macrostoma | reverse complement strand
AACCGGAGCACCCGGAGGAAACCCACGCATGCACAGGCAGAACATGCAAACTCCACACAGAAAGGCACCCTGGGTGATCCGTGGATCGAACCCAGGACCTTCTTGCTGTGAGGCGACAGTGCTAACCACCACACCGCCGTGCCGCCCACTGTGTAACTTATTTGAGTAAAATGTAAGCATGGATCCTATACAGGAAAAGGAAGTGGTCATGTGCCTCAGCTTCACAAGAACTGAGACTGACATTCATTTGCAGGAACACAGGAACAATGATGAATAGTGAAACTGGTGGTCAGATGCAATGGAGACAGACAGATCAAGCACAAAACAGCACTTTATACATCAGGTCAATTAAGCAAAGAGGCTGTATCACAGCCAAGATTATATTCTTGCTGTTGAGCTTTTAACCGTGTTAATCATGTAGATATAGAGTGAGGAAAGAGCCACTCTCCAGCCAGGAATAAAAAAGTCTTTTAAACAGGAGAACATAAAGAAAGCCTAAAATAACACAAACTGATACAGTCTTATCATAAATAAATTTAACAGCCAAACTTAATATTATTACACTATATTAAGTATATTATTAAATAAATACAACATTAACATTTCTGAATAAATTAACAGTCGTCTATAAGCCATTTTGAAGGCAAAACACCCCCGAAAGGTGTCACCTCCATGCTTCACAGCTGAGCTGATCTTCTTCACATGGCCATGATTATTATAGCCAAACAGTTCTCCAAAGTCTAAGTCTTTTTTATGATATTCTTAGACTAGAGACTTCGCCCTTGCAGGACAGCCTTTCAGGCCATGGCGCTGTAGGACTCGCTTAATAACTGATGTACATACATTTGTACATGATTTCTCCAACTCCTTCACTAGTTCCTTTGTTGGCGTCTTGGTGTTCGGTTGAACCTTTCAGACCAAAGTTAATTCATCCTTGGGAGTGCCTCTATCCTAAATGATGTCGTGTCTGTGTACATTTATTTTATATATATATTTGCATACAATTGTTTGTACAGAAGGTCAGGGTATGTTCAGTTGTTGGAAAAACCAAACATGTCGAGGTCCACAATTTCTTTTCTGAGGTCTTGGCTGCGTTGCATGGATCTTCCCATCGTATCATGAACTCTAACAAAGTAAACAAAGCAGCCCTAACTGACTTTACAAAAGAAATGTACGTTAACATGAAATGTATGGAGTTGTGAAAAACTGATATTGGAAAATCTTCAGCCTGGGTGCATGCAGAAATTTGGCCTCAACTGTATATATTGCAAATATAACTCAGCCTCTTGTATCAGTCTCAATCATGTGATAATTTCACACCGCTTTACAGTCAACTTCAAATACCATTTACAGGTCACATGACCTAATGCTACATGGTCATGCTCAAATCTGTTCAGGTCCTCAGGTTCACATGTATTCCCAATGGAGGTCACCTTCACAGTCTATTAATCAATTTCTTTTAAATTAATCAAGCTTGCAGTGAAAACCACATTCTCTTACATAAAGGAAATGAACAGATTAATGAGAGGTTCACAATTAACCGGGTTAATTACAATGCCTGGTTGTTTAGTTTAATAACACAGCACCGACTGATTGCATCCAAGGAAACAAATTTCCCTTCATAGGACTTGGTATAAGTTATAAGATTAAGTTTTCATATGAGATTAACAGAAAATAAACTATGTGGTTTCATATATGCTGTAAATATAATCAATCAGCCTGCCATGTGACAACTGTATAATGCATAAAATCATGCAGTACTTAGCAGTTAATGTTCACATGGAAATAAAAAGGGATCTCTGTGACTTGAACCATGGCACGGTTGTTGGTGCCAGATGCGCTGGTCTGCGCAGTTTTAGAAACTGCTGATCTCCTGGGATTTTTTTACACACACCAGTCTTTAGACTTTACACAGAATGGTGCAATAAACAAAAAACACAGAGTGAGCAGTTCAGTGGGAGGAAACGGCTTTGATAAAAGATCTCGGAGGAAAATGGCCAGATCGGTTCGAGCTGCCAGGAAGGATATAGTAAAGTGGATTGAGAGTTTATATATAGGGATGCTGCTCAACACCAAGTATCCACCGAAGTTCACTATTTTCCAGTAACAGTATGTCCTGAAAATATATGTGGACGCCTGACTATTACACCCGCATGTGCATGTTGAACATCCCATTCCAGATTTAGTCCTCCTGTGCGGTTATAATAGCCTCCAATCTTCCGGAAAGGCTTTCCACAAGATTTTGGAGCGTGACTTTGGGAATTTGCTCATTCGGCCACAAGAACACTAGTGAGGTCAGGCACTGATGTCAGGGTGAGGAGGTCTGAGGCACAATTAGCATTCCAGCTCATGACAAAGGTGTTCAGTGGGGTTGAGGTCAGGGCTCTGTGGAGGACTCTCGACTTCTTCCACACCAACCTTGATGAACCATGTCTACACAGAGCTCGCTTTGTGCACAGGGGCATCGTCATGCTGGAACAGGTTTGGGCCTCTTAGTCCCAATGAAGGGAAATTGTAATGCTGCAGCATACAAAGACATCCATTTTGACCTATATAGTGCACCACGGCAATTTGTGGATGCAATATTTTTTACAGCTCTCTTCCCCCCCCCTCTTTCTTCATGTCAATTATAAATGCTTTAGACTTTCCTGTTGGCTTTATCTCTGTTACAACTAGCTTGTACTGGAGACTCCTTCCATAATTGTTAAATAAATATCAAGCAACATTTCTACAATTATACATTTTTCTTTGCTGTACAATAAGAAAGGATGATTTTACTATCATTGTTCATATACAACACAACCATCAGAGCTGCTGTTAGAGAAACATCCTCTGACCACATTCGAGAATTCAACAGCAGTGTGGTGTATAAACAGCCTAATGTGTTTAATGATAATAATTCAAATATGACTAATCTGTAGCCCTTCTTCAGGTTAACCGGTTTTTCCTGCCATTTCAGAGTAAAACTGATGCATGATACTTATAAAAACAGAAGAAAAAAACCATTCATGGTCAGTACACGGAGTGTGAGTGTGCATTTCTGAGCTAGAAAATCTTTCCACTGAAAACCGCTACAGCCAATTACCACATGCTGAAACACGTAGAGGCACATTCCACTTTCCCAACACACAAACAGGTTATATTTTACCACCCTGAAAAGAAAGTATTCACAAACCCTGCAGAATGTGAAGAACGCCTGCGATTTCGACCGGTCTTACCTCAGAGATATTGAGTGGAACCATGTCCCCCAACACTTCCTTGAAAAAGCATTGCTGACTCATGTAGCAGGACAGGCCACAAGTCCTCCTGAAAGCATCCCTCAGTCTTTTCAGCTCCACATCAGTAACTGAAAGATAAGAAATAAAGTGATCACAGAAACTGGCGCAGAGGGAAAAAAAGACAGGGTAATATGACGATGCAAAATTGCATCTCATTTTGTTTTAGTTCGCGTTATTTCAACTAAATGGATATGATGAAATACCTATTTCAACTCCTGTGCTCAGACTGGTGGTGTGCCACAAGAGGATTTAAGACAATTTAACTGGGTGTTTACCTATTAACAGAAAAGTTGCAGCCAAGGAAGATTTAAATGTTCCCATGAAATGGTTGAAAGCCGTGATTTGGTTCCGCATGTTGTCGCATTTCCTTCTGAAGTCAGAGTGAGCGCATGTTGAAGTGTTCGACTGATTTACATAACAGCATTCAAGATACTACACACTCCCACCGAATCCTAACAAACGTAACAGTAAATTAATGAACTAGCTGAACATGAAGAGTAAAACAAGAGCAGTTTTCAATACAAAATCCGTGTCTGCTGGATGTAACAAGAATGAGATCTTAGACGTTGAGATGTTGTGTTTTGATAGAGCAGGGTCATCACCAGGGCTGAAGACCTGACATCTGATTGGTAGATAAAATATTATTACATACTATTATTGATGACAGAATTGCTTTCTCATTCAGTCTCTGGGAGCAAGACATTATGCGCTGATCATCCCATAGTTGGTAAACCCTTCCAATGTCAACCACTGCGTGCAGGAAGATCAAGCAAAATCGTAACGACGAACCATGTTTGCTGCTAACAAGCTGCTAGTGTAGAGCACGACACGCCCCCTGAGGGCGGGACATATGTTTCAGGGAGCTGTTAATTGGACGAACCCAGGACTAGTATAGGATGAATCATCAAAAATTTTTTATCAATTTTCTAGACGTCGCAAGCTGTAAAATTAAAAAGAAAATATTTTCTAAACTATTTCTGTAGGCTTTTTTTATTATTATTTTAAAAAACAAAATCATTTTGGTGTCAATTACACTTAGGGACATTGTAAAAATCTCTAAAACACTTATTGTGATTTTAGGGACACTTTACAGACCAGTGGTTCACAAACTGCTTAGCCTACTAGCTGTGGTTTCATTGATGATAATGATTTCGGGAATGGCAAAACAAGAGCATATTTTATTGACATGTTTACACCTTAACGGAAACATTACAGCCTGTGTAGATTCAAGTCCACATTAATGCAAGTTGCGCAATAAGCTAAGCAAAATCACTCCACATAAACAAGCTAACTGACACAAAAGATGCGTGTACAAATCCAGGAACAGAAAAAAAAACTCGTGCAATTTGCTGTCTTACTGACAGAAATGAACGCATCTGGTTTTATCCTGGTTGCTGCAGCTGGTCTGTGTGTAAATAGCGTTAGCAGCGAGTTATTAAGCAGCTAAATGACAGCTCTCTAGACTATTGTTATTAAACACGAATATAAAGTGACACTCAAAAGGAACAGTCTGCTTCTTCAGGCACACAAAGAGACAATAAAATGTTTTAGCCCAATGTCAACAGCATGCCAACACCAGTCTGGGGCTAGATAAACACAGCTAGCACTGAGTTTGACAGATCAGCTAGCGTGCTAATTTAGCTGCTTGTTGCTAATATACATCACGCTGGAGCTAGTTAGCGTCGTTAGCTCGTTAGCTGTCCAGCTATCTGCATAAACAGAAACTACTCGCTCTCCTACAGAGCTGCAACACCTCACCTCTTTTAATGGCCTCGTCGTAAGAAAGGAAACCAATCCTGGATTCTTTGGCCCCCATGTTTTTGTCATTTCATATCAAAAAGAAAAGCATAACATAACTGTTAATGTAGCTGTCTCTACCACTGCATATGAAATACTTATTACTGCTACCCCCCGTGACGCGCACCTAAGGCTCAGTCCCGAATAGCTCCGTGATTCCTACACGAGTGCACTACGATGGCAATGAAATAAAGATGACTACTCCCTAAATAGTGCACTGTTCATGCACAAGGAGCCTTTTGGGAGGCAGCCTAAAAAGGCTCATTCGGAAGCGAGTGAATCTTTGAAAGTCGAATCTTTCAAATGAATCGCAGAAAACGAATCACAAATCTGCCGCATTCGAGTCAGGGCTAATTCTCCTGTTAATTAACCTAGTACAGTACTGTTACTGTAGTGATTATTCATATGATGAGTAAACTTAAATAACAGCATAGAAACTATTTACAGAAAACTATCTGAGAATAAGTAGTACAATCATACAGAAGTGTACATTTAAATGCCATAAAATGTAAAGAAATCCTGTGTATCATCTCATTGTTATGAGATACCTAGCATTAATTCTGAGATTCCAGGTCATAATTATGAAATATTAAATCAGAATTTTGAGATTTTAGGACATAATTATGAAAAATTAAGCCATAATTATGAGATACTAAGTCATGATTTAAAGATACTAAGATAGTCATAATTTCCTATGTTTATGTCTTAAAAGTATGACTTAGTATAAAATAGTATCTCAGAATTGTGACTTAAAACTATGGCTTACGTAGTATCTCCCAATTATTACCCGATATCTCATAATTATGACTTTATATCTCATAAATATGATAAAAAGTGGCACTTTTTTTTTTTTTTACTTTAATCCTCACTCTGCAGGTCTCTTTATCAAGCTGTTGTCTAAAGTATTGTAAAGTATTTATATTTGTTTGGTTTTGGCTTTATTAAGCTCTAATTATAGTCTTGGCTCAAAGAACTACATTGCTCTCTAAACCTACCCAAAATGCTGCAAGAAAGAAGTTTGTACCAGTTTTATGCTGGAGGGTTACCTTTCTTGTGTGGAATGCGGATAATGTGCAAGTTGTTCTATACGTTTAGTCTTTGATTCAGACAAAATACATCATGGCTTTTAAATTTGAACCCTGTTGTTGCTTTGTCCGAACTTCCACAAGTTTGATGCAACAAACATTTTGTTAAAGAGTTGTTAAGGAGTTTGGTCATGAAATTTCGATCCCTATTTTTGGCCGAAGCGTTAGTTACTGGTTTTGATATTCAGCTTTGGTGGACAAAGCTGTAACTTGAAAATAACTGATTTTTTTTATTTTTATTTTAGAAAATTAGACATTCATACCAGGTGCCTGAGAAGCACAGTGTCACATCTGCCTGGGACATTTCACCACCACACCAATAGAGGGCTCCATTCTCCAAATTCAAGGAAGCTTCTTTTATTGTCACATTAATTTCCTGTTCCCTCATTATATAAAGCACATGAACACTCATACATATCGTGAACCCTTTCCAATTTTTTTCATTTATGTAAGTTCTGAGCTGTTATTTCTTGCCTGGCCTCTTTGTTTGGATTCCCCTCTGAATTTTGGAAATACTGTGCTTTAAGATGTATTGGTTTCTCCCTGGCCCTCTGACTGTTCTTTATCCATTGGCTCTGCTTATTTTGATATCATGGTGTATGACCTTGGCCCGTTCTTTATTAGCAAGATTTGGATTGTGGACATTATTAATAAAACTCCAGCATATGGATACTGCCTTTTGAGTCACATCTCTTTCATGTATTCAGGAGATCTGTGATTTTTACCTCCGCCGAGGAGGTTATATTTTTGGTGCTGTTTGTTTGTGTGTCTGTTTGTTTGCCTGCCTGTAAGCAGGATTGGGGAAAACCCACCAAACCTATTTCCCTGAAACTTAGTGACAGGGTGTAGCATAAACCAAGGAAGAAACTGTTAAACTTTGGAGTGGATCCGAGTCATGGGGTAGATCAACAAATTCAATATCTATATCACTCACGTTGCAAAATACGGCATTTGGCCTTGGCCGAAGTCAGCGCTCAACAATGCCAACCAATGAGCCTAATATTTAAATAGTTTGATTATCTTTGAAGCTGGTCAATTAAATTAAATTCTAATTCCTAATAAATCTTAATTAAATACTCCTTTAAAAGATCATAATAAATCACAATCACAGTAAATTATGCAATCATATATCATCAGAGATGGGAAGCTAAAATCTAATATCTATCAATGGCTTGACAATGAAACTATTAGGGTTGAACAATTCATCTTAGGGTCTCATCAGGCATAATAAGAATGATGTAGGCTAAATATTAGATACACAGGGAAACATAGATATATTGAATGGCACCTCTATTCATGATTTCTTACTTTTATTGTGTTATAAGTTGTAATGGCCTGCAGGGTTCATGCCACAGTAAAGCTAAGCTGTACAGAAAAGCTGTAAGTATGTAAGTAAATAAATCAATAAATCAACAAATGCTAAATCTGTTTCGTCCCATTGTGCAATTTGTACTTTGGTTGGGCAATATGTGTTTAGTCTATTTGCTTTCAAGTTCTCCTCCAAAGTTATTTTGGGGGAAAGGATGATAGAACAAATAATCTGTTCATGTTTATTACAACTGCAACTGCAAGTCAGCTGCTTGTCAGGTCATGTGATTACAGAGTGGAAAAAATGATTTATCTTTTACACTGGCCATTCATGTTGAGCATTTATTGTTGTCTATTCTATTCACTGGTTTAGTAAATATAATGGGCAAATGTCTGTACTGACCTTAAGAATATTATAAGCGCCCATTGCCACTGCGTCCAAATAAAGTTTAGTCCAGGGAGATTTTCATACCTATGCAAAATATTGTGCTGACATTCAGTAAAGCTGACAAGCAGGAAAGTAAAGCTTCTGCTGTACAATCAATATTTTTCTATAGTACATCTGTCAAATATGCCTCCACTGACAGGAAGAAAATGTAACAGTAGTGGAAAAATTGTACTCTATTATTCCATAATAACAATGCAAAGAGTGGGGGCGGTTATAGCACCAGGTGATTGTGAGGGCAAATGACTAAACAAACTAGCATTATGTCAAATGTACTATTTTAGACAGTTATTGGGTACTAACACAAAAAAAATTTCCCAATATGGTTAGTGTTTAAATTTTAAATTGACACCAGATTAGTAAATAGTCGGAGTCAGAGATTTCGTTTTGAAGCACAGCTCAGACAACAGTCACAATGACAGTGGGGAGTTTTAAAGAGAAACAGAGCTCATCAGTGTGTTTAACATCGCTGTGAATGAAATTGCTTAACAGTTTACTGGACTTGGAAACCAGATGGACAGGGATGTTTTGGCTCTGATGTGTCATCTAGTGGATGTTGCCTTTAATCCTCCAGATGTACATAAAGTACACAGAGAACTATATGACCAATACTGCTCACATTTTAGAAGAAACATTGTCACAGTATTATTTTTCCAACCACATTGCCAAAAATCTGCCTGTTGTGCTACATTTGGTTCCTGTTTCCTGTACTAAGATCAGTTAGTAGTGCTCGCATGCAAGCAGTTTGACAATTGGACAGTTGTAGTCAAGACCAAGTGTTTCTGTTTATAATTTTAGTACATAATGTTTGCAGGTTCATTCTGATCAATTTTGCTGCATTGATTATTTTGACCTGATTCTCACAAAATGTTTCACTGTTCGACTTGCTCATTTCACAACTCCTCCTAGACCTGATTAATGATACTGTTTAGGTAACATACAGACTGTGGCCTCTCAAATCTAGGATTGACTAATCTTTTTTATTGTTAGAAAAGCCTGCATTGGTGCTTTTTTTTTTTTCAGAAAATGTTCAAGACCCCTTCAGTTTCTGTAAAAAACATTACATAGACTTTTCTGGACATTAATATACAAACAATAACCCATAATGATAAAGTATTCAGACCCTTATTTCGGTGCTTTGTGGAAGCACGTCTGGCAACAATTACAGTTTTGAGTCTTTATGGGTAACAATATTTAATTATTTAATTAATTAATTAAATTAATTTATTTAACAATATTTAATATATTTAGCCTGTTTCAACTGTTCCTCCTGGAAAATTCTCTCAAGTTCAATCAGACTTGAGACTCCCAGTCTCTCCACACATATTCCATGGGATTCAAGTCTGGGCTTTGGCTGGGCTATTCAAGGACATTCAGAGACTTGTCCCAAAGCAACTACAGCATTGTTTCATATTAAGAAAACATATGTCATCTGGAGCTTTCAGAACCTGGCTGGTTGTATATTTATGCAAGCAGCATTTTTCTGACCAATAATTAATTTTAGGACAGGACAGGACAGAACAGGATGATTTTTATTATCATCAAATGAAATGAGGTACTCGGGTCTCAGTTTATGTAATAGCAATAATAAAATCAAGCAAAAAGCACATAATAAAACCCAGTTCAAAATAAAGTATAAGTGAGCAGAGTGTGAGGATAATAATAAGACTGTAAAAATCTAGAAGATAACAAGATGGCCAAATAATATTAATCATAGCAGCAAATTGTTCAGTGAGATTGCAGAATTGTCAGTGTTAAAGTGCAGAATATTATGTCTCAAATTGCAGTAATGCACTGATATAGAATAATAGTAATACTAGCAGCACTATTGCTAGTAATTTTAGAAGCAGTTTTGACTTTGAATGTCTTCTGTAACAGAACATGGGTTTGAAATAAGAATACAGACAGGAAGAATTTTGTCCTTTTTTTAATTTAATTTTGAATTATTTGTCCTGATCTGATCAGTTCCTGGAGGGTTGACTACATTTGCTATCCACTGTATATCTTTACTTGTTATCCTTTTAAAACAAAAAGAATATGCAAATTGACATTTTACAGAGAAACCACAAAAGTAATAATAATAATAATAATAATAATAATAGAATGGAGTTGTATAGTACGGTAGAAGAGTTAGCTGTATTGTCAAATACTGAACCACTGCCATATGAATTAAAGGTCAACTATGTAGGATTCAGTGACTGCACCACCTGAATGCCCCTCCCATACCCCTCCCTTTCCAAGTGTGCATTAGAACATACAGTGGCTCTCAGGTGCCCATAACATATTTCCAATACTTACATTCACACTCCCTTGCTTTTTCCATGCTAAATAATAAGTACAATCCTCCATTTTTCAAAATTTGGGTTCTCAAACTTGTTAGCCAGCACCAGCAAACACTGATTCATCTTCTTCCTCTTTCTTTTCTTCTTTTCTTCTTCTTTGTCTTCCTTCCAGTGCGTCCTACTGGATTCACACTGCCACTTGTAAAAATGTGAAATGTGGAGGGCTCTCTAGAGGTTTGTCCATTCTGGGCTACTATAGCAGCGCAGCATGGAAGCGGTGGCTCTGTGGAAGAGGACCCGCTCGCTATGTAGATATAAAGTTTTCGTTCTAAGCTTACGAAAACACAACAATTTGTAGTTACAAGGAATTATATGCTAATGAAAACAAACTTATAAATGCTATATTCCATTTCTGCTAATAGAGCCCCCTAAATCCCATATACTGCACCTTTAAAATTGTATGCTCTCATAACAGATCCAGTAGTCTTGTCAAATAACAAATTATTGCCTTAGGATTTGAAATTGTATCATATTGTGTGGGAGCCTGAGGTGTACACTCCTAATAAATACCTAGCATTCCTTAGTAGTTAATATTAGCAACTTAGACACTAATGAGAAACTTTTCACTCTTCCTGCTTAGCCCCTGTAGTGTCATCTATGAGTTACAGAATAGTATTAGTGTTAGTTAAATATTTAGTGTTATCAAGCCTACATTTTGTGATTATATATATATATATACATATCTGTACTGAAAAATATTAAATCCATTATTTATGCACCCTTCATAGTCTGTAAACAAGGCTGAAAAGAAATAAGCAGCACTTTTTTCTCACACCCACACCCTGATCAGATCACAGCACAGAAGTATGAGATGAGTGCTGGAACCCAGGCATGAGGCAGGCTGTGCGCAGGTTTGTCATCATGGCCAGAAGCGCATCGTGGTGATTACAGCAATAAATAAAGACAATGCTGAGGGTATGACAGGCTGAGTGGCGGGGAGCTCTCCAGGCTCATTTGCATGACTTTGTGTGGCCATCATTTCCACACTAATGTAATGCCAAGCAAATGAGCCTGGCGCAATATTGGCCAATTCATCGCCGCTCCACTGGCTCGACAACGCAGTCTATAAATCACAGAGGGAACACATGCTCTGTCTGACAGCTAAATCAACACGGAGTAATCACATCGCAGCAGCACCACACGCTCTGCACGGGGGACTAATAAACTCTGTGTGTATGCCTGTTAGAGTGCATCCTGAATCTTTCAGGCATATATAAGATAACAGAGGCCATCGGTTTTAGATGACGTGCTCCTTTGACATGTTGTATGAATGGATAGGTTGACTATTAATATTATTATGATAGAAGCTTGTAATGGTTGGACAGGATGGCCTTCGAATCCATGCAATTCCTCTTCAAGCACACCAGGTGGCACAGTTGACTGTGGTATGATATATCACTGACTTGCCTAGCATCAGCTTACAATAGCAACACCTTTTCAAAAAATACTAGTTTAGCTGCTTCATAACAGAATTGTCCTGCGTATTTTCAAGAATAGCAGAAGTACAAATGTGTGCGCAATGCAAACACTCATTTATTCATCTTCAGTACTGTTTTATCCTGGTCAGAGTCGCAGTGGAGGCAGAGCCAAAAGTAAATCATGACTTGCATACTGTGGTTGTATCATGGTTTCAACAGTATTTCATGACATTACTAGTACAAACATTACAGTTATATTAATAAGTAACACACACACAAAAAAAAGGTAATATCATAGTCAAGAGTATAATAACCACAGCTCCACTAAAAACTATCGTTTTAGAATATCATCATACTCTTTCTGTGCTGTTTTCTACTACCAGTATGGCTCTGACTTGTTTACTAACTTGTTTCATGGAAGTTCCACAAAATTAAACATGGTTAAAATCACCTCATTGTTCAATAAATTTATAAAAAAATTAAATTTTTAGCAGGTTGCTGTGGTATAAGAGGAATAAAACACTGTTATGCTGTAATAAGAGAACTTCTTATCAATTTCAGAGTATATCCTAAGCATTAAATCACCTCATCATTGACTATTTTCCAAACAGCACACAGGTTCATGCTTTATTCCTTACTTTACTTTTTATCAGATGCCAAAAAATACATATTCCACTTCTATGTTCAACATTGAATTTATTTGTGATGTCACACTCCACAGTAGTGGTTAGCTGCCCTTAAGAAAGTAGACACAGAACGTTTTCAGAATTTGCAGTTTTCCATACGTTTTTAACTATGTTTAAATGTTATAATTTTATTCAGGCAGTTGTATACAGTGTATAACTTTCAAAAAAACCTTTAGTTGTGCTATCCATTTTTACCTATGTACCAATGTTATTGTGGAGAGTTATTATGAATTGTTCGCCCAGAACGGGGCTCCCACCCCTCCCCTTTCCCATCACCCTGCTCACCAGCAGCTAAACACGGAGTCATTATACTCTGCACACAGAAACCCAACAGTGTACTTTCATTTGTTTATAATGATTGAAAATGTCTGATAAGTCAAGGTACATTCTGGCGGTGGAATAGAATGCCAGTGTACTGCTAGAAACGCTTAGCATATTCCTTAAGTAAATGGGCCAACTCCAGTTTTGAAAGCACATGACCTGCTAGCTACCTGCTAGCTCTTTGTGCAGCAGAACCTCTACAAATTCACTCTTAGCGATCCCTTTGAAACTGATCTCCAACTTGTTCTTCATTCACGTGTCATATGCGGATGCTTTGAACAAAATATTCCATTATATACAGAATAACCATACAAAAACAGAATGGATCGGTGGAAAGAATTTTAAATATATATCCCTTGACAAAATATCTTCAATTTCAGGTTACAATTTAAGATCGGTGGCCTAGGATGGCCCCAGATTGTTGTGGATTGTTTCAGGAAATCACTACCCAAGAAATTGGCGTAGAGATTAAGATTGGTGTAGAGATAAAGAGATAAAGATAAAGATTAACGTCTCGTTAACACAACATGGCTGCAATTTTAAAAACCCTAGTAATACCATAACCATACAACAGTTACTGTACAATGACATAAACAATGTCATCATGATTTTGTTGCTATAAAATATGGTGGGCACGGTGATGCAGTGGTTAGCACTGTTGCCTCACAGCAAGAAGGTCCTGGGTTCGATCCCCGGGTCACCCAGGGTGCCTTTCTGT
>JAQQZR010000009.1:13000537-13017807 GCA_030068235.1 Notoglanidium macrostoma | reverse complement strand
TCTGTGCGGAGTTTGCATGTTCTCCCCGTGCATGCGTGGGTTTCCTCCGGGTGCTCCGGTTTCCTCCCACAGTACAAGGACATGCAGATTAGGTCAGCTGACTACTCTAAATTGCCCATAGGTGTGAATGCGAGCGTGTGTGGCTGTTTGTCTGTGTTGGCCCTGTGGTGGAATCTCGATCTGCATCTCACCCGAAGATGCTGGGATTGGCTCCAGCTTCCCCGTGACCCAGATAAAGCAGTATAGATAATGGATGGAAGGAAAATATAGTGAAATATCATGGGAAACTACAGTAAATTTCATATCAGACAATGAGACAGTAAGATGGTCATTAATATGACATTAAGACAGTAAGATGGTCCTATTTCAAAACAAGTGTTGCTGTGTCGAGTCACGCTCCCTCTGTAGTGAGAACACCAGGTATAGTAAACATTGCAGCAGATTTCATTACCTTGCTCAGACAGGCCTCATGAAAAATGCATGCATTAGTAGCTTGTGTTCTCACTTAGCAGAGCCGTACTGGCAAGACCAATGAGTAAATTCCAGAAGAGCTGAACTACTGAAGAGCCACTCAGTAGGTCAAAAGGGGGAAAAAAACCACTCTTAGCAACGCTGTGGATGTGGATGACAATTTATAAACACAACTTAAAAATTCTGGACATTTAGACCTCCTCTGTCTTGTTAGACATTCTCTTTTTTTTCTCTACTGAGCTTTTGTTGTTGTCCAGCTTGACATCTCAGACGTCTCATGTCATTTTGTTGTGTGAAAGTCTGATTGCACAGACAGAAGTTACTCAATGGGTTTTCCCTGGTGTACAATGAATAAAGCCAGCACTGTAGTAATCTCTTTCCTCTGTGATGCATTCTTGCTTTTATTTCAACAAAACAGACTCACACTTGTGGCCAACACAGCTCTGTGTGCTGTATTTCGCCAGGGACTGTTGTGAAATTACACATTGCTTGACAGCGGAAAATGTGCTAGTGATTTTGTATGGTTTTGGCATTTTAGTGCGTAAACAATTGTGAAAAACTGTTTAACTTAGCTGTCAGCATTTATAATGTAAATGAATACATGATCCTGACTACTTTTTATTCCTTCCAACAGTGGATATTATCACATATCCTCCTTTCAGTCTGCGGTCTTCCTCCTTATTTTTATCTGCACCTGCTTTTATCTTCCTCTCTCCCTTTTTCTCTCTCGAGTTCCCATTCTGACCTTGTCTGGCCCTTCTGTT
The DNA here is from genome assembly GCA_030068235.1 of Notoglanidium macrostoma. Taxonomy (NCBI): domain Eukaryota; kingdom Metazoa; phylum Chordata; class Actinopteri; order Siluriformes; family Auchenoglanididae; genus Notoglanidium; species Notoglanidium macrostoma. Next base: position 13,016,572 of record JAQQZR010000009.1, on the reverse strand, counting down.
CCTCCCTTGCTCCCTCATCCGTCTTCTCTGTCCTTCGCTCATCCTTCTTTCCCCGTGCGGGCTGGCTAGACTAATCGGTATCATCCCGTCTTCTCATCCATCAGGACTCCTCTCATTGTTTTGACGTCTAGTTAATTCTCTGCTCATGATTTATCAAATTCTTATTACCGCTCGCTGAAAGGCTCATTCATTGTGCCGATGTATGGTAATGATAGCCCCGCCGCGGCCAACCAAATCCCCAGCTAAGGCCCATCTTCTCTCCATTCCCTCCTCCCTCCTTCTGCATTATCTATTCTCTCTCTCTCTCTCTCTCATGTTGCTTGTTCTTTCTTTCTTCTGTCTTTCCATTTTGCAGCATTGTATATTGGGATCCCTTTCCTCTGTAATTCATACTGACTTTCTTATCCTCTTATGACCACATTTAACATAAAGGCTTGGCTGCACCACAAAGATGTCAAACAGTTGCTCTGATGGCTTGGGAGGGAATCTGAAACAATTGATTCTGGTTGAGTTTAATCAGAGAGGAAGGCTGAAAGCAAGGCAGTGGTTCCAAATCAAATAAAGTGGATGAATATGGTAGTTGTTCAACAGTATTGTCTCTGGGGTTGGCTCGATTTCATTAAAGTTTCAAGCACATAAAATAAAATGAATGAAAGGGACAGAAGATCAAAAGGTTATTATAGTTTCCATCATTTCCACATGAGACAAACTGCATGACTCCTACTGCTACTCCATTTAGGGCAGCTGAAAGTCTTAAAAAAAATACATGCCCTAACTTTCAAGGCTTTGTTTTAACTAGTAATTGTAGAAAAGCTAAGGTCAAACTTCACGCATCCTCCCATCGTACTCACCCTCCTTCATCCATTTCCTGTCGGGCGCTCCACAGCCAACCCCCTGGGTGCCTTCATAATTCATATGCCTCTAATATTACATTACATTATCTCTGCACATTTGATTCACATGGGTGCTAATATTGAGTGATGGCATGCCATGCTCCATGATGACAAGCGCAATGGGAATCATATGTGAGGTTCATGGGAAATGGGGTCACGTTCCAAATTCAGAGTCTGAAACTTTTGACTCTAAGCACATGTGTCACATACAGAGAAGATGTGCTTAAGTGGATTGGGAGTCATGTCTATATTGGTATTTTAAGGCCATTATATATTTTATTTCTGCAACATGTGCTTTAATGTTGTTCCAGTTTCTTAATACGAATATGTTGAACAGTGCCAGAAATCCTGTAGGCTTGTATTTTAGTGTAGAATTTAAATAAGTTATAAAGAAACAGAGCACAAAAACGATCATCAAATGTTATTTACCACATGCGCTGGAGTCATTGTTGTGCATTGTTGACCTATATGACCTATATGGCTGCATTAGACCTTCATTTTTATGTAGTTACAATATGGAAACCCACCATTAGCAAGTTATGTGTTACTGAGTTCTTATAGTTATTAGCCAGCTTGATCGGTCAAATGAATGGAATGGAATTGAGCTAAAACTTTAATGACTCAAAAACAAAAATTGTTTAATAATAGTAATTGGCCTAAAGTGATCTGTTACTGTAAGTACAGGAATATAAAGCAAAATGGCTCTAAAAAATGTAATAAAAAATCATTCATATATAAATAATGCTCCTGCAATAAGTCTTCACTGAGGGTGTGTGCACGTTTTGAGAACCACTGACCTATGCCATACGTTCATATTTCTTTGAATTGTGACTCATATTAGTGATAAAAGAGAATATATCCGTGCTGCGCTTCTGGTTATTCCAAACTTCCAATGAATAATTCTTGTGTAAACAATTGCAATCCTGTACCTGTTGATTTAAGCCTGTTAGCCAGAGGGGATGGCATGCAAAAAGCAGTAGGTAAGGTGAGTGAAAGAAAGCGAAAGGAGGTTGAAAAGAATTAAAGAGAGCTGAACGGATTGCCTGCTGAACATGACTGATAGACTAATATATAAGACTGAGAGAGAGAGAGAGAGAGAGAGAGAGAGAGAGAGAGAGAGAGAGAGAGAGAGAGAGAGCAAATGATGCAGGTATCAGAGTGCAGCGAGAATCTAGGCCTTGGCTCATGATAGACGTCTCTGTCAAGATGAGAGAAGGGGCGAGAGAGGAGTACAGATGAAGAAAAAGAGGGTGAGATGAAGTGGAAAGCAGGGAGGAGGGGGAGAAGGGAGACGAAGGGCAGAAATCTGAGAGGAGACAAAGAGACAAAGTGTATAGCAGATAAAGAAGGAGGAATGAGAGAGCCTGGGCTGACAGCAGAGTCAGTTCATCTTTACAAATGGCAAATGAGTGGAGAGGGAGTTATTAACAAAGTAAGAGATGGATGAAATGATGAGTGAGGAGGAGGGTGAGGAGGAGGAGGAGGTGGGGGTGATGAATGCCCCCTGCAGCAGATCTGGAATTCAATCATTTCAAAAGAAGAATGGGTCACAGTAGCGCAAAACATAGAGTCTGCTTGTATGCTTGTGTGGGTGTGGGTGTGTGCGTGTGCGTGTGCATGTGTGTGTGAGAATGGACCACAGAGCACAAGATAACACACACGGTATGTATGATTTATGATAAATAAGTACAGTGTGATATGTACAAGCATCTGGTTTTTATTTATTTAACAGCAAGCATTCAGTCTTATGGATACGAATTTACAGTCTTGTTGAAAGGTAACAATATCTACTATATTGCATACTACATATATCATACTAAGCACAAAAACTGAGTGTACTTCACTAGTTGATCATATAAAACTTGTAAAACCGCTTAGGTATTTCTCATTCATATATAAGAGCTCTATCATGCCTCACTTTCACAAATAATTGTGATACTTTATTTTGTTTAAATCTACTACTACTAATAATAATAATAATTTATTCAAATTCTATAGTAATACACTGTAAATGCATTGTAACCTATTAATTAATGTTTAATGTTTTTTGTTACTGAAATGAATCAAACAAATAATAAACATGATTTGATCCATGACACAAATTGGTCAGCAACATCAAATATGAATTAACTGGATGGTTATGGATGTAATAAATTTAACTTAATGCAAATACATTTACTTATTACTTAAACAAACATCAATTAATATTGTTACTTTGTTAACATTACATATGGTCTGTTTATGCTGATGATTTGTTAATGTTAACTAAATGCAATGTTAGATAATAGTAATACATTCATTTCCATTATCAGTAACTTTACTCAAAAATTTTCTTGTGAACACTAAAGGTGACCCAACTGAATATATATTATATTCAGTAATTAAGTTGCTGTCCTTTTTCTCCTCTCCTCTTCTCATTACTCAACCCACATACGATGTCCCAGATAGCTCAGGCCATAATAGTCCTCTTTAACTAAGCACCTTGACATGCCTGAAATTCAATATGCATCCATACCTCACTTCCACCCCAGCTCACATCTTTCCTTTACCTCTACCATCTACTTTACGTCTTTTCACACACACACACACACACACACACACACACACACACACACACACACACACACACACACACACAGACACACACACACACAGGCTCATTAAAGCAAGGGTTGACCAGTGACACATGATGCATGGTCCTGGAGGCACTGATCCTCTCTCCACAGGAAGGTGTCTGGCCGTGGAGATGTATGAGCGGCGGGCGCACTGGGCAGGAGCATCACTCAGGTGCCATGCTAATGGAGAGGCCAGCGCACGCACACACACAAAGCCGGTGACAGATGGCTTGTCAGGGGTCCGCGTGGTTATTAGATAGCTGCAGTAATGCTTGACCTCCTTTGCTCTGATGCTTGTCCTTCATCCGCCCCACAGGAACAGAGAAGCCTTAAGGAGTCACGGAAAAAGAGAACGCTGAGATCATGCCACACAAAGTAGTGGTGCTTTATTTCACAAATGCCACAGTATATCAGAATATATGACTGTGGCACAATATTAGTCATGTACCAAAATGTATAAGTTGGTAAATAACCAAATACAGGCACTTATACAGACCTTCCTCAAACACTAAAAAAAAAAAATCTTAAAATCAAGGAAACAAGGTGGCCCTAATTCTACTTCAATTTGTCTGCTTGTCCTGCTGCACTGTATTAGCTGTTAACAGATGGCTCCAACATGTTACATCATTTAATTAGCATTAGCTAATCAGTGTAACTGCCAATAACCAAAGTAATCTCCAGCTAACTAATTAGTATTACACTACACACATTACTATTAGTGTTAAAGAGTGAAGACACTATGCTACAATAATACAGTATGCTTCTGCAAAAGCTAAGCAGCTCCTAGTTAGCAAGCTAACTAAAATACATAGACACACTTAAACCCGAATGTGTAGAGAAACAAATCAGAATGGTATGTATCTATAGCCTTGCTGTTTTATTTTTTTGTTTTTGTTTTTTTTTAGGATAGGCAAAATATATTTGTCCATTTTCTGCATTTATGTGACTCCAACACCACGTTACTCCAAATTCACATCAGATGTGTCACATCATTATTGGAGCCAATAACGTTTTTCCCCTGAAATCTATGCAAGTCGACGCATGGGATGAATTCTGGACATGATATATGACTAATACAGTTGTTAAACCGTTCATTGAATTATTGATCAGTTAAACTTTAATTAATTCTGGGTTCTCTGTTCATGTCTGTGTGTTCGCTCCTGTGGCTCCTAAAATCGAGATCATTGATTGTTTCAAATTATTATATCAGCACGATAAGCTTAATAACGTCTAAGGACACTAGAGGACATCATGACAGAAATGCAATAACTGTATTCAGTATAGACAAGCTGTAAGGTAGGATTATAGATATGCATGTGTGTGTGTGTGTGTGTGTGTGTGTGTGTGTGTGTGTGTGTGTGTGTGTGTGTGTGTGTGTGTGCATTTGTATTGCAGTTTACATGTGTGAGCATGTGCGTGTGAGACATGGGATGTCAGGAGCAGCAGGACAAGCAGGAGTTGGTAGAAGAGGTGCCAAAGAAAGCGAGGAAGCCATCTTTCACTTTCACGTCTTCAGGCTTTGGCCTGCCCCTGCCACCCAGCTGTCACACGGTGAGTTAAGACTGACAGCTCGCCTAAGACTGGGGATCAGGTGTGTGTCACACGTACATTTACGCCCACACGCCCTTGAGATCTTTGGGAGGATAAAAGTAAACGCGGGCTTTGTGAAACAATACTGTTAATCAGATGGAGATACAATAAAAAGAGCATGTCAAATGACAACATAATTATCATACAAGAATTTCTCATGACTCGTTTTGTATGCTTATTGACTTTTCTCACCATTACTGGTATTAAAGGAATTTAATTAAATTGACATGAGTGTTTAAAGTAATTGCTCAGTTAGTCAGTGTTCACTATTAATAGTAGGAAAGGTAAAAAGAGAAAGCACAACTGTTTCATAATCTCGGATCAACAAGCTAAGTTTTTGTTTTTCCAGGGATTAAGGATTTTATCTGTAAAAGAACAAATATGAAGATATCTTGATAAGCAAAACAGATCATTCCAACCAGAGCCAAATCTACAGAGCTTCCGAGGTGACATGGTTATTTTTCTTAAAGGTTTGGATACAAATGAATATATTAAGGCTTCGGGTTAAGTTTCGCAAGATGTACTACATGGCTACAAAATGCTTAATTTGTGACAATGACAATATTTGAAAATGAGTCCGACAGAGAAATCAACTGAATAACACCACTGTAGCCACAGGAAGCACAGAAACAACAAAACAATATCACTTTACTTCATGTAATCTTGATATGTTGGAAATGCAACATGTACAGCATTAGCTTGCCTCACTTTAAAGGTCCACTTTGTAGGAATCACCCACCTGAAATCCCATCCATTTCCAAGTGTGTATTACAGTATAACATACGGTGGCCGTCAGGTGCCCGTAGCGTACATCCAAGTACTTACATTCACACTCCCTTGCTTTGTCAGTGCTAAATAATAAGTTTGATCCTCTATTTACAAAAAATTGGGTTTGGAAACTTGTAGCCAGCACCAGCAAACACAGATTCCTCTTATTTCTTCTTCCTTGTCATCCTCCTAGTGCTTCCTTTCTGGGTCCATTCTGCCACTTATAAACATGCAAAACACGGAAGGCGCTCTCTAGAGGTTTGTCCGTTCTGGGCTACCATAGTGGCACAACATGGCGGCTCTGTAGAGGTGGACCCACTTCCTATGTAGTCACAAAGGATTCGGTCTTAGCTTCCGAAAACACAATGATTCTTAGGTACATAAAGAAAACATACTTATGACTTCCATAACTCTATTATGGAATATATACTCAGTTTCTGATAATAGATACCTTCAAAATCCTATAGAGTGGACCTTTGAGCAAATTAGTAAACTTATTAAGCATGACGTTCCCAACACATATGGAGTCCTAGGCTAAAGTTGCAAAATGATTATGTACATTTAGGCTACGTTCACATTACATGCTTCTTTGCGCAATATCTATTTTTTGATAGATTGAATCTGTTTATCTTCAGGGTTCACATTCATATCTGCAAGTGACCCATATTTGCTTTAAAGAGAACACACCTGTCTACTTAAACAACCTGGATACACACATTGATTTCTTGGGCAGATTTGCTTGAACTGGTTCCCCAAATATCACATAAATAACTCATTTCCCTATCCTTCCACTGAACAGATTCACCACTGTTGCTGCCCTCCATTGTTGTTTTGTTGCTGATGCTGTATGATGGCGACAACATTGATACGCACAGGTGTGTTAAGAAAAAGCCACATGGAGTTTGTTCTAATTGTTCTCATTCACTTCCCAAGGCCACCTGTAGGATATTTACCCCATCCAGGACCACATTTGAAAGTGGGGTCTGATTTGGAAAAAAATCAGATTTTGGCGAATGCGAAAAATCAGATCTGTGGTAAATTGGAGGAAAATTGGATTTGTGCCGCTTCAACGTGGTAATGTGAAAGTAATATGAAAACTTAGTTTGAAATTTGAACTTGTGGCCTCAATATATTAAGTCATGGCTATGCTGTATTAAAAATCAACATGTTACCTCAGAGGCTCGGTTAAAAAAATAAAAATAAAAAATTTATGGAAAGATGTAAGATCTGGACGACAGAGTAATATCCGAAACCTGTATGAACCTTTTAGGTATAAAAGTCCTTAACAACTTTCCTCATTTCTGTTCCCTGGTCTGGTAACGAGCAAGGGAGCTCTTTTGTGCTGATCTGTGGAAGGGGGGCAAGAGTGTTAGAGATGGAGATTGAGTGAGAAAGGTGTCACTGTGAGAGGAAATTCAGGGCAGAGTGTGCCTGACAGCTGAGTACTATTAATCACAAAGTCACCTGGGAGCAAGACAGACAGGGAGAGCGAAAGAGAACAGAGAGCGAGAGAGAGAGAGAGAGAGCGAGAGAGCACAAGGTGAGCATGAAAAAAGATGATCTCTCCTTTGTAGGAAGAAGACAGGTTCACAGTCTTATTCCAAACCACACTGAGGCATTGATTTAACACACATTTCTCATATGCGCCCCTCGCGCACACACTTGCGTTCGGAGAGGGTGAGCAAGAGACGGGAATGATGGATCACTGACAGTGGCTGGTCAGTGGCTGACCTCTCTATTCCTGACTGTCTGTCACAAAGTGTAATCTGTGTCTCAAAATTCCCGTGTGTGGGAAAAGGGAGTGTGCGTGTACATTTCCACATGTACAGAGAAACTTTCAGTGCCTGAAAGGGTAGCATTTATGGTCACACACTTGTGGCAGGCTGGTCTTGACCCGTGCGGTTAAAAGTCTGTAGGCAATTTGAAAGAGAGCACTGTATCATTATGGCCTTCCAATAAATCTATTACATGCCCCACTTTAGAAACAGAGCATGTACACTAAACTGTGGAGACACTTTGATTTGCCTCTCACCATAAACCAGAGCTATTGCTTTGAACAACCCAGATGTCATGAAGCAGTTACTCAGCCTCCAGCGTCTAATCATAAAACTGAACTCGGCTCAATTACAAACGTAGTTGTGATTCGTTTTATGAGGAGTGAAGATGACATCAGGCCCAACCCTCAGGTTTATTGCCTTCAATGTTTAAACCTTTACAGCACGATGCAGTGCGATGTCGAGAGCAGTATAGAATCCTCTGTGTGTACTCAAGTTAAATTACTCTTACTTAAATGATTCTGACTTAGAAGTAAAAGGAGTCCAAGTGAGTACTTAGTAAGAACACATTTATTTACAAAGCAGTGGTGATGACGGTCATGAGGTTAAATTCATTCAATTAAAATAAACGGAGTCGAACCTTATTAACGTTTGTACTTTATTATGCAGTATGACTCCTGTTTCTGAAATTCTGCTTGCTAGCTAGGTCGCACGGCTAATGTTAGCCATTAGCGTTGCAATAGACACCACCACAGTATACTGCAATAGACGTTGCTAAGATTAATATCCATGGTTTTGAGGAAGTGCATTATCTACGGTACTTGCGAAAAAATGTTGTAAAGTAAAAATGACTTCAAAAATAATGGAATCAAAAGAAAAACGCTACAATATGCAGTAAACAGTAATAAACTAAACAAAGTCAATATTAGGTGAGACGACTTGTTTGTTTTTGGGGGGTTGTCTTATGTAGTAATCCCAGGTAAAATTTGGACAGTTTTATAAGAAAATGAGCTGATAATCTTGGAGAATCTTGAAGAATCTTGGAGAATATGTTTGATTGTCGAACCAGCATGATCTCATTTGTAATAATTCACATGAATAAATTCCTTGGAATTCATTGTGCTCCTTTGTGTCCACAAGGTTTCTTAATCAACAATGTCTTAATTTTGCTGTTACTTGAGTAAAAGGGTTGATGGGTGGTTTATTAGCATAGAATTAGCAAGCTAGCATCCATGCTAACAGCATGAGGACATTAAGGACATTCAAATAATTTTCACAAAATTAAAATGAATCCATTATTAAAATAGATCATTCATTTTCAATCTATAATTCGGGTAACCGGGTTGTATGTCAATAGCACATTATCAGTGAAGAAAAGAAAAAAAGAATAAGAAACCTTACTTTTCTTCATCCCGAAACCTTCAGGAAATTCAGATGATTTATCTTCCTGTCAACCTCCTGCTGAATGAATTTGTTCAGGTAAAATGGTGGAACGATTGTTGTGTGGTACATTATCAATAACTTATAATAGAAGATGACTCTCTGAAGAAAATGTTTCAAGAAAGAAATGTCGCACATTAATGCAAAAATAATGTATGTAAGTTATGTATAGTTGGCTGTAGATTATTATTATTAGTGTTTAAAAGTAATTTTTCTAAAAAAAGATATGCACATAGGTTGTTGTGAAATTTAAAATGTCTTTTACCTGATCATTCATCCAATTATCCAATCATGTGGCCGCAGTCTAAAGCATAAAACTATGCAGGCCTTGTGCTTCAGTTATTGTTTATCAAATATAAGGATGGGGAGAAAACTGGACTGTTGAATATAGGATAAAGACCAATTTTGGTGATCCCATGCCCACTGTATACTCAGATTTGTGTTTTTGGCTGATAGAAATGAAACCCAAGCTGGTCTTCTAATGTTGCAGCCTATCTGCCTCAAGGTTCAGCATGCTGTGCAATCTGAGATGCTTTTGTGCTTACTGCAGTAGTACGGAGTAGTTATTTGAGTTACACTATGCTTCATAAAAGCTTTAATCAGTTGTTTCAGCCCACAGATCTGCTGGATGATTTTTGGATTTCGAACCATGCTGTGTAAACTCCAGAGACTGTTATTGTGAAAAATCCCAGCAGATGAGCATGATATTTTGCATTGTGCTCCTGCCACATGATTGGCTGATTGGATAATCAGCTGGGTGAATCAGCTGGTGTCCACTTGTTCCTATTAAATTGGCCAGTGAGTGTATTGGTAAATGTAATTTTCAGAAATGTGTCTCACTGTGGAATGTTGTAAATATAGAATCACTCATGTAATTAAAATGGGTAAAATGTAGCATGTTATACTGTATACGCTACTTCAGTGTGCTTTTATACCATACCCCTAGGGTTCATTAGAAGTGACAGTTATGTTAAGTGAGTAAAGTGCAATTCAACTGCAAAAATAAAGTCGGACCATTTTTTACTTGATATTGTGGGTGGTCTACGCGTATGTGAGTGTATGTGCGAATACGTGTATGCATGAGTGCATCGGAACAGCTTAAGTTAATTTTAACATTAACTCTACATTACAGTTGATTCAGGCGTATTATTTCAACTGTCATCGCTGCAATATTTTCCTTTCCGCAGCCCTCAGCTGTACAAACGTGGACCTGCGAAGAGAGCAGAACTCACTGAAAAGCCCTTCCAACACATAATAACGGGTTTAGTTTCTCCTGCTCCTCGCCTTCATTAATTTCATCTGTGTGTCAGCGGACCACACTCATATTCCGACCGCCTAATGGAAGAATAAGCATCTCGATGGCAGGAAGACAAGAAAAACTAAACACAGAGGATATTAAAGGTCATTGTAATTATGTAATCCCATCCTTTGGAGTTCAGCTTCTGACAAGCACATAAATCATGAGATGATTTTGTTGTAAAAGCAAAACCGCAGCCTCTGTGATCAGAGGGCGAATCTGGAAGGAAGTGATGAGTAGGATAATCCCGTCAAATAAATACGGCGCTATGTGAAAGAAGTGCTTTTAAAAGTGAAATATGTCTAGATAATAATCAGGATGTGCACACACATATGCACCTTTCTTTCATTATAAGAAAGCAGGGCAATCAATGTCTATATCTGTAAGTGGAGAATGATGAGGTTACACGGTGAAGCCAATTGTACCATGTCACTGTAATGAGGTTTGTAGCCTCTGAGTCCAGGACACGTGCACACACACACACATCCATATCCAGTGTGAGTGTGAGTGTGGCTGTTATCGCGTGGAGATGCCAGTGAAGCGTGGGACAGCGTGACGGCCTTGCGACTGTCCCTTTGCCGCACTCGGCACACATTAGCCCCAATGACAACTAGCACTGATTTATGACTCCAATTCTCCTCAACACACACTCACTCTCTTTCTGTGCGTGTGTACTCCCCGGAGTGATTGATTATCCTGTCTGTTCTGTCTGTGATATTTTTGAAATGTAATCTCTCTCTGTAACCTAAACCCCACTGTCCTCTCTCTCTTTCTCTCTCTCTCTCTCTCTCTCTCTCTGTCTCTCCTTCTATCTCTTTTTTCTTCCCACCTTCTTTCTTTCCTTCTGTTCCTAATTCCTTACATCTTCTCCCAGAATGAAATGTGAGTGTACTGGAGATGGAGTTAACAGAGAGCAGCTCACCGCAGACTCTATTCGTACTGTATCGTCAACAAAGAAGCAAGAGACGAAAAAATATTAATCTAGCCTTGGATGATTAATTCATAAGGAAAATTACAAGCACATGCGCCGTTGCAATTAATTTTTCATTACTTAATCACTATAATATTCCCTCAACGTGAGAGTAGCCCTTCATCATTATGTGTGTCAAGAAGAAGCATGGCTGCATGAAATGAGGAGCAGGAAGTGCTTTAAAAGAAGATGAATGATCGAGCATGGAGGAATCATTAGCCTTGTCGCCCCCCCACAGAGCCTCATGCTGACGCACACTTCAAGACTTGGCTAAGCTCTATCTCTCTATCTCTCTTTCTCATTTTTTTTTCTTTTCTCTCTCTCTCTCTCTCTCTCTCTCTCACTCTCTCTCTCTCTCTCCAGTGCCACTGATGATGAATGGAAGGCCAGCGATGCAGTGGGAGCTTGGAGCACTTAGAATAATGCCTGTTTAAGCACACTCCTCAATTACACCATGACTCTGCCCTACACAAAGGAGACAGTGGAGAAGTGGGTGTGCTCAGTGCTGCTACAGGGATATTGCAGACTGCACCACTATATGTTGACGCCATGTGTATCCACATCGACAACAAGCCGGTTATAACCCCTTAAAGTGACATCTTAAAGCTGATTATCCAGCCTTATTTAATAATAAATATAGTGAAACTAGACAGTGTCATGAAAAGTGGATTGTACATCTGGACACCAAACAAGTCCTGGGAGTTTCTAGAGTTATGGAGGTTCAGAACACTAAGAACAAGTTTAGCCATTTGCTGGTGCTAGAGCTAGTTTTCGTTAAGGGACTCAGATTACACACAAAATGGCATACACTGTACATGTTTTATTATTTTTAGCCATTTGTCTGCAGTGTGTAGATGCTCGAGGAAGCCTAGCATTAACCCTGGGATTAGCATTCGCAATGGATTTCATTGCAAACAACAGTGAAACAGTTGCCTTATTTAATTTGTTAGTTTTTTAAACATACCCGCCCCAACCCCACCCTACATATTCTCCCAAATTTGGCTAGGCCAATTCCTAGCTCTTAGCTAAATCTTTCCTGTCATAAGAGAGCTGCTAAAACCAAGCTTCCTCCAAGACACATAAAGCCATTTTCAAACTGCTACTCATGCTGCATCACAGGGTAGTGTAACATACTCAAAGGAATGCATTATCTACCCTCTTCCACATACATGAGCTCACAGATACCCAAAATTGGCTAGTGTCACTAGTGTGTGTCAGTATTGATCTCTTGACTCTCAACCATGGGTAGCTGTGGCATCATTGGTATTCAAACTCACGATTGGCCAAAAATAACACGAATTATTTTTTCTTGAGCCCTGTATTTTGGAATATGCTTTAAAATGGTAATTTTTCTATTTCATTTTATTCTCATTAAAGTAACGAATTGCTCAAGTTGTTGTCATGGTGAAAAAATCATGCTGCCCCCAAGCACTTGACATCACCGGTTCATGACACTAGACCAACAGTATTCTGGTTGTTGTTAGGTTACTAGTAATAAACGGAACTTCCACAAGGGATCCTCAAACTGAAGAGCTAGCAGTGATTGTTGGAAAAAAAACAACAATGAATGAGTAGTCTGAGAAGGAAACAACAGTATTGCAGGCAAATACAATACATAAGAGCTAAAGTACATTGCTAATACTAATGCAAACAAAACATGAGCAACTACACACTTAGAATAAGAATCTAAAAGCATTTAAATGTATCTCGCATCCTGAACATGATCCTTTATTTGTTCTACGTGTAGACAGGGAAAGATTTGACATTGGCTGGTGAAATATGTTTATAAAGCCAGAAGTATTTCAAACTTCAAAATCCTTCATGGTTATTATTTTAATGCTGTGCATTAGGAAACTCCCACGCCTTATTAAAAAACAGTTTGGCTCACAAAGTGGTGGAAATGTGAGCCAGTTCTTACCAAGGCTGACTGGTTTCCTGCATCACTACCATGTCTGTGGTGCTGATTTTCATTCATTATTTAAAAACTCATTTTATGCACATAGTACATCATCACTCATTTGTCTGAGGGCTAGGCCTGATTTGTTGCCATTTTCCAAAATGTTGCACCATCTTTTTTATGAAAGATTATTGGCTTAATGTGTTTATTTTAGCAGGAAATCTTATTGTTGTGCCATCAACCCCTTGAATTTGTGAAATAAAGTCAGTGCAATGAGGTTAAGCAGGAGACTGAATGTATATATATAACCAATATGGATCAGTCATTAAATCTCCTGACCTCCATTATGTCTCAGCAGTGTCTAGAGCTAAGTTATCAGACTGCACTCAGACGCATTCGCTCTGCATCCAGTATTTCTGCCACTGCTGCTCCATATGCAGTAGGCCACTCATTAAATCAAGGGCCATTATTTCAGCTTTTATAGGAAAATCACTACCGGCAATTTGCTCACTCTCATAAAAAGCTAGTTCCAGGTAGTGCTTGTAGGAGCTCAGTCACACGCCAGGCCGTGCTTCATGGCTCGCTGTAAAGCTGTGGGCACAGCGACAGGAGCAATAACTTCTTTAGCCACACACTTATTTAGGGGAAGAGATCTGGCCTTGAAATAGAACCATGTCCTCTCCGAGCGACAAAGGACAAACAGTGTGAGACTCCATTTATGCATGTGGGAAATTTTGGAAAGGCCTGTAAATATACGAAGCTCATCCTAATAATCACAGGCTTTACTGAACTGGCAGTGTGTTCCTGCTTTACTTGCATTTTATTGCTTTTGTCTTTTTTTCCTTCTATTTACTACATCCAGATGTACCTAGAGGCAGTATCTATAGATTCTGACTGCAAACTATAATATCGGACATCTGCCCAAAATGGTCCTTTGTTCAAACAAGTGCTTTGGCCAACCTGGGGTTTCCACCCAATCAGGGGTTTCTTCCAAACCAGGGCCTTCTGTCTAATCTGGGGCTTCCTCCCAACCAGGGGCTTCTGCCCATCCCAGAGCTTGGTCCAACTAGGGGCTTCTGCCAAATGGGAGCTTTAGTTGATTTTGGGATCCTGCCCAACCTGGGGCTTTGGCTGACATGAGGGTTTTGCCCACCCAAGATTTATGCCCAGCTTTTGTTAACTTATTGTTGTATTAACTCTAATCAACATATTGTTGCATGCATGCGCTCAAAGCCACTAGATCTGAGGAGAAGAAGCTAACTAGATAGCTATATCTAATTGTCTGGACAGGAAAACAAGTTCCCCCACCCCATCCTTCCCCCCACTTCACATACACTTTCCAAACAAACCCAGGCTGGCAGCTTTATTGATAGGGTAATCTAAGACTGATTAATGACCCGATAATCAAGCGTAACCTGTTATAAATCAAGGGCTGATCAATAAGTCCTGTGCACCCCAGCTACGCCGAGATCATTACCATGTCACTGTATATCTTCCATTAGCAACCAGTAAAGAGAGGGTGGAGGGGTGGGCAGTCATCCTGTTTCAGTGTGTGATGGGAAGGAGCGATAAAGATTCCTTCTGCATGGAGGAGAAGACAGAAGAGAAGAGGAGCGATAACACTGTTTTAGACAGGTGGAAAGAAGTCAGCTTTATGTTGTTGTTAAGTGCTGCAACGTGATGCTTATTTGCAAGAATAATGCTATTAAAAACAACAACACGGTGATGATGCTATTTAAAATGGCTCAATGAGGATATGTGTAATGTTATTAAAACCAACAACACAAGGCATGTAACACAATGCCACTATCTGTATCTGTATTCAGATTTAAACCTGAAGTGGGTGTAGGATAAATCAGAACATTTTCTTTCTTTACAAAAGAAAACACACACAGGAACTGGAAAAACCCAGAGGTAGAAATGCCAGCACTGTCAACATAGTGTGTGTATTCTGCTCTGGCAGTTCCTCAACCTCAGCTAGATCATTTGAGTTAATAATGGTCTCATTTTTCTAACTCATTTACTTGGTTCTGTGTCCAAAAATTATAAACAAAACAGTAGCCTAATTTAAACCACTGCAATCCTGATCAGGCAATTACTGGCAATAAGGTAGAATGAAGAAATACTTTATTTTCATGTCAGTGAACACAGTCTTTGTTTACACTGTGAGCTTCATATCTGACCACTCACTTGACAGTAAAAGTAAAAACCCTGATCTGCAAGACTTTTTTGTTCTATCCCATGGGATCACAGACACCACTGGTCTTATCCAGATGCCCTGTTAACATTTCTGGCAAGCTTTCGAAAAATTCGTTCATTCTCAATAATGTATTCATATTCAGATACTACTAGAGATGGCACAGATCCAATACCCAGTATCTGTATCAGGCTGATATCAGCAAAAAATGGTTGATCGGATATCAGAGACAACATATCAAATATCAGATCCTGTAAGAAAACAGCAAAGGTTGGTATCGAGTTTGGAAAATTTATTTATTTTTGGAGCTGGAAATGTTTACATATAAAGAGACTTGACTGGTTTTACTTTTGTACGAATGGCAAGTAAGAGTGCTGTTATAGTACTGTTGTACTTTTACTACTGCTGTTATGGGCCTCAGGTCATCACAGCCTTGTTAGTGTTCGGAACAACAGTACAATTATTAGTATGATATCTCTCATATACAACCCAAATTCCAGAAAAGTTGGGACGTTCTTTAAAGTTGAATAAAATGAAAACTAAAAGACTTTCAAATCAAATGAGCCAATATTTTATTCACAACAGAACATAGA
>JAQQZR010000009.1:12974049-12989621 GCA_030068235.1 Notoglanidium macrostoma | reverse complement strand
TGTGTGTGTGTGTGTGTGTGTGTGTGTGTGTGTGTGTGTGTGTGTGTGTGTGTGTGTGTGTGTGTGTGTGAGCGTGTGTGAGTGTTAGCATTCATGAATGGCTAATGGAATAAACTGAAGATGCAATAGTTACAGCAGATACATAAATAAACCTAGATAATTACACAAGCACAGAAGGAAACAGATTACAAGCCAAGCTTTCTAAGAAAAAGCACTTTTTTAAGCTCAATTACTTGAAACCGCAATTTCTTTTCTTTTCTTTTTTTTTCGAACAGGCCTCCCAACCAAAGAACCTTTGATTTTCCTGGAACTGCACAAACTACACACGGCACAGCTTTAAAGTCTGCCTTGACCTGGATTTACACTCACACTCTATCATCCCCTTCTCCAGCTGACACCATTAGTATTGCTGTTATCAACTTGCTGTTCCATTTTCATCACTTTTCCTCGCTCGGTCCAATCTCTTTCTTATTTCTTCCTTCCTCCTCTTAAAGATTACAGCCATATATATATTCAGAGCAGTCAACTTTCCTACCTTGGCAGAAGAACGGATGGGAGCTATGATGGTATGGATAAGGGGGGAAAAAAGGAAAGTGTGACTGGGGGAAAGTCAAGGACATGCGTGTGTGGAAAAAGGGAAGAAAAATGAGGCAGAGGCTGGGCCCGCTTAGTATATTTTGGTTATTTATTTCTCTCCCTCCTCCTTCTTATGAGCTTCGCCCAGGAGTCTTGCTCAACTCAGCACTCTGTGTCCCGGAGGCCAGAGTCTGTGTGTGTGTGTGTGTGTGTGTTTGTGTGTGTGTGTGTGCTGGTGCAGTACAGAAAGAGAGAGCAGCTTTGTCATAACAGTCATCAGTAACTGTCAGGGGCCGATGCCGGGGGCTCAATTAACCCGCGTTCTCATTATCGTGGTGGCACCTCGCACTTGAACGAGAGAGATCGAGTGAGAGAACGAGACCGAGAGAGAGAGTGAGAGAGGGATAGAAGGGGCCTGATTATTCCCCGGTGCAGTCGTAGCCAATTACGGCGCCCAAATGGAGGGGCATTAATCACGGCCTGAGTGTGGTGGCAAACTCACCGCTATCAGATTCCAGGAGCCCGCAAAACTAATATGTCACTGTCAGGAAAGGAGGGGGGCAGCTAGGAGGAGGTGGAGGGCACCCATTTAGAGGAACTGCATTAGCGATGCAGCTCTGCTGAACACCTCGGCAGGGTGATGTGAAGCAAGCCATCCCCAGCCGTCACACATTAGCTCCAAATGTTCCCGCTCTCCTCCTTCTCTGCGTACACTCATCTTCTATTCTTCTATCACTCACTCCATCCTACACCTTTGTCTGTTTTATTGGGGATGACATACTGTGAGCGAGGACTGCCAGAAGTGGCACCGGAGAAAGGACAGGCAAGGAGAAAAAGGAAGAGTGTAAATGAAAGGCAGTCGTGAGAGAGATTTAAAGAGTGTGGCTTAACCTCTGGATGGGTGGCCACAGGTTTCAAGTGTCCTCAGAAAGCTTTTTATAGCTTCATTGTCTTTACTTGAGATGTTTTTACTGTAAGCCTTTTTACCATCCCGTCAATTTCAGCTCAAATTTGCCAGCAAAATAGACTGTATTATGGTTGTAATCTTTATCATGCAGGTGGCCTGTTTTTCTGTCTCCTTACACGGATTAAGTTAGAGCACAAAGGAAAGCCCTCATAAGCTTAAAAGCTTTTCAGACGTGCCTATGCGTTAACCTTTTATTCTATACATCAGCGTCCGCTGGTCCTCTGAATGACAACCTCAGCGAAAGAAGCTTTCAGTCAATGTTGTGCTAAAGACCTCAACTACATAGGCTACTGTATTGCCCTGACTGTGCGTGTTGAACTAATAAATAAATAAAAAACCGTGTGCCGAGGCGGAAAAGGCGAATAAATTACAGAGTAAATGATATTAAAAGCACAAAGTCGTTAAGATGCCGACTTAAGACACGATAAATCCAGTCAGGGCTTCCACAGCGCTGAGTAATTATGGCGGATTTATGGGCGGCATTACGTCAGCTGTAGAACAGTTCATTCCCCGTGCTTGCCGCCATATTTCGACCCGCTTTATTAGACGGCCTGACAGGAGGCTGTGAAAAATAGGGGGAAGTTTGTGGGCCGCGGCTTCGCCAGGCACTCCGTCTTTTGTCGTGTCATTCCCTCCCTCTCTTCCCCCGCCATGATGGATTAAGCTCTCGTCGCTGGTTCTCCCGAGTGGGGCGGCCTGGCCCGCTGGTGACACAGCCGAACAGCTTTATCTTCATCGGCACAAAGAGAGCACAGAGGGAAAGGAGAGAGGACGTGGGGGGGGGGGTTAGGAATTAAAGAAGGAAGGAGGGCAGGTGTGTGAGGGATGTGCCAGGTAGAGAGGAGAAAAGGGAAAATTTTGGCCATCAGAATCATGTCAGATTAGCTTACACTGAAACAGATAAATTGGCAGACAGACAGGTAGGTTATATTCAAAACTCCATACTAGCATATTAAACGGTACAAAATATATGTGTGCTGATCTGCATTTAATAACCGTCATACGACATCGTCCATTAATCTGACAGCCTCAGAGAAAGAAGCTTTAGGTCAAAGGCAAACCTGTGCTAAAGAAGGGAGCAGAGAGGAGAAAGAAAGAGGCCATACTAATTAGTATGGCTGTATGTATGTTAGGTTTGTTGCTATGCATGTTGTTATTGCCACACAACATAACAGCAGTAATTACAACCAGAGCAGCCATTACAAAGTATAGCTCTGTCTCCAGTGTTCATTTTACAGCATCCAAACAGCAATTACTGTACAGGTCCATGCAAAGTGCTTCATCGAATTCTGCATGATCGCGTTATGATCAACAGCAATATTTAAAAAGTTTCTTCTCTTTGTTATTCAAGGAAAAATCCACCCTCGACCACTTGCATATTATTACTTTCTCATTAACATGCAATCTTCGTTGGCACCCGAGTTCTAAAGTTTAAACACATTTTTTTGACATGTTGGTGTGTTTTCACTTTGGTTAACAGCCTAGTCTCTGCTGTAACTCTCCTACTCCTAAGTATATTCCTATATTGGATTTCATATATTTGTCAACAAGGCAAACATCTACTATAGGCAACCACATCTCATAGGAGTAGCAAAGATACTGTACCATCTAACAGATTTGCATCAGAATTGCTAATTGCAAATATGTGACTAGAAACACGTTTAATATGTTCAACGTGGAGCAGGAGAATACTCTGAATACTATTAACTTTCCATGTGTAAATATAAAGTCGCTAAAAGAAACCCAGTTCTTATATACTTTATCACAGAACATCAGCTGATATCTAGTGCTTTTATACTTTAGAAAATCAGCTGCATACATAATGCTGACAAACTCTGCTCATTAGTGCAAGATTTCTGCCTACAAACACTGTGGCTCAGTTTATTTTAATTACTCCAAGTGTACATTTTAAAGGAGACAAGTGGTATAGGCTTTGTAGTATAGTTTGTGATTGAATCATAAGAAACAATGCCTATCCTAATATAGCAATAAAGATATATTTAGTAGCGCAGGCATTACATAAAAAATACGGTTCAGCAATATTAGTCTGACATTTAATACAGAAGCATTTATAGCTCTGTAAAACAGTCTCGCAATAACGTTGTATTTCCTTCCGAACCTGAATTGTGATATATTCAAACAAACACAGGGGAAAACCTTTAGGTAAGTGAAACTGCAGCTGCAGAAACACTTCAGTACAATCAGTACAAACTGACGAGAAACAAGAGAGCAAGAGGAAGTAAGGGCCCACCTGTCAAGGTGATTTTAATAAGCTGCGACACTTTTATTATCATTATTAATTAGCAGTTTTCAACCAGCGGAATGAGATCAATATGCTAGAGTGAAACGAATTTCAACAGGCCGTTCAGATCAATCAGAGCGAGGTTTTATCTACATAACTGCCACTGAGCTCGGCTCGTTAGAGCGCCATTAGGAGCTGCAGGAGAGCCCAGACTGGCGGCATTTTTAATTAGACAGACATAAAAGCAGCAGCCATTTTTCTTTTGCTGCTCACTTCAAATCTCATTTGCAATTTTTTTTCCTCTTTCCTTTTTCCCTTTTCCACACTTGCAGGATCAGATGGAGGCTGCAGTAAGCCAGGAACACATAAATATAAACACATGTTCACACATTATATAAACGCATATGTTTTAGCAAACAAGCATGTACTTTTTAAATCTCTGCCTGAATGAAACGCGTACTTGCTCGCACACATAGACTCGCACTCTTACTAATCCTTCCCTCAGCTCTTAATCAGACAACCGTTTAAAATAGGATTAGGCTTTCACTAAAGCAATGGCATATTTCTAAGCAGGATATGTTGCCCTTGTTATGGAGCTGAGATTCGCTTCAACATGTGAAGCTTCTACCTGCAGGACAAATGTGTCCTTTTATTTTATTTTCCTAAAATTGCTAAGATTATTGATGCGCGATCACACTAACTTTTGAAGAATAGGGACAATTTGTTTTGTGTCAGTCTTAATGATATTTGCTGAAACAATACTATATTCATACATTTTTTGAAATTGCTTCCCATACAATATTAGGAATCCTGTGAAAGATAGCATTACATAAAAAAGTAATTACAGGGTCTTTGAAACTTGCAGTAGCAAGTAACTCAATGCAAATGCTGCATTTGTGGTGGAATCTGTGGGAAAAGTTATTTTTCATAAGTGGATTCATCCTTCCTTACATAAATTAACCTATTGTCAATTCGCAGGCCTTGTTATAAATTGCCCATTCTATAATCAATGTTTGAGGAAACAAAACAACAACCAAAGCTTTATCATCAGTTTGTGCTACGATCACGTTTAACCTTTATTGTTTAACATTTTTATTTCCTTCTAAATTACTCTTGGTAACTCTGGGTAATTGACAGCACAATGCATTAACTCGATCTTTAAAGTAGAACAGACAGATTGCATTGTAAATGTATGAGAGAGAAAGTGACAGTGTCTAAGAGAAAAGGGGAGAAATCGAAGTAGAAGCACTCGTATGTAACGAAGCCTAACACATCCACTACATCATGCTGAAGAGGACCATCGGTCACCGGCCCTCCTCTCTCTCTCTCTCTCTCTCTCTCTCTCTCTCTCTCTCTCATTCTCCCTTGTCTCCATCTCCCCTGGCAGCAGAGGCACGTAGCAGGCAGCAGTTAATTCCTGTCTAATTTATTACGCTGCTGCAGCCGGCCCTGAAGGGCCATTAGCAACACACACTGACACAGCACACTGGCCTAGGTCGTAATTTATTGTCTTATTACAGCTCGGGAGCAGCATCAATTAATTATCCATTAAAGCGCCGCTGTCGCCAGGATTTATAGGGGCCGGAGCCGGGGCCTGCCGGGGGCGGATAGATTGCCTTTCAGGGTTGGGGATGAGGGGGGAAGAGCTGAAATTGGGCTAAAAATACAAAAGCTAAATAAGAGTGGAATTTGTGAACTCTTTTTCTGCTCAGCCAACAGAATGGCAGAAATAATTGGTGAATCATAAACACTGCTTACAGTGTACGTGTTAAACTGATGTCAGTGAGCCTTCTAATGCATCACCCTTGTATGTGAACGTCACCTACTTTTATTCAGTTCAGCCTTTAGGTCTCATTTTGGGTGAAGGTCTGTTTGCAGCCATGTGAGATGAATAACTGCTGTGGTATATTTTGGGTTATTCAATAAACAAATCTAATTAATGCAAATCTTTAACTATTTGTACAAGAATCCCAATCAAGAATCTGTGCCCATTTCCCTTCACACAACAGTACTCACAATTGGCATTACCATGCATCTTGGGTAATCTGATCACAAGTAGACAGTTCTGTGTACATCAGTTTATACATGGCATTTGAATGCATCTCCACATGAGTCTCGAGTGACCACTTGTGACGGGATCTCACTTCCCCACACGCATATATGCAAATAAACACACAAGTTTGCAAAGGCCAAACCTGAAGGGAGGCAGCAATACACTTCCCGTGCCTAGTCTGCCGAAAATTAAAAGAAGAAAACAAAACAATACAGACTTTAATTTTAAATTCACACTTTAATATGATGCCATTGGAAACGTGAATGTGTATGTACTTCCATTTCCAGAGGACGTCAGTTGAGTAGGCAGTCCTTAATGTGGCCCAGGAAATATTCGCTTACACACTGCTAAAGGAATGTGGCCATATGCGGCTCAGACCACCCCTGGATATGGCCTAAGAGACTGACTCTCAATGCATCTTCAGGATACATTTGACCCCGTTCACACCGATACGTATAGCTGATCACCTGTGCCTTGGTCACCCAAGATGCATGTTAATATCGGTGTGAATCAAGAGATTGAGTCCTGATGGCATAATTGTCACACACAACACTAGCATTAACAGTTAACACTGATGGCTGTAACAATGGTGGAAAAGCTTTAAGTCTGATTTAAGTGTTTGTTTTTGGCTTTATGTGAAGATACAAACACAGAAAAGTTTGAGAAGAAGCCAAAAGCTGAAAGCTGTACTCAGTGGAAATATCATTACAGAAAAATGTCAGACAGTCTAGTAGAAATGTGATTCTGTACCACTCTGAGAACGCCTTATCTTATTTAATCTCAATTATAGCAACTTCATATTTTCTTTCCAAAATGGCAGCTGTCTGACTTGCGACAGTTCTGCGACGCTTAAGCTTGAATAATCAATAGTTTTACCATCTCTACCTTCACCCATATTGGTAATAACTACATTTAGCCACATTTAGATACTTACAGTTCATCGTGAAAGCATGTACCCTCATTTTTTTTTTCTAAGGGGAAAATTAAAATGTACCTTTTTTTAACTCCCCAAAAAAATCTATAACCTATCATAGTTCTAAAATGCTAAAAATGAAATGTAGGTGAGGTTCTAAGCCAAAGTGAAGTATTTTTGAATTATAAGAAATTTTATCATGACCCTCTTTGTCTCCAGGTTTGGAGAACATTTTAACATGTTTAATTTTGTCATAAATGTATACAGATTTTAAACTTACAGTACATTACAGATCACTTGGCAATGAAACAGAATAACAAAATGCATGATGAAAGATTTGTTACTATAGTGTGCCTTGCTGCACCACACTGTCTGTGTTACAAAGGACAAAAAAAATAAAATAAAAGTAAGGATAAAATAAACAAATGGTATCGACTTTAATTTTAATTTCCAGTACCTATGCAGTGATTTATAACTGCAGCGCACACAGATGGTGATTAATCTCCCAGTTGACCTGCACTGCACAGCTTCATGAGGAATAACCTCTGTGCTTTGAGAAGGGCACAAACCTATTCAGTGTCATTAATAACCCTGAATTATCCTTTGCCCATAAAGCACACACACACACACACACACACACACACATTCACACACAGCCTCATTTCTAAGATTGGGGGGAAATATATTTGGAGCATTTCATCAAGAGCAATAAAAGGCTTGGCTAGCTAACCAACCTCCCCTAATGTGCTTCCTTCTCCGGACTACGACAGTGTGCATGTGTGTTTCTTTAAACAGAAACACCCTCTCACACTTCTTCACATGCATGCACCCAAAGAAACACACACGCACACACCTTAGTAATGTAAACAGCCAAGCTCGAAGTGGGTCCAGTGCTTTGCCCTGGCTTCAGAGAATGCAGGGCTGTTTTTGCCTCTGACAGAGAGGATGGATTGCTTCCATTACTCTGTACAAGGAGCACATTCTGTGGTGATGAAGGCCTGGTAAATAATGGGGTAAAGGAGGGAGGAGGGCGCTAACAAGCCTGGGAATCCTCAGCTAATGGGGTCGAGCCACAGCCTGGCAGTCGCCTCGCAAATCAAAGCCACTGCAAACGTACCTGTCAATCCGCAGGTACTGATGGATTACGCACAACAACACGGCCAATGTTCAGCTAGGTGTGTCAGAGTGCGTGCAAACGTAGACGTGTTTGTTTATTTGTAAGTTAGTCAGACATACAATGATTACCGTGTAACTCAGCAGCTGCTTGGGGTTCTGTGTGACAACAGCGCCCCCACAACACTCATTCAAAAACATCCTCTGTGAATGTTTAACAGCTCTAACCCTGAACCGAGCAGATTTTAGCACTCTTGTCATCCATAGTCCCTGACCTGTATTAAATCTTGTCATCAATGTATGATAAGTATCATCACTTGTAGTCAACAGTATGTTGGCCAACACTGTGGCGTCCTTGATAGCGGGGTGAGACAGAGAGCGAGAGCAATTCTTGGAATTATTTGAAAAAACACAGAGAGCTAGAAAGTCTTTAACACCTCATTTTTTTGGTTCCCCCGGGCCAGCTTTGGACAGGAAGTGGGAATGACTGCTTCCTGCCGCAGCACACTTTGAATCACAGCTGAGGGGAGCCGGGCCAAGCTCGCTTCGGTTCCTCTGTTGCTCGGTTCCTCAGCTCTCAGCAGCCCTCGTGTGATCTGTGACGGAACGTTTCCACTCGCCTTTCATGTGTGATTTAGTGTTTCCCAGGCTGAGTGATGGGATTAGCTTTCCTTCCGGACATTTCCGAAGCCCGTCCCCGCACTGCGCCAGAGGTAAAAGATGTCTGCCTGGAACAATGGTGCTGCACGGGGCGGCTCTGTCGATAATGGAGATGAAAGAGAAGCAAAGCTGACACTCTCCTTGAACCAGGTTGTGGTGATGCCTGGAAAACACTGAATTCAAATATGTCTCATTTCTCCACATAAAAATGTTATGACACAGTACATTAGGGTGCCACATGAAAGCATTGGCATTACATTGAAGTCTTGTATATGGTTTTGTATTAATGACTGCATTGGAATAACTCTTCCTGTACTTTATTGAAGCCATTGTTTTAACTCTTCCAGCTGCTTTTTCCATTTACACTCGGTACACAGCACTTTCAATGGCACATTTCTAAACCAAGCTTCACATCAATCCCCTCTCCCTAAAGGGAACGCTTACTTGTCCTGGCTTGTCTGTTATTGCTCTGAGCACGGATGATAACGATCTATAGAGACTGCACTTGACACTAGCGAAGATATTAAACCTTTCTGCCCTTCAGTCTTGGGATATTGTTACAATCTAAAATTCGTGATTTTGTCGTCGACATGTGGGTGGGCTTTCATAAATTCTTGTCTCCGTTTTATGTAATATATCTCAACTAAAGCAATCTAACAGCATGTCTCGTCTTCCCTCTCTCTCCATTCTGACCTCCTCGTCATTATTTATCATCCCTCCATTTCCTCATCCGCCTCCCCAGCCACTTTCCTCCCACTCTTTCCTTTCGCTAGACAGAATGACTTTTGCGAGAGACGGGTATGTAACAAGGCTCTATTAGAATACAATCTTCACCGTATCACAGACTTCCACGACAGGAAAAAGGCAATGTAACTTAAAGACAGATGTAAATTTGTCTTCAAAGTCTCTTTTGATGCCTAAAATAAGATGTTTGACCTTTAGCAAGGCAACCCTCACAGGAACGACTGGGCTTAAACATACGACACTGATTATATACAGACTGTTGTTATTGTTTGAACAGGACTAGAGGACAAATCTAACAAAGAGCCTTGGCAGGGACAGGAGTGTCGAAACAGAGAGAGACAGTTTCCCCCTGTCACTTTTTCCCATAGCCGCTTTAGCAGGCGAGCCCACTTGGACGGCGCCGTGTCCATGAGAAAACGCTCACCTCGCACTTGCAGCCTCTCTCATCACCCGGCGCATGGTTTTAATCACGTCTCAGTGATTTATTGAAACAGCAGAGCCATGTCACCTCGCTTCCTTTCATTTCTCCGAGTGTTTGTGTTCCTCTGGGTGATAGATTTATCTCCGTACAACGTCAGCATGACTAATCAGCTCTCAAATACCACATGCAGATGTGCTGCTGAAAGACATCCCCCAGCAGCCTGCCTCACTCTGTCCCTCTCTCTTTTCTTTCTCTTGCTCCAGTGCTATACAGTTTTGCTCTTTCAAACATCCACTCTTTCTTTGCTGTCCTTTCTTTTCTCCTTCTTTCTTCCCTTGTTTCTAAAGGTTTCTAATGAATACTGACATTGTTATAAACACCGCTAAAATAATCCTTAAATCATATATACTGACCGTATTTTATTTTTCTTGTTTCAAAGATACACTCTTTCTTTCTTACTTTCTTTCTTCCTTCCTTCCTTTCTTTCTTTCTTTGTTATGACTTGAAGTTCATTCATGCTTTCCTTTTAATCCTTTTTGGTTTTTGTTAGTTTCCTTTCTTTCTTTCTTTCTTTCTTTCTCTCTGTCTCTTTCTTTCTTTTGTGTGTTTACACTCATCTGTATTATTTATCTGTTCACTTAAACATGTTGTTTTCATTCTGTCATTCCTTCTTACATCTGTGTGTGTAATACCTTAACCCTGCTTGACAGATATGAGTTAAAACAGGTGTGTGTGTGTGTGTGTGTGTGCGTGTGCGTGTGCGTGTGTGTGTGCGTGTGCGTGTGTGTGTGTGTGTGTGTAAGAGAGACAGAGTGTCTGTGTGAGTGCATGAATAAACTTTGTCCTTGTCGAAGAGTTGTGTGAAATCCTTGGCCCCTGTAGGCGAGGCAGTGTACTGACAGTTTGACAGGCCGCCTTGACTGACGTGTGATCTGTCCAAATTTCAGCCCTCATAAATCTACCTGTCAGAGAGGCTGACTTGAAAGGGCCCGAGCCCCTACGGCACAGCTTTAACACGACTACAGTGCTGATGGAATTCTGTAGGCTGGAGAATTATAGCTGTCACTGAAGAACGCCTACATCCCAGCTGAAGACTTGGCTGTCTTTCTTGTCTCTCAACTCTCACGTCTGCTTCTCCCTCACCCTGTCTCTCACGTCCTCCCTCTCTCCACTTAAATCTTTCTGTCAGTCAGTCTTTCTTCCTTTCTCTTTCTTCCTTTCTCTCTCATTCTCTCTCAGGTCAGACACACATCTGCACATCTTGTTCCATTTCTAAGTTGCTGCCTGCCAGTCAGACTTCTTTTGGAGAGTTAGAAACCACTATTACATCAATGTTAATGTCAGTCATTAGTTTGAAATATTGCACTCTAAGAAGGTTGTCTGGGGTGAATCTCTCATTCGAAGTGGATAATTTGCTTGTAATTTATTGGCAGTTTCACCTCAATCATGAGAACTTAAGGGCTGGGAGCAAACGTCTGCTTTCGTCTTCTCTTGTCACAACAAGGAGAGCTGCGCTTTGCTTCACGTTCTCATTTTCTTCCTATGCGAAACGGCATGCGGAGCATGTGCATGTGCATATTTCTACAACTGATCTTAAGTGTGGCCTGTCGCCAAGGTAAAGACTATTCCCTGAGTGGAATGTCTAATAAATATTAAGCATGTGTTTTCAGACGCTGGCTGTGGCCAATCTGTTTGACAGCTCCATAAACAGCAGCAATTTGCCTCTGATCTGTTCCAGAGATGCTTCAAGTGGGAAAATGCGAAATGTTTAGAAAAAAAATTACCTTAACCCGTTAAACGCTTTTTATTTAGTTATTTACCTTATCAGTTATATGTTATTCAGTAAATACAATTATTATTAAATAATATTAAATATTTAACTACTATTAAAAAAAAGATGTTCACTTTTAGGCCCTGAGTTAAGATTCCGTATAATGGGTGCTACTTAGCATGTGCAAGGGGATAAATGAGGCCTGCAGGAAATGTAGGTGCGTTGCAGGTGATTTACATAAAATATTTGTGTGAATTGCGTCATGTGCAAAGTAGGGTTAGAAAACAATATGTAAATGTGGTTGTTGCATGTGCTATTTGTTCTTGATAGCCGTGGAAGGTAAAACTGGAAGCATAATTGTGTATCCAATAAAACGTTGATTTAAGGTTGAGCTGCTTTGAAAAACTACGGAATAAAATCTGAATACAAAATATACGAGTGCATGTTCTGTTCATGCGGAAGCCTGAATGAAAACTTTTTAAAGTCTCTACTGTAAATGATGTTGGAATCAGAGTTGAGAAAGTGCTGTTTTATATCTATTTCCATAGTTTTATTCATTTCATTATTTAAATTTTTATCATTTTGTGATATGGAGACATCATTTTGATAAACCTTCTCATCAAAACCTTGTGAGCAATATCACTTTGCTGATATTCATCTTCACATCTGATGAAAATAGACTTAAACTAATTTAATACCTGCCTTTTAGTGGTATTAATTTGTGCACATAATCACCGTAAATCAAGGTGATTAAATGAAGCATTTTGCATTGATGCCGCCCTGCATTTTTCACTTTTAGGTACACTGTTTGCATATTTATTAATGCAATAGAAAACATATAGCCACATTTAAAATACGTAATCTTCAACAGACCCTGCTAGTACATTAACCTGTATGTTTTTCTTGGTGAGTGTTCTCAAGTTAATGTGTCACAAACTTTCAGAAGAGGGCCTTAGAAGATCATCCAGGGTTTTTCACATAGCTTAAGATTCTTAGCATCTTAAAGGGACTGTGCTTTGGAACCCGCCAGCTTTGTAGATTTAACTTTTTCTAAGAGTGTAGTTACAAGAGTGAGGAATGAGAGTCTGGGCTAAACAATGTTTTTTGTAAATTTACAGAAAAACTAAATTTGGGTTTCTCAGCTAACAAAATGACATCTTCAATGACAGGAACTTTTTTACAGGGTTCAATTAATTTAACGAGGGTCGTCTTCAGAACATTCTAAAAACATCTTCCCACAAATGTGTATAATATGTAAGACCATGAAGAACCAAATATGTAGGTTGTTGAATATCCCCTCACTGTGATTACACAATATACAGATCCAGTAAAAATTTGGACACACCTTCTAATTCAAAGGGTTTTTTATATTACTTAAAAGACACTTCTTGTCTTAAGGTATTGATCATCTGTCGTTTCACTTTACTTAGTTGAGTGATTCTTAACATAATATGGATTACTACGGTTGTTGATCTCATATGCATTAAGAAGGCAGGAAATTCCACTAATGAACTTTTGAAAAGGCTCATCTGTTAACTGAAAAGCATTCCAGGTGACTACCTCATGAAGCTGCTGAAGATAATGCCAATAGTGTGCAAAGCTGTCATCGAGGCTACTTTGAAGAATATAACATATAAAACGTTTTTTTTTCTTTAAAACACATTTTTTGTTTACCATATAATTCCATATGTGCCATATGTGTTATTTCATAGTTTTGAAGTCTTCAGTATTGTTCTATAATGTAGAAAACACCCAAAAGAAAGAAAAACCTATGAATGAGTAGGCATGTCCAAAGTTTTGACTGGTGCTGTATATAGCATTGCTTGTAACATTCATAAAGCTACGTCAAACTAATAGATAAGGTATGTAGTTACAAGAGTGAAGAATGTAAGTCTGGAGCTGCCAACAGCATAAGGGTTAAAGAAGTCATAAAACTTTACATATTGGATCAGTCAGTCAGTTTTGACAATCCTGGTTAATACTGCTTTGTTATATGATGCAGTGAAAAGACAGTTGCATGTTTTCATAAAAGTTTACAGAACAATATGACCAGACACAACATGACAAGAGATTAACTCTGAAAAAAAGGTTAGTTTTGTCTTAGAAAGTAAAAGTATTGCTGTTCAGTCAAGTCTTGACAAGGTCTAAATAAGAAATAACTTTCTAAATGAAGTAAGAAACTTAACCATTAAATAACCTTTGAACCTCAGTTGAACTCATGACTACCCCAGGGCTGAGTCTGCGCTAACAAACCTGTGTTCTGATCACTCTCGTTTTGCCCTAACCCTGACACTGCCCTCTCTGCTAACCTCAGGCCAGAGAAACACACACACACCTGGCTTTCATTTTACAGTTTTTATTGAGGGTTGTAAGAAAGGGGGTCGGTTCACAAAGAGAAAGAGCTAGAGACTAGAACGCTTTACGAATCAATTAAAGCTAGAATTTTGTTAACTCCTTACACTCCTAGGAGTTCTCATTCTCATAAATCTCATACTATTTCCTACCAGATTTGCTGTAGATACTCAATAAGCTTTAGTAGATACTGAATCATATATTTTAAGATGAATACATGAGTAATAAAGTGAAGCATTAGGAGATTAAACTGACATGAGAATAATTATTTCATGAGTACATCCAAGTGTTAATCAGTCCTTCGGTCACATGCGGCTGTAAACTTTTGACCCTACAGTCTGTCCGTGCCATGACCCCACTCCAAACTCACTCTGTCAGTCACTGAGTCATTGAGTTCCTCCTAAAACACACACACACACACACACACACACACACACACACACACACACACACACACACACACACACCATCAAAGTCCAGCTCCAGCTGAGCAGGTGAGACAACAAACGGTGATCTATTCAGCAAAGTGGCAGCTCATTGCTCATTTCCCAGACACCCACAGACACACACACGCGCGCACACACACACACACATGCACACATACATCAAAGGTAATTCTTAGCCCTAAAAACTGGATAAACTATCACTGTTTGTATGAACTGTACACTATTGAAGGTTCGTGCTGCTACAAGAAGTCTATTCAGTGAGTGTTTTAGACAAACAGGTAGTGTGTACATACAAAAAGATCATGAGAAAGTTGTGTGTGTTCAACCACTGTCTTCATTCAACACTGACCCTTTTACTACCTGCTCAACTGGTTCTCTTGTGGCACAAAAGCCATTATTTAAATGTGTGCATGTGTGTGCGTGTGTTCTATTCCTGTCAGTCCTTTAATTTATGAACTTTCCCAACTCAGTGCCACAGGGTCTGCCTTCTCAGTGAACTTTGTAGGAATGCACCACGCACACACACACACACACACACACACACACACACACACACACACACACACACACAGAAGTATCTACTTAGACAAAACATTCTTTCATATATTTCACTGACTGAAGGCAGCCACCAGAGCAGTCAAATCTTAAACAGCATTGGCACCCATGATATATTACTGATGACATGCACGTGTGTATGTGTGTGTATGAAAGTAATCCAATTACCTACTTCACACAAAGGCAGGACGGTTGGTTTGTAGATTCAGACAACTTACTTACGTTAGAACAACATGGACACAACTTGGCTTCCCTTGACACATATGAATTGAATTAAACCCAACAACAATGACCTAACATGCAGCGCAAACAGAATGGATGTGAGAAGAGATGAAAAGCTTAACTGAATCACAGTCACTCTGAGAAAGATAATGCAGATTCTGAAGAACAGATACCATCAAATTGAGTTAGAGAGTTATTGAATTTCATCATCAACTAAAGAAACGTTAGGCTGGAGTTCATGCATTTCATGTGAGGTGATGTGTGCTTTTTAACGTTTGGGTTTGGGGTGCAGTCTATTCACCACATCTTTCACACTTTCTTGGAGTGCAGTCTATTCACCACATCTTTCACACTTTCTTGCCAGCATACAGACCACTCGTCAGAAGCACCAAACCGGTTCTGAAGCAGGTGAGAACCTGGCCACCAGCAGCCATCTCTGCTCTTCAGGATTGTTTTGAGAACACTGACTGGCATATGTTCAGGGAGGCTGCAACCAATGGCGACAACACCAACTTGGAGGAGTACACGTCATCAGTG
>JAQQZR010000009.1:12960628-12973775 GCA_030068235.1 Notoglanidium macrostoma | reverse complement strand
AGAACAGCGAGGGCCAAACTGTCTCAGGCCATCAGAGCAGCAAAGCGCGCACACGGCCAGAAAATCCACAGCCACTTCGTCAAGTTCGCCGATGACATGAATGTGGTGGGTCTCATCAGCAAGAACGACAAGTCAGCATTACAGAGAGGAGGTGCATTAGCTAACGGACTGGTGCAAAGACAACAACCTGTCTCTGAACGTGGACAAAACCAAAGAGATGATTGTTGACTTCAGAAGAGCACGGAGCGACCACTCTCGACTCAACATTGACGGATCCTCTATGGAGATCGTCAAGAGCACCAAATTCCTTAGTGTTCACCTGGCAGAGAACCTCTCCTGGTACCTCAACACCAGCTCCATCGTCAAGAAGGCCCAGCAGCGTCTCTACTTCCTGCGAAGGCTGAGGAAAACCCATCCTCACCACCTTCTACCTCCGACTGAGAGCATTCTGAGCAGCTGCATCACTGTCTGGTATGGAAACTGCACCGTATCGGACCGCAAGACCCTACCACGGATAGTGAGAACAACTGAGAAGATCGTCGGAGTCTCTCTTCCTTCTATCACTGACATTCACCACACACGATGCATCCGCAAAGCCACCAGCATTGTAGATGACCCCTCAGACCCATCACACACACTCTTCACCCTCCTGCCATCTGGCAAGAGGTACCGAAGCATTCGGACCCTCACTGCCAGACTCTGTAATAGTTTCTTCCCCAAGCCATCAGACTCCTGAACACTCAGGGATTGGACTGACACACACACATACACACACACACACACACACACAAATGTACACTCATCTTCCTCTACAATTTACTTTAATAGCGTACTCACACTAAGCACAGTTGCCTTGTACTTTGCCCAGGAATGTTTGTCCCCCCCTCCCCACTCCCCCACCGGCCTGTGCTCACATTGTGTTTAACATTCCAGGCCTGAAAACACTTCATACGTCATCACGCGCTCTCCCATAGCACGATGGAGACTGTTTTTACATTGTGTCTTGTTTGCAGTCCTTATGGGCACGGCGATATGCAGCCCTCAATTATGCAATGCAGCCATTTTCAATAAATCATGCTGTGTATATAAGAAGATTGTTATGAACGCAGCCAAGATTGAGTTAGTAAATTGCAGCTTCAATAACATTCATCAATAAGGTGAGAACAAGACCAGTTATTAACCCAAATATTCTCGAATTAATTGAAAAGTGCATGTATTAGCATTTAAGTTCTGTGCTTGTTCACAGTTAGCGATCACACCAGTTGTGTACTGTGCCCGGGTCCACCTCTTCAAGTGGACCAGGGCATAGAATACCGAACCGTGCCCAAGCACACTACACAGAAATCATACTAGTCAAACAAACTGGATTTGGGGGTCAAACATTCTCAGGCATGGTACAGATCGCCTAGCGTAAATATGCCCTAAGAGAAGCAACAGGCGTATAGTTTTTGTACTCGCAATAATACACACATGGCACAGATGTGAGTCCACAATCATGACAGCCTACTGATCTGAATAGTACAATTCTTCTAAATAGCTTCTCTTGAAGGAAAAATACACATGTATATATGCCTCTATGATGGATCAGTGTTATCAAAACCCTATAATAACTTTAGGTCTTAGTATGTTACAAGGACCATCCTAATCAAAATCCACAGATTGTTAGAAATTGTTTCATGGTTTTTCTTAAAAATAATTCAGGTATTCCCACCATGTGTCCTGTGTTCCCAGTGTAGCCCCTGGACCCACCACAACCCTGGCAGGATAAAACGCTGAGTGAAGATGAATGCATCTTAAGCAAGCACTTTACAGGTTATTTAGATATTCTATACTAAAATAAATAATATACTATAAGTGATGATGTATGACTCAGTACACGGTATTATGACTCTAAATAGTGTCCCAAAAACACATTCTGCATTCAGAATGTTAGATGAATTAGATACTGTCATCAAAGTATACCTACCAGAACCTGATCTCATGAAAACATTGTTCATATTCATACATGCAAAGCCACTGTACTTGTATTTCATTTGACTTTATTCAGTACTAATGAAGTCACTAACAATACCTTTCATAACATGTCACAGAACTTGAGCTGCCTGACACCATGTGGACCACCTGACATGTCTCATGGAACTATTGTGCAGTTTATTATACATGTTTTGCATTACAAAACACAAAATTTGAGTTCATAGCACAGCATGAAAGCTTGTACTCCAGATTCCACTTGTGGTTAGGAAACCGGAGTGTTTGTGTGAAAAGTTTGTAGACGTGTATTTGTATTAAGGACATGCAAGTGGAGAGCCATTCAAAAGATTCCCAACGGCAGCACAAACCAAAGCAAAGCTGATCCAGCTGCTCCTGTGCCAAGCTCATGCCATCTCCTGTTATACACTTGCACTCTGATGACCCTGGTGTGGAAATCTTTTTTCCACACACACTCATGCACCACTCATCTTTGACCTATGTGTAAGTATAAACATGTTGATTTTTCCTTTATATTGTCACCTGTCAGTATGCATCACGACATTGGTTGTACAATGTTCTGGAAATGTATTGGAAGGATTAACACCATTATTTATGATGGAGGTGCAGTGCGCTGCTGTTTTTAGGAGCACTTTTGTATTGAATTGGTTTGAGATCTGGAATGATGTCCTTAGTATGTAATTTACATTATTGTCATACTCATCAAAGCATTTAGTGAGCCCTCATGCCTTGTGGATGGGGCAGAGTAATCCTACATGAGCCCACCCCCATGTAGTTAACAGTTTCCTAGAATAAAGGTGATCAATTAGATTAACTTTGTTTTGATTAAGGGGTCAGATAGACTAAACCATGTCAGCAAAATGCCTCCCATGCATCAGTATTTCCTTTAAATTGTCATCCACATAATATAAATATAAGTATCCTTAATGGGTTATTTGGTTTGTCCTTCTGATGGATCCGTAATAGGGTCTATTTATGTTTTGGAAGGCTAGAGCCATTAGCCAATCTATAGCTATCAGTCTCTGTCATTGCATCTTCTCTCTTCCTCTTTTCCCTCTGAACTTCTGACCTCCCCTCTGGTTTGGCCACCAAAAGGCCACAAGGCCACTGGACGTCCTGTTTTAGCGGCCCTGTTCTGTGATTGACAGATGGCATGATCAGAGGGAGGAGTGAGTCTGCATCAGTCCCCCACTAAGAACAGGCTCCTGCTAGCAGTGTTTCAGCTCCTCCCCGAGTTAACATTCCCTGCTGGGTGACTTTACCATTCCAAAAGGTGCATAGGCGCTTCATTTGCACCAACACAACAACAACAAACAAGGCTTGTGAGTGATATGTGGGCCGCTGTCATCGCCTGTTGCTATTGATTGGCACTTCAAAGCCAACGTGCCCTTGTGACCCAGAGTTAACTGAGCTTGTTAGCTGCCTGCTACATAATATAAAGAATGGGCATGCGTCACATTACAAGTTAGCCATTTTGTTGTAATATTAAGTGATACATGTCTGTCGCTGAGAGGATGTACAAACATGACATGATCACAAAACAAACTAGGAGGCTATAAACCAAGGTGAGTAAGGGGGAAATGAGAGCATGTGAGGAGTGTGAAAAGAAGTCAGCAGGGGAGGTGAGAATGTGTGTGGGGAGTATGAGTGCAAATCAGTGGCTTGTTCCCTTCAGATCTGCTCAAATTCACCTCTCGAAGAGTGAAGAGTGAGTGGATCAGTGTGTGAAACTTCACCTCCGCTGACAGTTCATGCCCAGCCTCCAAGTCACCCGTATCCCCTCCAGCTCATCTTTTTTCATTGGAGGATACGATTTCAGCTGTTGCCTTTCAAACAGTCCGGGCTTGTATACTCCCAGGCAGCTTAGGGAAGACTAGATGAAGAGCTAAGAGACGCGACGAGACAAGGGCTGTCAAAGCATGACTTTGTACCACTGAGACAGCAGACGATAAGCAGGTTCTGAATTAATTACGCTACAGGCCTCGTCACAAAATGCCTGGTAGCTTAGGGCCTCTCAGTCTGCCTGAAAGTGCTGACAGAGATGTGCGTCTCTCTTGTTTTTTTCTTCAGCGCTTCAAAGGTTATCATGGGGCTGGGAAAGCAGGAATCAGAGAAGCCAGTGGGATAAAATAGATTTGAGAGACTTTGATGAGCCATGCACATGCTGAAAGAGCCTTTCATAGAACAGTCTCATCCCTGCTATCAGGCATCTTCTCCTTTTATAGCGTTTGAAGATTTGTCAGAAAACACAAACTCATTAAGCAGCTTGCTAAATCTCAGAAGACTGATGTACAGACAGTTTTTTATAGATGTTATGTTTTCGTGTGTCTGTCTGAATTGCTTCTCCACTCCAACAGGGGCTTGTACACCTGAGGCTTCAAAGACAAGGACAAGGCGAGAGAAACAGGAGATGAGAGGACAAAGCCAATAAGTGAGATGTCATCTTTAATGTCAGCCACAGAGCAATTCCTCTCTATTTCATTCTTCTTCTGTATTCTTATACCGGTACTGTAACATTACCTTAGCTGCCCCAGGCAACAGTATGTCAGTTGGTATTGGCAGGAGTGACAGTGAGGAAGAATCCCATCGGTCAGGCAGACGAACAAGAACACAGAAGAAGGGAGAGGGAGAGAGAGAAGAGAGAGAATCACATCAGAGACTGCAGCTTGGCCAGGATTAGTCTTGACATGCTGTGTCCTGGGACTCCCTGCTCTAACCATCTCATTAGCCTCTATCTCAACACAAAACACTGCCCTCTGCTAAAGTGCCACTCTGTCTACTTTACTCAAGGCACAATCCATTTTCATTTGGATCGCCTCATGCTTCCCAATTGAATGGCTACACAACAAAGCAGCTATCAATTACTGGCGTAGTTTTGTTCTCAATGTACTGTTCAGTTCAAATCCAAACTGTCAGTCGGCCATTTCTGGAGTCTTGCATAAACCTAAAGAACTACTGACTGCATGAAAAAGTTGTACTCGAGTTGGCAGCTGCCACAAAATTATGGTTGACAGCCCACTTTGGTTTTGTAAAACTCCCAAATGTGCAAAACCGCAAAATTGACTTCATCTGCAATATGTAAGCCTGTGTTGTTTTATATATTTCTGAGGACCAAAATGGAGAAAGAGACAGAGAGAGAAACTACAAGAAATAAAATAAATACACATACTTCCTTGGATCCTTGTGACAGATGTTTAAACACAGCTGATAAATGAGCCCCATTTCTTGTATTGGAAAGACCACGTATTTCACTCAAGCTTATTTTGGCATATCAAATCTCCTGGCATGTTGATGCTCTGCCACCTGCTTACTTCCAAAGTAACCATTCATGTCAAAGTGGTGTATTTTAGAACATGTGGCTCAGAAGGATTTGTACCAAATTACAGCCTTTTCATCATGGAACGGATGATACGTGGTCAAAATTAAGTCAAGGTAATTTACTGTAAGTCCAAAAAGAAATCCAAGATCTTTTCAATGCATGTTGCACTTTTTCCGTTTTCACTGCATGAATGTACAGACACATACTCGAATTCAATAGTTTTTCTTTGTTTTTATTACTTAAAAGACACTTCGTGTCTTAAAGTAATGATGGACTGTCATTTCTCTTTACTTAATTGAGCTGTACTTGACATAATATGGATTACTACAGTTGTCAGGCAGGGGTATTTACTGTATACCAACACTACCTCAACACAACATAACTGATGATCTCAAGTGCATTAAGAAGGCAAGAAATTCCACTAATTAACTTTTGACATGGCACACCTGTTAATTGAAAAGCATTCCAGGTGACCAGGGTTATGACGCTAATTAAGATAATGCCAATAGTCTGCAAAGAATGAATGAATGAGTAGGTGTGTCCAAACTTTTGACTGGTACTGTATATCAAAATCCCATTGTCTGCCGTCATCCAGAAAAGGATGGGTTTCCTTTTGAGTCTAATTCCTCTCAAGGTTTCTTCCTTACCACGTCTCAGGAACTTTTTTTCCTGAGGTGATGAACGGGTTAACAAGGGACCGGCACGTTGGACATACAGATGGTAATTCCATACTTAAATCCAGGCACACTAGTTTACCTGATAAAATAGTGGCTTGACAACATAACAGATTATCTTAATTTTTTTTCCAAAAGCTTTTTTTGCAGTTTAACCAAAAAATAAAACCCATGTCAAGTGTGGCCTTGCTCGAATTCCAAAAGATATGTTTCTTCAGCATGCTCGATGCTGCCTAAGGCTGGACATTTGCCTTATAATTTCCTTCTAATCATGAACATCACACAAACAACCATTTGAATGTAAGCAGGCCATTTATGGAGGTACATTTCAACCTCTGATCCACCAGTGCCTTCCAACATATAATGTTTCCTCGAGTTCTTTGTCCTTTTACAAGTCCCTAAGGATAATCTAAACTTCATGACTCTACTACTCTCTCTTTCTTTCCCTCTTCTCATTCCTTCTGGCCCTGTAAGCTTCACATTCGATCAGAGTGAAGCCTAACCCTCAGTCTTTGATGGCTCATTTGACCACATGTGGCCCTGGGCTCTCTTTTTCGCCATGCCAGATATAATAACTTCTTTAGCCCCAGCTATTTCATAATTTTACTAGGGCATTTTTCACTGTCAGGGTCAGGGTTTGTAGACTCATAAACCTATTTGGAAGGTCACATGCTTTCATGATTCACTTGCACTCTACAACTTTAGTCTGGCACCCCTGCCTTTGTGAGCCCTTTTATCCTTATTCTAAGACCAGTTTCTGATGGTCTATAGGGCTGTAACTACCTAATAAAGCTCCATATGATGTTGGTTAGAGACGTCTTTAATATGACGAAGTGTTAAATATTGTCATGACTCAAGCTTAGTAACTTTTCAGCAGCAACCAGTTAATATTGTTGAGATTGTGTGTGTGGCCAAGCACTGATTCACTCATATTGAATGCCAGTATGACCACAATGTGTGTTCAGAGGAACAACATTACAAAATCCGAAACTTACAATATACTATGGGTTATAGATTTCTCTTACCATTGAGTGAGATAATGAATAACACATGACAGGATGTGCTGTAATAGAAATATAATCAACAGTGGGGCCAGTGTGACGTGGCTTGTCACGCAGCAGAGTTGTATGTATCTTTGCAATTGAAGATATCTTAAGTAAAGGAAAAGGTACATCTCGTTATAAGCTATGGTATGTGTTTTCTTCATGAGATCATTATATAAGAAATATAAGACCATGAAGCCTATTTCGGGACATTAAATAATTTCAAGCTTAATATCATCTTGTTCTGTTGAGAGAGAGTTTTGGTTCTTTCTACAATTAAATGGTTGAAATATGCAAAATTATCTGCCAATAAAATAAGATAATTTCAAGATTGAAATGAGTAAAAATATCTAGAAATGGGCATAAAATCATTTTATACTATACTTATGATCACTGTCAGTGGCATCCTGTTATAGAAAATCAATTATCATCTTCTGACCAATTTTGAGAATTCACAGTAGCACTGTATTAGGGCTAATATCTTATCTAGTATCTAATAGTAAGGTATAAGGTAATTTCAAGTAATTAAGTTAAAATTTATTACTAGTACTTACTAAGCATGTTGGATTTTAGAGCACAAACTTTATTATTATTATTATTATTATTATTATTATTATTATCATTATGTTATTACATAGTAACTAATGTAAAAAGCAACTGTCAAGGTCTGAGATATATTAGGCAGCAAGTGAAAAGTCAGTTCTTGAAGTTGATGTGTTGGCAGCAGGAAAAATGGGCAAGTGTACGGATCTGAGTGACTTTGACAATGGCCAAATTGTGATGGTTAGATGACTGGGTCAGAGCATCTCCCAAACAGCAGGTCCTGCTGTTAACACCATTAAAAACTCTCCAGAAAGGTTCACGGGGCATCTGATTGAGACTAGCCTAGTTGCAGATCCAGAAATTCAGAAACCATGCTGACTCTCCTAGCATATACTATACTAGCATACTATCTTCAGAGGGCTTTTTTCAAGTGTTTCCTGGGCGTAATTGTAGTGTTCGTGTTAAATTCTGATAAATTCAGAGAGAAAAAAAACTTTCCTGTTTGGTCCATGTCTAATTTGAGTTAAAATCCAAATACAGATGTTGATACTTGGAGCACTAAGCAGATAAAGATTCAGATAGTGGCATTGTGTTACCCCTAATACAAACACGTATATCTCCAGCAAAATTTTAATGCAATAAAGTCATTAAAAATATGCTTTGCTATCAGTCAAAACAGTAGCAGCTGTCTTCTTCATGTTGGTTAGGAAGAATAGCATCACTGAGACCTAATCAAATCAGAGTAGATAGCAAGCCTTCACTTCCAATTGCGCCACTTAAGTCTGACATGTTTCTCTACCTTTGATATCTCCGTCTCAAAATGACAGAAGGTGTCAGAGTGTCAGATTGTGTTCCTCCATAGTAATGACAGAATTGATCGTGTGTGTGTCGTGGTGAAGTCTCCATGCCCTTTTGTTTATTTTGTATTGTGTACAAGCATTATGCATTGCCTTAATGGAAACCTTATGTTGCTGAACTGAGCTATGCTGTTATATTACCTTATCAGATAAAGGAATTTCACAACCACAAAAAGTAACATTAAAAATACACACACACACACACACACACACACACACACACACACACACACACACACACACACACACATCACAGTGATTTCTGAGCACTTTTTCTGTGGTTTACTGTTATTTTTTTAAACATCTGATGTTAGAAATAGAACATGGACCATTATTCTAAATAACAATTTTGCACTCTATATATACAGGTTAACATCTTTAAGATACAACAAAGAAGAAAGAATGGAATGGTAATGTGGAATATTTAGTCATATTAATACCTTTCTGTGAAATAAACAGCCACACCCCATTTTTGACACTTATAATCTGAAATGTAATGGAAGCTCATCAGATATAGTTTATCAAATATAGTTAAAATGACTAATAGGTAATAGTGAACAT
The DNA here is from genome assembly GCA_030068235.1 of Notoglanidium macrostoma. Lineage (NCBI taxonomy): Eukaryota > Metazoa > Chordata > Actinopteri > Siluriformes > Auchenoglanididae > Notoglanidium > Notoglanidium macrostoma. The sequence continues at coordinate 12,964,789 of JAQQZR010000009.1, read as the reverse complement.
TTTCATCAGCAGAACTATTTTCTCAAAGCATCTTCCCACACTGGTGCTACTGGTGGCATAGTTTGCATATCAAGCTTTCACTTTCAATTGAAACTTTTACATCTGGCATGTTTCTCTCTCTTTGATATCCCACTTTCTAAATGACAGATAATGTCAGGATGAGATTGTCTGCTGAAAGGATCATATGCTGGAAATTAGCTTGTGTCTATGTTGGTGTGGGTGGTGGAGCTCTTGTGAGTATTTCTGACCCTTTAATATCGCATCACATGTCTGATCTTCTTCCTGTCTGCCATTGGAACTCTCATCATGTGTTCCTTTGCCAATCTGTCACACTTAATCGGTCAAGAAAGAAAACATTAAAAAGGAAAGGCTGTGACTGCTCCAGGAAAGACTGCAAAGAAGAAGCAGTAGAAGAAAAAGAAAAGAAAAGAAAAGTGTAAGGGGGGAATCACTGCTGTGAAGCATGTTTAAGCTCTGAATAGCTTTCATTCTTGACTGCAAGAGCATGAACAGAGCAAGGGAAAGAGATAAGAGAACAATGCTGCTGTTGTTGTTGTTTTTTTGTTTTTTTTTATCTGAAATAAATCACTGCCCCCCCTTCGCTTTGTCAGGCACTTTGGAGTGTGCAGGAACTTATAATGGATGGCTTGTAGGTCTGTTGCAGAAACAACACTCTTGAAATGCAACCAAGAAAACTGGTATACAGCTCACTTCTGGTCATAGATGTGGGAACACTTTAGCAACCCCTAAAATGCTCTGCTGTTCACATGATTCTCAACATTATAATCATACTTAAGGCAAATTACATTTGTGATGGAAACAATTAGCTTTTGGCTTGAATAGGCTTTTAGACATTTATGTGTTGCTCAAGTAAATGCATCACTAAGACTGCTTGATTATGGTTTGTATTGCAAGCAACATTGGGGTTTTTTATATTCACTAGGTGCTGAGATATGTGTTCAGCCTTTTTTTATTTTGTATCCTGAAGTAAGTATATGTATTGAAGATTGATTGAATTTCACCTAATTTAATTAGCTATCTGTTAAAGCCTTCATAAGCTTAATCAGTTAGCTTGATGCATAAATATCCAAGTCTTTATAGTAGTGGGCACCAACACTGTTCCTAGAGATCTACCTCCCTGAAGACTTTAGCTCCAACCATAATAGTGCTCATCTGACCATCCAGTCACTGATTTAAGAAGAGGTCGCGAGGTAGATATCTGTAGAGAGGTAGATATCCCGGAACAGGGTTGGTGACCAATCCTTCATAGTAACAGCTTCAGCTTTAATGATCGACCGTATTTAGAAGTTGGCAGAATGTCTAAAGTGCAAACATGACATGGTTAGGTGTATGTATTGGGCACAACAGGGTAATATTAAAACGCTCATCTATTGTTATCTGACATAGCACATGGCCACAACTATGTTCCTTAAGAACAGACCTTGGTCACATTCACTGTAATAATAGTACATCTGTCATAATCAAATAATATAGCTAGCCCACTTATTATTCTAGCAAAATTATGTAGTAATTGGATTTTAATATTTGATTTCATTTGATACAAGGGTACAATTCCTTTAGTATTTGACTTTATTTTCTTTTTTTTATTGAAGCATTAAGTATGGAAAATGCCCAAGAGATCCTATATCCTAGCAAAATCACCTTTACTGCCAAGAGACTTGCAGTGTCAGTGAATCTTGGAGAGAGCAAGAAGATAGTGCAGAGAAATTCATTTTAAAAAAAGACTGCACAAAAAAAACTTCAGGATAGAAAGTTCACATTGAACTGAATTTATATTCGAAAACTTTTTCTTCATTTATCACTTTAGGCCAAAGAAGGTTATGCATTGCAGGGTTCCAAGGTAATTCCCAAAACACTGGTTGAGCTGGTCAAACTGGTGGGCTCGGTCGACTGTTACTGTTATTTTCCAGCTTGCTCAGAGCCTGACTTAGTTCATTGGTAAGGCTTTCTTATTGCCTTATTGTTATTTTCTGGAAACATCTTCAGCATTGCTTTAGTAGTAGTCATTCTTTTCCTATTCTTTTACTGTACTATGTTTTGGCAGGTAACTCTCGCCAAGCTGGATTTTCCAAGTATCTGTTAATAAACATTAACAAAGAGTACAGATCATCCTGTGCATTGAAACAAGGAGTGGCAAGTGGCACAACTCCAAACCCAAAACAAGCACACACAAAATGAGAACACTACGCCCTACCTACTCTGAGGCAAAAAATGTTTCAAAACAGATGTAATTAATTGATGTAATTAAGTTTTTTCAAATAGTCCAAAAAGGTCCACTCTGTAGGATTCAGTTGATTGCAACCACCTGACTGCCCCTACTTTACCCCTCCCTTCCCAAGCTCGTATTAGAAGGTACGGTGGCCATCAGGTGTCTGTAGTGTACTTCCAAGTACTTACATTCATGCTCCTTTGCTTTTGTTGTGCTAAATAATAAGTTTGATCTTCCATTTTAAACATTTGAGTCCATAAACTTGTTAGCCAGCACCAGCAAACATTGATTCCTCTTCTTTCATTTTCCTTGTTTTCCTTTCTTCTTCTTTGATGTCCTTCCAGTGTTTCCTTCCACATTCACAGTGCCTCTTGTAAAAATGCAAAATGCACAAGGCACTCTCTACAGGTTTTTCCATTCTGGGCTACTGTAGCGATGCAATATTACGGCACCGTGGAAGAGGATCCGCTCCCGATCTTGACCTTTCCCTACGAAAGGGTTTGTACAAGCTTATGAAAACACAACAATTCTTAGTTATAAGTAATTATATACTAATGAAATAATGTACAGACTTATGAATTCTCTATTCCATTTCTGCTAATAGATAATATATAGGATTCCCCCTGAATCCTACATAGTGGACCTTTAAACCACCATTAAGTATGTAACAAAAATTTGTAGTTAGCGTTAGTTATTTCTGTTTCTATGCACTTACCCAAGCTGCAGTTTTAACTGCTGAAACAATGAAAGAACATGTGACAAAAGGTTAAGGGGTTTTTATTTATGATCAAGCTTTTCTTAGAGATGCCACCAATAGACAAACTGTGCTTAGCATTGCAATTATTATCATGGCTGTCATTAACACGTGTTGATGCCTCAATAAAGGAAACACTGATGATGATGGATACAAAGCTGAGAAACATTTAATTACTTAACAAAACATGTTGCAAAAAACAAAACTGCCCAAAGTTGCCCAAAAATGCCCAACAATCACAGAAGGAAACTGATCACTTTACAGAAATAAATACATAAGCAATAACTATGCACCAGTGATCAGTATTACTAGAAAGAACTGAAAGAACTGAACATAAAGTAAAGCTGGTGAACAAAGAGCAGTCCACCATAAGAAAATAATAATAATCTGTAATCATCCTTATCGTCCTAATTGTCTTTCATACATGTATATATATGGGTTTTTTCCCCAAGACTGTTTTTACTATTACTATTTTTACATTTTAAATTAAAATAATAAAAAACCCATTACTGTTTGCGATTCAGTCATTATTTAATGACTGAATTGAAGAAAGTCCAATGTTTCTGCTGAAAATGATGATGACCTCACTTAGTCAATATTATGAGTTCCTTGGTAAGTATGCGTTGGTCAGACTAATACATGTGGCCCACTGTACTGAATAAATATACTTACAAAATCTTAGAATTTGGATTTTGGATTTTGACAGCTAAACACTAATACGACAGAAAAAAAACCCATTTACCACTAGCTGTCAAAGTATTTAAAAATCAACTTCAATGAGTCTCATATGTGAGTATTTTTGACTGGCCTTGCGTGTTAATATTCCCAGACTGAAACAGTAAAAGCCCAAATGTGTCCTGTCACAGTCAGTAAGCTGTTTACATATACATATGGAAGCAGCATCCATCAGAGCTTTGGCAAATTAGACCGAGTACCTACAGTATGATCATTTTGGAACACAGAAGTCAGAGTGAAAGCATTCATGCAAAGCATCGAAGAAGACAGCAAACAGAAACAATAGAGTTCTGTGCAACAAATGTCTGAGGCTAAATTTAATTTAAAATGCATGTGGGAAAATGTCCAGTGTGGGAACTGCAGGTGTGTGTGTGTGTGTGTGTGTGTGTGTGTGTGTGTGTGTGTGTGTGTGTGTGTGTGTGTGTGTGTGTGAGGAAGTGAG
>JAQQZR010000009.1:12936944-12950452 GCA_030068235.1 Notoglanidium macrostoma | reverse complement strand
TTTGAGTGACTTTTTGGGTGTTCCAGTATGTTTTAGGTTTGATGCATGTGTGTGTGTGTGTGTGTGTGTGTGTGTGTGTGTGTGTGTGTGTGTGTGTGTGTGTTGTTTCCTTGAAGCTATGGCCAACTGGGTACTGTAAACCTCCTAATGTGTTCAATAAGGCCAGGTGTCGAAAGCCACAGCTCAGTAATGTGTGTGTTCTCTACTCAGCGGTCAAGGTGCTCTAACTGACACCTCCATTCATTACCATCTCAGGGGAGGACAGAGAGCGAGAGAGAGAGAGTGCCAGAGAGAGCAATTGTAAACAGATGGCAGAGCAGTTCCTGAGAAGCTGTGAGACACACAAAAGCCTGACACATTAGTTATGCATTCGCAGAGCATTGTCTAAGTGAAGACAGACAGTCTGTGGGATTAACACACACAGATGAACGCAGGCTTGTCTGACAAGTAACATCCAATATAAAACATCCATGTTATGTCAGCGGGCTTAGGTAGTTTGACTGACACTTCCGATTCGTGACTCTCCTGCTTTGCCAGGAGAACATACTGTTTATTATATTACATTCTGGACACTGCCAAAGTCAAAACGCGTTAATCTAAGACTTTTCGCTCATTCCTTCACCTTCATTAACCACTTTATCTAGGTTAACATGGTGGAAGTTCTGGAGACTGTTTCAGGAACACAGAGTGAAGGGCAGGAATATACTCAGCTCTATCATGTGTGGAGATAAATATGATCACTTGTTCCAAAAGAGTAAATTTTAAAATGCATGGACAATATGATCATCTGTTTGTCTAATTCCAGCCCCCTAAGCCACAGAGTAGCCTATCTGATACATTTTGAACACTTTTCTGGCAGCAAGCTTCAGCATCTGCAAACTTATTGTGCAAATTTTGAAGACTGTGAAACAACAAGCTTTTTGGAGCAACATATAGTGACTGGATTGAAAGTTTCACAACTTCCTGGCATTAAAAGTTATGCAGTGGTTTTGTCTGAAACAGTTAGTAGCAAATAAACATGATTCTTTCACATTTGCCAATGGGCTAAAAGAGGAGGTGTGGTTGGATGTCAGTCAGGTTTGGCCATGTTTAGTAATGAAAAGAACCAGACTCCTGAATGAAAGCTAGAGTTCTGGCTCTAGCTTTCATTTCAGACAAGTATACTATTTGTCCAAAATCACAGTTGTGGTGTTTCTATATATAGTCTAAATTTGGATATTTGGTTCCAAGTTCCAAAGATAATAATACGTTGAATAATAATAATTAATGATCAGAAATCGAGAAAATGTTAAGTTTGATGTATTCTCTCTGGTCCTGGATCTTCTAAATTAATATATTGTTCATATACACAGGAAATGTTTTAGCCAGGAAAGCCATATCCCTTCAGTGGAATTCACTATGGGACCTGCAGTTCCAGAGAATTTCTATTTTAATCATTGTTGACTTGCATCTTGCATTCATGAAATTTTTTAAAATATAGAAATCATTTTTGGCCAATAATATGTAAGATATTTCTGCTATAGTAAATGCCCAAGACATTTATATAGAATATAGTTTATTAAAACCTAACTGGAGCTGAGCCTGATTATATCAGGCCTGACTTTTAAATTGATGTAACTGTACCTTATGAAAAGTTTAAATGACATTTTTAAACATGCTGAGCTGGATTTAGGTTTAAGCTCAGGTTAAATTATCGTTCAATGCTGGCTGGAAACCAATAAATTAATTTTTTGCAAAATGTTCAGACTGATGTCTGTGGACTTGGCAGTTTTGAAAAAGCTACATAAACACTATGACAAGTGAAATGCTTTACAGTATATGTGAACAAGACCAGGACTTTAAAATATGTATTGGCTGAGGTTGACCTCATCTATAAGAGTCATTTGTCTTGTGTCAGCATGTTGGGGTGCAGCGAGTGACATTTTGGGCACAGAAGTGTTGATGTCAGCAGAGCAAGTGTTTACTGTGTTCTCACCTCTGGCCTGCTTTAAACAAACACACTCTCAGATTTTAAAAATGTTTTCAAGACATTTCAATCTTGCAATTAAATTGCTTCCAAATCAGTCATAATTAAAATAATTGCAATCTATTTAATTAAATTGAATTATATTAAATTGAAGGGGACATTTGAAGGAGAAGCACATAAAATGAAAGGAAAGAGTGAAAAGAAAGAGTGACGGTGACATGCCCAGCAATTATGGGTTGTCATGATCCTGTGACTTTTAGCAATATAATGTCACTTTGACAGTGTATTCATATGGAGGGCAAGAATGTCAGTTGTAAATCTTACTGTCCTTTGTGTTGCCTCGTTTTTTTCCTCTCTTTCCTCTATATCCAAACAGCAGAACAGCATGCCCTGACAACATTGTTCACACTCTGCACTACTTCCTCAGAGGGTACAATCTGACTAAAACAAAACAGTCATGAAAGATGGCATGTGGCAAGAAAAGGAAAGCGGAAGCCAAAAAAAATAAAATAAATTATTCAACAGAAATCCTCTCATCCTCTGCACCACCCAATATCATCATCTCCCTTGCTGCCAAATCGTTTACAACAAATCCGGTTTGATACGACATCACAGGGTTTGCAAAGTGAAGATAATCCTTGACATTTTCATCACCCGCCCCCTTCTTTTATTTTGTCTGTACTAGGCTTGCTCACTCTCTGTTTGCAGCCACTGCGACATGATAAGATCTACCAGACAACAGTGGATCACACATGAAAAACGATGAGCCCGTCCCTGCCGGGCCACTGAGGTATCAGATCCATCTTCCAGAGTGAAACCCGGGTGGCAGACACATTTTGAAGATCTCATTTGATTTGTTGATCTTTGTTGCTTCTATTTCACTCCCAGAGTCTCCATAGTTACTTTGTCTATCTGTCTGAAACAGTAGAAACAAATAAATCTTTCTAAATTCCTGCATACGTGAATAATCACGACTCACATTTTTACATTTTCACATCTGGACTTTTCTTATATAGTGCATGTGTTTTTATTTTTTGTGACATATACAGTATGTGTATGAGAAGTGTATACGACTTTTCCATAAGGGAATGATTAATACTTATTCCTTAATATTTAAATAAAGCCAACTTGTTGAGCCAAAAGATATCATTTGTTTAGGTACAAATAAAAATGTTTTGCCTGCATAGACAAAGACAAATGATGAAAGCACTCCTTTTGTCTAAAGTAAATATTTGGATGTCTTCTGATGCAAACCCTTTATTTAAAAAACCTGTCTGTTTTGATCAGTGACTGAATGAATAATTAAGGTTTCTGTTTGGACATGTTTGTAATAATGGCTTGCCATTCATAATAATGGCAAATAACTGCTCTTTACAACCATGGTTAGCAAAAAAGCATCCCAGAATGCACTCTGAAACTTGAGACGGATGGGCTAAAATAGCAGAAAACAGGAATGTGTTACAGTAGGCACAGGCTCAGGAAAACTGGGCAGTTAAAGACTGAAAAAAGGCTATGTTTTTCAATCTTCAGCTGTCCTGTTTTGTTGAACCTGTGCCTACTGTTGCCTCAGATTCCTGTCCTTGGCTGACAGGAGTGTAACCTGATGTGGTCTTGTGATGTCCTAATAAAGGGAGTGTAAACGGTTGAAGATAACTAATTATGACTAAGTTAGCATGTAGAAATGGATGAAAGATGAGTAAAAGAGGAAGAATCTTTCCAGGGTCTCAGGGGAGGGAAAGGGGAGGACGGCCTGACAGAAAGAAATGGAGAATTTGTTTGGATTTGCAAGGCACTGTGATTTATGCCTGGCAACTTTGATCTCCTAAAAGGCTTGAAGATGTACACAACAATAAATCTTCTTGGCCCTGGCTAAAATAAATGATGTGCTGGTGGCAGGTTTCCAGAATAGATTTTAATTTTAATATCCACAGACACCCAGAGGCAGAGAGAAAGAGAGTGAATGAGGGGGAAAGAGGAGGAGGGTGCAAATGAGAAAATGCAGGGGAGGGATGAAAAGTATCCATATGCTTTTTAACAGTGAAGCTACTCAAATTCGACAGAAAAATCAAGATGAGATGGGAGCTGGATAAATTTATGCTGGTTGTATAGATGATGGTTAAGAGCGATAAAGTACAGATTTTAATCTGAACTATAACAGGAAGAGAGATGAGAAACACAGGTGTGAGTTTAAATGTACTGTTTGAATACATATGTGTGTGTGTCCTGGGTATGATCATATTTGTAATTCTATGCATTTCAGCACACTCGGTACACCAGCGTGAAAGCCAAAGAAAAGCATTCTTTAATCAGCAAACAAATTTGCCCAGGCAAACACAACTTTAGCCTAACTATGTCCCCATCTGTTACTGCAGCAGTGCCTCATTCATCAACTCTGAGGGATGTGAGTGATCAAAGTGACAGCCATGACAAATGGCTGCCATTAAAGTTTTCTTTTAGGCCTTGTGCTGTTCTAAAACAAACATTGCACTCACATATCCAGACGACTTCTTCGTCCGTGCATGTATGTGTGCATATACGTGTTTGTGTGTGGACGTGGACCGTCAGGCTCGGCTGTTTTCTCTCCAAGCCTCTGCCTCTGGGCCGAGCTGTCAGTGAGGAATTCCCTCCAGCTGCCGGCCTGAAATGGATGGCCGTCACCCAACCACGGTTTTGGTTTTAATAGCAGTAAGCACAAACACTATAAATTTACGGCCGCAAGAGAGAGTTTTTGAATAGACGCTGGACACGGCCAGCACTATAATTTGTCTCTCTCGCTGCATCCGCCCGTCTCTGTGCCGGGGCAGCTGGTTGTACTCAGCGGCGTGGGCTGACATGCTACTTTGAAAGTGCAATCACTGCATTTATACAGCAGGGAGGACTCATAAATGTGTCTTGTGGTGGAATATACAACGCCATATTTCACTCCCCTTTCTCTGTTTAAGCCAGGTGAGTTATGGCCGTTGAGATGTGGAGCCATTAAAGGTGATATGATGTATGCTCTGCCTTGTTCTGAGAGCCATTCGTCAAGCCAGACAATAACCAAAATGGCTCCTACTCCTGGCCCTTTGCTTTTTCCAGCCTCGCTCTCCCGACCCATAGCTCAGCATGTCAGAGTTATTAATGACAGCTCGCCGTTATAACCTTCTGAAAGAAAATAACTCAGGAAAGCCTGGGTTCATCCATTGCCTGGCTTATATAACTTTATCCAAATGTAGGCCACAGTTAAGTCTATAAACACACCTTCAGATCCTTTATTGCACAAAGAAGTTTTTACATTTAAACTTTACACGCAACATAGTACTAGCTTTGCAGCTACATATAGCACAGCTAGGCAGAAAGTGAGAGGAAAAATTGAGAAAATCCAGGCATTGCATAGAACTAAGCACATGCATCTAAGAGAGTAATTTAGCATTTCAGCGAGGTTTGATGAGATGCCAGGTCCTTTACAGGGTGGGACACATTCATTGGGGGAATGATTGTCCTAGTTCAGCAGAAGCTGAGGTCAATAGAGGAAATATTTCATAGGTGTTAGAGCAGCTCAGTGACTTTGAATAATGCTCAACATGACAAAGTAATGCTTGTTCAGGTGAAAAACGACTTCTGCTGCCTTTCTGGGCCAAGCATAATCACATTCTGGGAAGCGGCGTCAAAGGCATTTTCTAAAATATGGCGCTGGTTCATATTCATATATTCATCGAGAGGAAATTAATTAGGGCTCAGACAGTTCAATCTAACTTCTCAAGTACAGCGATGTGTCCTTATAAATGAGGGAGGCGATTTAAGGGGAACTTCAAGAGAAGGTTACAAATAAGCTTTACCTTTTCATGGTACAACATTTACAAAATGACAGAGGTGTACTATTTATTTTTCAGAAGACTCTTCTGTCAGACTTTAGAATGATTTAATGCATGTGGAATATGTCCATAATACCAATTAATACACAATGTTTGAGTATTTAATGGTCGGGATCATGTCATTCTTTAAGGGGCTTTTGGCCGGTTAAGAGTCCTTAGACATAGAAGGAGGTCTATATGGAGCCCTCTCTGGAAATTTAAGATTAACACTACATTAGACTAAGACTTGAGGATCTCCCCAGGAGAACAACACAAAAACGCTTACTTATGTGAAATTTGTACAAATTCAACCAAACAAAGGTGATGTGACTGGATTTTGTTCACCTTTATGCAATAAAAGGTAAGTAAGAAATAAAGCATGACAGGGCATGTCGTTGCAGGAAAACAATCAACAACAGGTTGGCTGCCACCGCAAAGATGATTATTTTCCAAAAATTTACTAAAATGTTTTTTTTTTCTTGTACCAAAGTAATTTGCCAAAGATTACAATTTATAATATCTGCCATACAAGTTAGCATACTTCCTCCACTTCCATCCTCTCATCAAACACACTATAGCAGCTTAAACAGTTGTTCCCTCATCAGTCTCTCTTTTTTCACTCTCTTGAAGTTAATAACCAGAAAGTCAAGAAACCAGAAAGTACAAAGTTATTTTCACTTGACAGAAAACTGATAGTTACAAAACAGTGACATAGGAGACTCTGTTCATAATCTAATCATAATCTGAGTCGTCTGTTAAATAAAAATGTTTACAATCTTTGCCATAGCTTCACCATATTAATGTTTAGCTGTTCTTTTTTGTTAAATAACATCTTTTAATCCATTTATTTACGTTAGTTTATTGTGAAGTGTCTGCAGTACATATCCCTGTCAATGAGTTGACGTTTTAGTGCTATAGCATATAAGAATGAGCACATTAATTTAAAACTAGGATTTCAATTATGGCGCTATGCTGTTGTAGAAAATACATAAATCTTCTAATCTAACCTAATCTAATCTAATCTTCTAAAATAAGTATTAAATCCAACACAATTTTTAACCCTAGCCTCAATGCTCATAAGTTTTTATTCATCATCCAGAGATCACGAGTTCGAACCTCAGTGTTGCCACAGCCATCTGTGGCCGGGAGCCTGGGAGAGGAAAATTGGCCTGTGTTCTCAGGGAGGGAGTGGTGGCATACTTTCTCTCCCCTATCAATCAAAAGTGACACTAACCAATCATGGGCATCTGTGAGCTCATGCATACAGAATTGGGTAGATAGCACTTTTGTCTGAGTTTGTTACAACTCCCCGTGATGTTCCTGAGCAGCAGTTTGAAAAGATGTGGTCTACTGGCTTCAGGTGGCTTGGAGGAAGCATGTGAGAGCTTTCATCCTCCCTGATTAGCAGGGCAGAGCTCTCTGGTGGGTGGGAATTGGCCATGACTAAATAAGGGGAAAATTCAAAATCCCTGTCAGAACGGGTACCAGTGTAAAAGCCTTTTAGCTGAGAACCCCTAAATGTCTAAAGAAACCTTGAATAACCTTTTTTTCCCAAGAATGCATCTGTCCAAAACATGGTCTGCTTTTCCATGGAGTGCAGCAGGAAACAATTTCTGAGTCATTTCGTCCATTCCACATTTGAGGAACTCCAGCCCAAGTTTTCTGTTATGCAATTTACCAACCTGTAGTTGTCAGATGTCAAGTCTGAGATGAATTATGAAGGCGGAACCTCATAATAATGATTTTGTTTGATGTGACAGGCCTGATAAGAATTGATTTACTTACACAATCATGGACTTTTAATTGGAGGCCCGCAGCTGTCTTTACTTCAAAGCTAGTCAGCCAGCACCCGCCCTTCTCACTCATGTGCTAACTGACAGGTCTTGAGTGTTGCAATCATTCTCTTTCTCTCACAGTATCCATCCCATCTTAGGTCAGGGAGCACCGTAGGGAGGGCATAAACCCTACGCTGAAATCAAGCTGCTGAGATGGAACATGGCTTAACACAACACCTGTTGAAAGGCATTAGCTGGGACTCAGGCACTTTTTACATTTTTTTTTTTTGGCATGCTCTGGTGCTATAAAAGTAGACAGACTCACTCAAAGACAGACATCTCTGGGTCCAGTTTCCTAGTTTCCTAGAGGTGCACTTGACAAACTGTCAGCAGAACCCATATGGCACGCTATGCAGAGGTTAAAATTGTGCTTAGTGCTAACAGATGGAGAGTGTGATGACACACTGACTGTGATGACACCCTACTCTCCACTACAGCATGTTCAAGACTCCAAATGGTGACAGAGGGGCTGCTATACACATGTATAACTAATATTAAGTGGATTTGTTCCCGAATGAGGATTATAGACTAATGAAATGTGCAACATTATGATGTGGCCAGATAATAATGAAATAAAGTGAGAGACTGTCATCTGATACAGTTGTGAAAAAATATAACATGATTATCTATAGAATTGCATTCATATATCAAAAGGACCAGCACTGCCCCTTAAAATGAAAGAAATTGGAAAGGAATTATACACTAATGGTGGTCATGCTCTCCAGTCCAGAGGCTTTTATTGAATGGAAAAAGTCAATTTCGCATTTTAGTCTATACATAGAAATCCAATATCTTAGCAAGGTTTAGATTACATTGCCAATACAGCAAAAAAGATCATGCATATTAGAACGAATCTTCTTGTTCTTAGTGATTATGTAAGATATTACATAAATTTCACTTTTCCTTTTTCCATGCGTGGAAGGATAGGACATTATATTCAATTTTAGATTCCCTTAATTCTCTATTGACTTCTCCATTACAGCGGCTAATTTAGTGGGATTGATAAATGACAGGCACTGTGTGAGCTTTAAGGGATTGTGAAGGTCAAGTGAGTTTTATGGATCTACTCAGTATTAATGAGGGTTTCTAAATCAAAGACAGTTGGTCTTTTATTTCCCTGTGCCTTCAAGCCATCTGTGATGATGGATATCTATGCATCTGTCAACAACCACCATGCACTGACAACAGAGTGGATGAACAAGGATTTATGCCTCTAGGCTGAGGTTCTTATGACGTAGATCCTGAGATCTCATGTTCTTTAACAAGTGCCATAGAACTCCAAACAACTGACTATGTCACAAAAAGCCAAATATATTGCTGGAAAAAGTACACAATGGTGTCAAATCATGAAATCTGGAACAGCTCCACCTTTGAGCGTGACTGTTCAGTACCTACTGTGAGAGACAGAAATTGGAAAGTGCAGCCACATCTGGCTTTGCTTTCCCTCAAAATCACGTAAGGATCAATAGTAATAGATTGTTCCAACACTGCCACCACAGCGGAGGCACAGAGAGAGTCAAAGACATTTGTTTCATGCCCCAGGGTCCAGCAGTCGCCATCAATTTCCTTGTACCTTAACCGTTCCTAAAGAACTACTATGGATCCCTCGATCACTATAATGAGAACATTGCTCCTACACCAGAGAACAACTGAGAGCTGGTATCAATCCAGATGATCGATGATACTTCGACGTGATTTCACCTGCTAAGGCCATACAGAGGCATGATCCTTTTGTAATATAAACACATGGAACATATAAACACAGATCGCCATCATGGCAGCTTAAGAGTCCAGTATAGTTAGATCTTTTTTTTCTTATTCTTAACTTTCCTTTTAAATACATTTATCCTTTAGCATGTTTAATAATGGTGGCATGGTGGTGCAGTGGTTAGGACTGTCACTTCACAGCAAGAAGGTTCTTGGTTTGAACTGGAGCCTTTCTGTATGGAGTTTGCATGTTCTTCCTGTGTCTGCATGGGTTTCCTCTGGGCGCTCAGGTGTCCTCCCAGAGCCCAAAGACATGTAGATTAGGTCAAATGGTTACTCTAAATTGCTCTAGGTGTGAATGTGAGTGTGAATGGTTTTTTGTTTGTGTTAGCTTTGCCATAAATTGCTGACCTGCCCAGGGTGTAGAGAGTCGAGTCTTGCCTGAAGTCAGCTTGGATTGGCTCCAGCTTTCCCATGACCCTGACTGATAAACGGTATAGATAATGGAAGGATGGTTGGATGGATAAATGAATGATTACTAATAACTATCTTCACAACTCTGACTGTTTGAATCAACGTCAGTGTATCTACCTATTGCTCGGATCACGGTACAAGTTAATTGGGCAGATTTTGAGGTTGATTCACACTTCTTGACCATCACAAAAGGTGTCTCACTTTTATGCTAGTCCTAAAATAATTATTTTTCAAGTTTATTTTATGGTGTCATGTGTCATGTGTGAAAGACACATATCCAGTGAGCACCATGCTAAACAGTCATGCAGCATGTATGTATTAATCTGAAGCCACATTTCATGATTTGTGAACACACTCTGAAAGTACTATTTTTTAATAACTATTTTATTTTGGGGGGCAAATGTTGTACTCTGGAGGCTCTAATGACTGAAGAATCTATGAAATCTGTCATTATATCTGGGTTCTCTCACATTTTTAGTATCAGCAAGAATGGCATAAATGTTATATTTTTATGTTCCAGGTGTAAGATCCAGTAAAAAGAAACATAGAGAGAGGGAGATAGTAGCTGTCTGTCAACAGTGAGACAGTTGTGTGTCCTGAGAGAGGCTATGTTTAGTACAACGTGCTGTAGTGAAGCTTGTTAAGAGACAGTAAGGGCTCCATCACAAATCAGCTACGGGTGAGGAGATAAACACCTTTGATGTCAGATGAGATTTCACACAACAGAGTTCACACAATCAGATCTTAGCCCTGATGACTGGCGTACGCCAACCAAATACATTCCCCACCCACTCGTACTGATAACTTCGACATAACCAACACAATGCATGCCTTTGTGTGTGCATGCGTGTGTGTGCATGTGTGTGTGTGTGTGTGTGTGTGTGTGTGTGTGTGTTTGAGTGTCTTCGCCTGCATGTATGAGTTTGCCAAGTATGTTTTCCTTTACTGTGAATTACTGTACAACCTGCATTTATGTGTCATCCTGTCCACATCTTGTCTCTTTCTGGGTGTGAAAGCAAACACGGTGACATTAAGACGATCTTGTTGTTTTAAATATTTAAGCGTTGATGTCATTGTTGTGGTGACAGATGAAGGATTGGAGAGGAGGTTGACTGAAATCTAGAGCTAAAAGCTGATAAGGCTAACACACATATGACTGGCAGTGTGGAGAGATCAAGCTTAGCCAGATGTGGGAAGATGAAAATAAACAGGATTTCAGAAGCCATTAAGATGCCGGATCTTTCTCTTTGTGTGAGTGTGTGTGTGTGTGTGTGTGTGTGTGTGTGTGTGTGTGTGTGTGTGTGTACTTGCATACCTTTTTACCCTTTACAAAAATATCTGTGAAGACTTTAAACATGGTTTAACAAAATTACACCAACCCTTATTAAATTATGCCTCTTTATTTGACTATATAAAACGTGGTTGGTGATTGTAGCTGTCTTGGTCTGTTGAGAGGATTTGATGAAAATCCTAAGCAAATTAAATTTTGTTGGCAGGAATATGAGAAGGGTTCACATGAGAATACACTGTGTGCCTTTAATTTCCAATTTATACTGGCATTTGGGGTTTTTGACATGTTAAGAGCACATAAATAGAACGATTTCTATGTATCATTATGGATTAGTGAAAGATTTATCACAGCCTTTTTGAGCTTGGATGAAAGACAGAGTGCCTGGAACCATTTTGTTGGGCAATAATAAATAAATGAAATCAAATAGGAAAGTAAGAACAGATATTTGGGAGTTATTTGAAGAGAATAAAAAAAACAAAAAAAAAAACTTTTTTCATGTGCATTCAGTAGCATACGTTGAATTGATAATGAAGTTCTCTATAAAGTTTTCACATGTATTATGGCTAAGTTTATCACTAATCTAATTTGTTTTACTAATTTGGAACATTTTGTAAGGTTTTTTAATAATTAATTGAGAAATACAGACAGATTGTTTTTCTTTAAGCCTTGTTTTGTTCGTAGCAGCACATTTATTGAAGAACAGCCACAAAAGTGTCATTAAAATGAAGTGCTTCTGTGTAGGCATAATGGCCATCAGGTCCACTTATACATCTATAAGATTTATTGACCTCACAACTGGAGACCTGCTTGACCACCGTCCACAAGAGGAAACGGCAATCAGTCATTAACATGGTGACACATCTGTTGACGAGCAACTTCAAGGCGACCCATGAAACATCCCATAGTAATTCCCTATTGTTCCTATCACATCCCCTCTCAGGCCCTTTCTCTCACCAGCCATTCGACTTTCCTCCCTCCTGCTGTCTTTTTATTCTGTCTTTCTCTTTCTCTCACCCCAGTCTCCTCCTCTCTGCTTGTTTCTCAAGCTTTTCAACTCAACTGCACCGCCGTCACTCATCTGGAAGACTGGATTGAAAACAAACTGGGTCGTAAATTATCCCTTTTTTTGTTGTTTTTGTGTAACCAGTAACTAAAAATTACAAGAGATAAAGAAACCTCTAGGAGCTGTGAAAGAATGATGAACATGTTTAGAAATAATAGAATGAGCATTCCATAGATTTAGAGGATCAGTGTGTCTGCTAGAGCAGCTCATATCTGAGGTCATGACCCCATGGTGAGGTCATTCTCTGGTGACATTCCCGCTGACAATAAAGCTAAGAGCACGATCAGGCCTGGAGAGAATGGTGAGATTATGAAGAGATTATAAGAAGATAATGAAGAAATGGAAAATGTCTTTCCCATACAAAACGTCAATGACATTTTGCTTGATAAATTGACAATTTTGAGATTAGGGTTAGATAGAGTAGTACTCATTGTGCAAAAAGTCAGACCACGTTTTTGCCACGCTTCTTCACCCACAATTTTCGAGATATTGACCCCAAACCAACTTCATCTATCCATTCACTCACCCATTCTGTGCCAGAATAGTGTGCAGGTATACAGCTATTGAATAAACACACTTGTACTCTTGTTCTCCTGTCATTTTTTTCCCCATTGAAATGAATGGAGTTTCAGAATCAAAGTCGTCCTGCTCTGTCACGCCACCAAAGTTGATTTCATAGCTCTAACCCAATCACCCAACATACATCCATCTGCCATGAGCTGCATTCATATTTTTTTTTGCACTGCAGAGCAATCACACTCATATTTGCTTGTGGAAATGCATCTCTAGTTTGACCTGCCATGTTTAATATTTTCTGAAATTCTAACAAAAATCAGTCTGCTGATTTCAGAGAAACTTCATACATTGTTCTTTCACACTTCTATGTACATGGTTTTGTGTGTTTCATTTTCTAGCCAGGGAGTGATGGTGCTGGTAATGACAACCCACCATTATCAAAGTTATTATTTTAATGTTTTGAGTTCTTATATTAATAGTATTTGACTGGTCACTTTGGTTGAACAAGTTTAATCCAGACTTTAATAACTCAGAGAAACAAGTAGGTTTATAAATAATGCTAATTTGGATCTGATGTGTTAGCAAAATGTTCAGGAATAAAAAGCACTATGGCTCTAATAAATATTAGAAAAATATTTCAAAATATTATTGGACACATCTAAATAATATTCATTAAATAATAATGTTCATCAATGTTCATCTCTACTGATTGAGTCTGTGGATCCCTGGCTACTACAACAGTGCAGAAAGATCACACACACACACACACACACACACACACACACACACACACACACACACACACACACACACACACACACAC
>JAQQZR010000009.1:12913116-12936844 GCA_030068235.1 Notoglanidium macrostoma | reverse complement strand
ACACACACACACACACACACACACACACACACACACACACACACACACACACACACACACACACACACTAACACTAACACTCACACATACACTAAAATACCTATAGCTGTGCAGACACACTAACCATCTGTGTCTGATCTTAAGAAAAGTATTAGAACAGTAAACATATCAGGGCACATGCACTTCAATGCAACTTAACCCTTGACCTTTCTCCCTGAGACTGTTGTCCCAGCAATCTTCTTATCACTGCACTGACCTCGGCTAACCTCAGAGGGAGTCTGCAATGTCTGACAGAGGTCAGACATCAGTGTAGTACCCAGAACACTACTGTCAAACATTATCTCATGTTCATTAATAATCACTTAAAAGCAAATAGTCATTTTCACCATCCATAGTAATAAAATGTTAGTACAGTAGTGTTTCTGACAGCAACATGTATAAGCAGCATGTAACATTATATGATACAGCCTAAGAGGAATGTAGACTGAAATATAAAATATGTGGTTTGGATAACAATGAATAAGCTATGTCCCAGAAAGTAACAGAATAAGAAATCCATCATTCCTGTTTGCCGAATTGAGCTCATGCTCATGTTATACCGAAAAGATCTACATTTCTCACTCAACTGAGATGGCTAAAGGATTCTCGGCTTCAAAGCCTCTCCAGCTGTGACTATTTCAGGCTGCCACTAATAGCACTTGTCAGGCATAATTTTTAAGCTCTTTAACCAATTCATTGTGTAATTAGGTTAACAAAATTAGCTCATTGCCAAATCAGTGAGGAGCAGCAATGCAATAAAGTTATTAACATTCCAGTTTTACAGACAGAACTATAGAGTCCCTCTTGTTTAATCACTGGGTTTCTTTCACTGCACAATTGATTCCAGAGGGCACAGGCAAATTACATTTAATTTACTTTAACAGTAATGTATAGAGCTGAAATAGGGGGCATGTTGAAGCATTGTCATCCATAATTAAACTCTGATTAAAAAGATTGGTGGAAACAAAAGATTAGCTATGTAAAATGTATGGATATAGCTTCCAAAGCATTTGGCAGGATGTTAGTGCTCTGGCTATTCTTCTAAATGGGTTCTCTTGGTTCAAACTTATAGATCTATGATATAACAAATTGCTAGTCTCCAGTGTTGGTTTTAGATTTATAGCCCAATTTAAGTGTCGGCTTGGAGAGATATCCCCTTCGCTGGGGATTTGTGTAAGAATTTTTCTGTATCGTGCGCCCTCTGTCTCTCATGTACTACTTCATTATTGCTGCTCTGTGGATCCTGAAGCAGGTAAGATCTCGTTTATCAAGCACAAGTGTGCGGAGAGTCTGATCTATGATGACATTTGAAGAGCCTTGCTGTCACTCTGGTGCCATAATGAACATGGATATGACAAAGGATCGATGGGAGGGGTCAGAGGCGATAGCTCCGCCCTGGATAGCCCCTCCCAGCTTATTAGCAATGCAGCAAGCGCTGATTGGTCGACGGCTCGCGGACTTGGAAGGTCCTCCTCGCGTTTCGCTGACTTGAATTACACAAGACGGAGCAGGAGCGTGTTGGAGAGCTGAGGAGCGGAGAACGCAGAGCAAAGCGCATCGTGCAGTGGGAGGTTTTTTTTGCTGTTTTCTGTCTTTGTCTCTGAGTTATTGTGGATTTGCTTTTCCCTCCTACCAGTCTTAAATATCACCAAGTCAACTACTATATAAAACAGAGTTGTGTTTTGCGGTGTGGATGATCTGCGGCTTCATATTGCGCACACGGAATGGAAGTATGAACGGCTTTGGAGTAAACGTTCATCATCTCTAAAAGCGAAAAACAAATTTAAATCAGTTTCTGGACATTTGTGTTGTGGATTACTGAAACATTTACGCCATGGGTATAAAACCCAGCCACTGAGTTTGTCGTGTAGTATGAAGATGTGTCCTGTGTCCTGATCGTCTCCACAGCGCTGCTCTTCGGCTCAGCCTCGCGCCCAATGCACCACACTCTGAGTGGAGCTACAGTTTCCGCTTTACACAGCCCGACCTCCGACAGCCAACACGGTAACTTCACTTTCAGAAAGCTCGCTGGAATTAAGGCCACGTCCACAGCGTTGTTAAAGCCATCGGATCCTGTCCGTCAGGCGAAGCGTCTCCCCATTAAAGTAGTGAAGATGCTGACCGCGCACTCGGGCCACTTGCTCCACCCGGAGTACCTGCAGCCACTCACATCTGCCCCCGTAAGCATCGAGGTAGGTCACATAGCATACCACACTTCTCACTCTAGTGATACAATATAGTAGCCTATATAGTACATTATTCATCTTATCATGCACTATACTATATAGGCTTTAGTATTTACTTTATTATAGGCCTAATCTGTATAGCCTATTAACTGCGTTATTCATTTCATTATACACTGTAGTACACACTATATCATTCACTTCATTCCACACTACAGTAGGCTATCAACTACATTATTCACTTCACTATGCACTATACAGTCAAAGGCTTTCCCCGACTGTAGACGTTTGTTTATATAATTAAAGTACATTTATAGTCATCACATAGGCTTATTAAAACAGATTTAATACATCATTTCAATTTCCTCCAGTGGAGCAGTTGAAACCCAGCCTGAAAGGGTAAAAATGACCTACTCAAAATACCGCAGACCTAGACTCTGTCATTAGACTCTATCATTTGTATTACATTTTCTATTAAAACAATTGGAATATATATATAAAAATATAAACATTTTCATTAACGGCTACATTTTTTTCCTTAACTTTTTTTATTTTTATATTTTACATGCAAACAAGAGATTTATAATAATTTTTTTTTTTTTGGTCTTATCATATACGTTTCTCTCCCTCTGTCTATATAGTGCTATGGGGGAAAAAAAATTTTAAGCTGTGTATAAAAATTACAAAATACAATTTTCATACTGTTAGAACATATACTGCTGGCCCCTCTTGTCCATATTTGTTATATTTCACTTTATTTTTCAGTTAGGGGAAAGTATAATAACTCAGAAATTTCACAATTTAAATCCTTAAAAGTACACAGGCATCATTATTGGTGACATTACTCTAAGTGAATGTATGTCTGTATATATCTTTTTGACTTATTTCAGTCTGGCCACTGTACTGCAGATTAAAATAAAAATGTTTCAAAATGGTAAAATTAAGAAATCTTTAGAATTTTCTTAATTCTTATTGTCTTTTATTGAAACAAATTTTATGTCCCTTCCAGCTGGATGCTAAAAAGAGTCCACTGGCCCTCTTGGCTCAGACGTGTTCTCAGATAGGCAAACCGGATCCTCCATCCTCATCCAAACTGGCCTCCATTACGTCTAGTGGACTGGGTGAGAAAGAAGGCTCATCTCGTACTTCCTCTTCATCCCTAAAGCTCACAGAGCAGCGGTCTTCGTCGGATGACAAGTCCAGTTTTAAGCCTTACTCCAAAACAGGCCCTGACAGCCAGAGGGATGGGAGTATCAGCAGCAGCAGTAACAAGCCTGGCTTTTGTCTTCCTGTGGGTGGAGGTAGTGGTGGCAGTAGCACGCCGAGCTGTCAGTCCCACCAGGCACGTACTGTTTCTCCAAGTTCCAGAGTGGGCTCGCCATCACAGACTCAAGCACACAGACACGCTGTTTCACCCAGCACCATGCGTTCCAGTGGACATTCACAGACTGCAAATGCAGAGACAAAAAACACAGAAGTGGTACTCTCAGACAGCAGCAGCAACCCGAAGAAGGAGGTAGAGTCAAGTAAGGCGAGTCTGGACAGTCCCCAACTAGCCAACACAAGCCATGCCAGAGCAAGTGCCAACTCCAGTAGCTCAAGTTCTGAAAGCAGCCCCAGTAACGAGGGCAAATCGGACCCACAACCATCTCAACCTGGAGGACATGGGCCTGTTTCTATTTCTCCCTTTAAATCCAGTCACCCTGTCTTCCCACTCCCATCATCCAGCATGGGCTACCACGGTTCTATAGTGGGCACTTACGCTGGCTATCCCGGTCAGTTTGTTCCTGGCTTAGACCATACCAAGTCCAGCCTCGGAAGTGCTGGAGTAGGGGTCACAGGTAAACACCCCAGCTCAAGCCCACTGACTGGAGCATCTCCACCTTCATTCATGCAGGGTTTGTGTCGGGACCCGTATTGTTTAAGCTACCCGAATGCACCTCACCTGGGTGGCAACTGTGGCACGTGTGTTCACGACCCCTCCTCTTCATTAAAATCTGGCTTCCCATTGGTTTACCCCCCTCATCCTCCATTGCACTCACTCCACCAGAGCTCATTGTCTTCCAGCATCACACCATCTCTCTCTCATCCTCTGTACACATACGGCTTCATGCTGCCCAATGAGCCTCTACCACATGCATGCAACTGGGTCTCAGCCAGCGGTCCATGTGATAAGCGCTTTACCACCTCTGATGAGCTATTAGCTCACCTGCGCACACACACCTCGCTGCCAGGCGTGGATGGAAAGCTTCTGTCCTCATACCCATCATCCTCCTCCTCATGTCACCTCCATTTGCCTCCCCAGAGCATTCCAACTTCTCTTCCTGCTTCCTTCTCATTGAGGGCACCTCCGAGTTTGGGCTTGGCTCGATACCATCCCTACAGTAAAATGCCACTGCCTGCAGCACCAACATTGCCCATGCACTCTTTACCAACCTCCGCTCCCTATTACTCCCACTACGCCCTCTACAGCCAGAGACTGGGATCTGCCTCAGCCCTTGGCTACCAGTGAAATGGACTCCATTGCTTCAGAATTCTAGAGCCGGAACAAGCAGCGCACTTGCATGATGACTGCTAAGACATCCCGCTTGGGATTTGATCCTGTCTCCAGGTTTCCAATAATGGGAAAAGGGTAGTGAATGGAACAGAAACAGTGGACAAAAATGGAATCCATGAACTCACTAATGACTGAAATTATGGGTGTTCCTGGGTGCATGCAAGCTCGAGACTGTGTGAGACTGAAGCGCCAATGCAGTTTTCAAACAGAATTGTATTTATTTTTTAACAAGCGCTTGGCTTTCTCCAATTTATAATCCAAAACAGTTTACATTCACAAATACCGAGTTCATCTATTCATTTCACTCTTAATTTAACTGTTCTTCTCTGCCCATTATTTGTACACACTTTGCTGCAAATCTAAGGCTTCAGACATTTCTTTTCATAAATCTGTCCTGTCTGACTCTGTCTGTTTATTGTGTCTGTGCGGTATGAATGTGCATGTCAAAGTCCTTCTAGCCTTTCTAAATGCTTATTTTTTATTTTTAACAGCTTACAAATAAATGACTTAAAGAGCTGTAATATTTTTTGTAAAGTGTTGAAATTAATAGGCTGGTTAAGGTGCCGCTTCAATGGGGGAAAAAAAGGAAAAAATAGCGATGGCAGAGCTGTCCAACTTTGGAGTTATAATTTTGTTAAATAAATGAAATGGTTATATTTAAACTCCAGGCTTTTGTATTTATTCATCCTTCCTTCAATGTCATATTAATGCTACCTGTGACTAATGTTCTGTGCTATATATTTGCTAATTAGAACTTCACTACTGTTTTTTCACAAATAATTTATATGTCTCGGACTATAGTATTGAAAAAAGTTTTCATTTTAGCATCACTAGGAACCAAAGTGAAATCTTATCAGCAAAATTTTAGATTGGTCCAGGCCTATCTTTATACGGCAGGTCTCTGGAGACCATATCAAGAAGTGCAATATCTATCAACTTACCCGAACGTTTTTTCCTTTGCCCTGGGTTATCTAGTTCTGTCTCATGCCACGATGACACACTGATTGAGTGGTGCAGTTAAAACTAGTGTAGAAGCCTTGAATTGGCAACATAATCAGGTTTATACATTCAATTTTTAAGGACTGATTAAACACAAATTTTATCACACGCCATTTTTATAGAAATTTGTTAGCAAGTTTAAATGAAACAAACTAACTGCCAGTTGTCAATCTCAAGCTCTTTTCACATAACAATAGTTACAGGTCTGTAATTAACATTTCACTTTGCTACACCCTATCTTTTGTATTTGGCTAGAAAGTTAGACATATAGAACACTGTCTTATTGCAGGCCATTCAACTGATTTCCACGTCTATCATACTGGAGTGTCATCAAAATATTTTAGGTGTGCTTCTGTTGTATAACCTTTATGTGTGTAATTATGGCCGAGATTACTACTGTCCCTCCTCTGTTGTCTTTTTGTCCAGTACTGAGTCTTTTTCTTTCATGTCACTTAGTGTGACAGCAGATGTCAGCTGACATATCTGCAGCTGAGTTATAGTTATGCAAATATTTGCCTTAAAGGTTTTTGTTCCCAGTGTGCTATTACAGTCTCTGTTCTTACATGTTATTTTTTGTTCCCCACTCTTCCGTGTGTGTAGTAATTAATCCTCCAGGAGCGCCATGCCGTGGACATTTCAATTAAATTTAATTACACTGAGTCATTTTCGCTACTATGAATCACACTTTTGTAATTAACAGATTAACTTTGTGGTGTAAGCCGCCTATATTCCCTAAGGAAAGCTGCCTGGCCTTTCAGGTTCCAAAGAGGAACTGTAGCTGTTTCTGCCCAGGCACGTTTGTGTGTTCTAGATCCTTTTTCATCATCTATGCTTTTAACTGCCAGCATGGGTCAGATCTGCTGTGCAGCCAGTAATGCTGGAGGATGGTGAGGGTAAAATAGGAAATGATGGTGGTGTCCGAGGCCACCACTGGGCAGATGACAGATGAGGGCTAGTGATTAATGATGACTTGGAGTGGCTCTTCCATCACCCTGCAAGTCTTCAGCATTTCTTAGGCTCAAATGAGATCTGAGTAGTGAATCTTGTCAGTTTGATTTGTCTCAGTTCCCAGGTCATCGATGATAAGCAAAGCAAAGGCTTAAAATTGTTCAGCTGATCCTAGAATGTCAGGTTTGTACAACATTATCCCACTGCCATGGCTCACACTGGCAGTTTGATTGGCAACAATATTATTGCCTAGCCTTCAGAAGAATCACAACAGGGCCTGTCAGGTCAGTATCTGTATATCATCACTCACACATACTAGCAGCTAGCTTGCAAGGTTACAGTGCCTGAGCCTCTTGAGGCTCAGAATCTGGTTACATTCTTATCCAAACTGATCTGGGACCACTCTGGAAGGTGCTGCTTACCTAATGCAATCGACTGAGAAACTTCCAACACTGATCCAGCATCAAAGAGAAATGGCATCATGTCTCCATCAGTTCCAGCCAGGTAACCTGAGATGTCGCCTAAGCTCACTTTTCCTAGACATTCGGCGAATCTCTATTTGTGATGCTGAGTGAAGTAACAGATCCACTTGGCTGGACATGAGTGGACATATTTGCCAGGCAAGCAGGTCATCTTACTTCCCCTCACCGCAAGTGATCCATCTGTCAAGGGAACTAACATACCACAGTGACTTTTACAAAAAAAAAAAAAAAGGTCAAGGCATATCCACTGTACCACACATAGTATTATAATTTTAGTTGGTACCTTTCTTATTCTAATAACCCCCTGTGGCTTGGGTGCCTGTCACTCATTCCAGGCTTTCATTTAGGTAATAGTGAACTCACATAACAAATCTGAGCTAACATGACATGCCCATTGATGACTGTCTGTCCTAAATGAATAAAAGGTGTGGTTGATGAAATTTCCAGAGCAGAGGTCTGCTCTCAAGGGAAAGATGAATGGTGGCGCCGTTTTCCATTTTGCTGTAGCTCGTCCATCACGTTGTCATCTGATCCATCTTCCCTTTCTTCCTCTTTCGCTTCTCATCAATCACTCTGTCCATCTCTCTCTCCTCCCCAGCTCCCAGCCATGGCAGGAATCAACACCCACACTCTATTTCTGTCATCCCTGCTGCTCATACTGAGGAGATATATCACTGCGGGCCCAAGGCAGAGACACAAGATGGACTACTGTGTCTCTGTGGAGCCTTACAGTGTTATTAGTTACTGGTAAAAGCCCTGGGTGGACACACATTCATACACAGAGAGATGGGCTAAACTCATAAACACATAGCATCAAGGTGTTCCTGTACACCTATTGGTTATGAGCCCTTCTCCCATGATGAGGGTAAAATAGGAAATGGTGGTGGTGTCTGAGGGTAGAAGACTGACAAGGACTAGTGATGAAAGATGACTGAGTTTAGAGTCACTATTTCATTAACCTGCAAGTGTTTGTTATTTCTTGGCCTCAACTGAGATCCGGACACAACACTTATCAGATCTGGGCACAACCGTCATCCCTCATTTGATCCTTCCTCATCCCTCTGTATAGATCAAACCAATATTTCACAATATCTGAAAGCCTGGTGGCAACACAGCTTTGCAGAAGAGCAGATCAAGATCTGTGTGTGGGTCGTGACATTTACTCTAAGCCCTCATTAAAACTGATCAAACAAATCCTTTCCAACCCTCTAAGACTATAACTGTATTTTTGCACTGAACTGCCCTAATGCCACAGTAAATTAACCTGCCTTGTACATGTTTGCGTAAAAAGCCAGCTCCTTCCACAGTTCTCCCGCTGGCCGTCTTCTGACACGCAACAAAACATACAGGCTTGGCTTCGACGGCTTACGAAAGGGCAATGGCAATTATGGCCAACCACTAATATGCACGGCCCCAGCTGGTTTAGATCTGCCTGCACTCGGAGGGAACGCCGCCGACTTGTCAGCTTGTATGCGTCACGCGCAAGACTTTTGTGAAGAAACGTGCTTTGGCAGCATCATGGCTAACCGACTGGGCCTTGATTCGTCTCGCAGTCTCGTTTGAGCATTCCTCACGGTATATTCAGCCCCTTTTCATGGACATAACTGAGCCCAGATGCTTGTGCTGACCCGAATCAGAGCCACTCCCTCTGGTTTGGAGGTTGGTCTTCAATCACATTGTCTGCAGCATGTATACTTGTTGTTTTTCGAAGGAAATATGGGCAGTGATTGCATCGTATTTTTCACAACTGATGAGTGACTGCATTAGTGACACATCAGTGAGTAACAAGTTACAGCATCTGAAAACTTGTGTGGATGTGTGAAATAAAAATGAAAAAATGAAATAATCATTTTAATATTAGTTATGAATTTTTACTGGTGCTATAATAAGGGAAGCTTTAGATAATAAAATTAGAAAAGTAGCTTTTTATAAAAAGCTTTTAGAAAAAGTAGCTTTTTATATTTCTGAAACAATGACTAATCAAAGGTTTGCGTATATCAACATTTAGTTTGCTGTCAACTGTTATTAGAACACTGAATGGATTGACTCTCTCTCTCTCTCTCTCTCTCTCACACACACACACACACACACACTCGCTTTCTCTCTCTCTCGCTCTCTCTCTCTCCCTTTCTCTGTAGCCTTTTGGTAAGAAAAGAGCTCCTTTCAGAGGAAAAAAAGAGGGCAGGAGCAATGCAAAGAGAGGAAGCAGACGTGATTCTCCAAATACAGTCATTAAAGGGGAAATGTGTTTTTCAAACTGTCAAGATGATTAATGGCTGAGTGCGAAGCAGCACAAATGCTCTTGTTTAGTCTGACTGGCAGACACGATCCTGTCCATTGATTTATGGCAGGCCCTGTGTGTGTGGCACTGCTGTGGTTTGAACAGCAGGAAGGTGGGGTCTGAGCACACTGCGGTAAAATAACAGAATAGAACCAAGCCTGAGAGAGAGAGGGAGAGAGAGAGGGTGAAAAAGAGAGAGCGAGAGAGAGGAAGAGGTAGAGAAAGAGAGAGAGAGAGAAAGATATAGGGAGAGAGAGAGGAAGAGGGAGAGAAGGAGAGAGAGAGAGAGAGAGAGAGAGAGAGAGAGAGAGAGAGAGCGCAAACTGCATTGTGTTTGCTTTTGCCCTTGGTGAAATTGCAGCTCATTAAACAAGAAAATATAAAATTGCTTTGTCAGTTCAAGTGCCACAATAAATCAGTTTCAGTTATAAGTAATCCAGTTAATGTCCATACATGCTTACACAATTGAGAAGATATTCATCTTTTCTTTTAACATCTGTATGTGGTGTCACGTTTCATCAATTCAGTCCACACGTCATTCATAAGGGAACATATTTCATCTTTGTTTGTTTTTCTTGTAATCGACATGGATTAACCCTACAAATATACCAGTATTAACACTTGAACCCACAGTAAAAAAAAATCTTACATCACCTTTTTTTCTTCTCTCAGGTTGCTCCAGCCTTTTGACCTCATACTCTGCACAAATGAAGGTGTCTGATTCAATCAGCCTGTGGAAAAGCTTGCAGTAGGGGAGCTTGCTGCAAAAGAAAAAAAAGAAGAAGGAAAATAAATAGGAATTACACTCACGCTTCATGTTACAATTTGTCTTCAAAGAGTTTTATTTAAAAACCTCTGCATTCTTTCCTGCCCTCCTGACTCCACTTGATCTATTAACATTCTCCACAAGATCCGCAAGAATAATTACGGCTGTTAAGCTAAAGTGGTAGAACTTCATCAAACAACCACAATGTTGTTTGTCAAATATAAAGTCGTTCCTGTCAGAGATTTAATGTACTCATGAAAGTTGAATATGATCTTGGATGAAAACATAAAAAACAACTTACTGATGGGAAACAGGGAAACCAAAACCTCCAAGCTATGTAAGGACACCAAACAGGGAGATTTATTCTTTGGAGAAGAGAAGCAGTCATATTTCATGTGACAACTGAGGACCTACTGGTCTGAAATAGGCTTTTGAAATACTCCCAGGACTCACAGCCTATTTCTTATTTCTCAGTCTTGCTCATGAGGACTTGCTCAAAAAACAAAGAACTCTCTAAAGCTTCCAGTTTAAAACCAATCCCCAGGGCCTGTAAATCTGGAAATCAAGCGAGGACCAGGCAGAGCTCATCTGGAATAAGTTACATATAGAAGACAAGCTAAGAAATTAAGGAAGATAAATGGAAGGAGAAAGGGAACGGCTGTGCTTAGTTTCTCAGAAATGCCCCAGAAATTTGGAATCCTATTTTGTGCATGTGTGCGTGTGTTCTTGTGTGCGTGTGTGTGTGTGTGAAGTTTGCATGGTGAGGAAGGACCAAACACAGAATAAATGTGGATCACTCGGTGGATGGATGGCTGACAGGATGGATGATGTCAGAGATTGAACAGACAGCTGCTGCAGATGGATGGATGACTGGATGAAAGAGTGAATGGTCATCAAAAGAATGAGCAAAAGAAGGAAAGCAGGAGCAACAGAAGCTTGTGGGATATGCACCTCCCGTGCCAGCAGTGTGGCCCAGCTGTATGCACGGGGGGCTACAGTCCCTGCTTCAACATGTCAGGGGCCGTGATTAATGACCCGGAGGCCGTGCTCTTTCCCCCCTTAACCTCCCCAAAAACACCCACCTACATGCACCCACCTCAGCAGTCCCACTGCTGTACTCCCCATCAACCTAATGCACACAGGCAGATTGACATGACATGAAAGCCCTTAGAGCTCCTGGCAAAACACATACATACACAGAGCAAGTATTTATGGCCTCACAGACTTTTAAAATAATCGACCAAATAGGAATTTAAACAATATTTAACAGAATATATGAGTGCTTTACATGTTCAATCCATAAACTCCATAAACTCCAAATGAAATCTATCCAAATTTTAATAAAGGGAATCTGATGATCTTTGATGGCTTGTTTTAGATAGGCTTGTGTGTGTGCAATGTGTGTGTGTGTGTGTGTGTGTGTGTGTGTGTGTGTGTGTTTGCTCTATCTTCAGATGTGCTGAGCGAGAGGAACGAGAAAAGGCGCCTGCATGTGCGCTAGTTCCCAGCCTGTCAGAGGGCTGTCGGACTGTGATTTATGGCCACGAGACTCCAACCTGTCTTCACTGCCAGTTCAGTATTGTTACAACTGACAGCTAATGAGGCCAGACATGCTTTCAAGCCGAGCACTTAACAGAGCCTCAATCTCCTCCAGTCACGGGTCCATTATGTTCTCTCTCGCTTTCTCTCTCTGTCTGCTCTCTGCTATCCTCAGAGGAGGCGACGCCACTGAATGCTGAAGCAAGGAGCAGCTCTACATCGTCAAGGATCCGATTCACTGAAATAAGATAATAAGAGATGCCCGAAATGTAAAATTCGGTGCATCAGTACACAAAATAGTAAGACAGTTAGAAAATCTCAAACATATACTGATTGATTTAATCAAATAAAAGATGGAAAGATGGAAAATAACTTGACAGCTGCCAAAGAGGTAGTTGGTCAGAACAAGCTGGATTTTTCAGCAATGCAATCGCTTTGTGACTGGGAAAGGAGCAAAGCAGGATTACACTCTGGTGTGATACGTCAGAATAGATTCTGCTACACATACATTATGACTGAATTTGCAGTGCTTTTCAAATGGCATTCTGGAGTTTATTTATGCTTTTCCTTCATTTTTTTTTTGGTGAGGTACAGCCTAGGTTATAAGTGTCACTTTTGTTTTCTATTCACAATTAGTGCAGCTAAAGCAAAAATGAAATACAAATACTTTCCTTTCAGCAAAAAATGTCACATTTCAATTGGGTTTGTGTGAATTTATGTTTAATCCTAAGGTTAGGATATGGTCTTATTATTGAAACGTCAGTCCATATGTTATATGAAAGTGTTCTGGGCTGCTAGGAGAGTTTTTATTCTCTCCCTCTATTTCTCTATAATCACTATCAGAGGCACTGGCAACTCTCCCACCTTTAACCCTGGTTCCTTGTCAGCCATGATTAATGGCAGCTCGCGCAGTGCAGCTTGCGTTGCCGCTTTCAGCATTGTTCCCTGGACACATAATGAACTCTGACAGGACTTTTCTTCTCCCCTTACTTTCCCTTTCTTTCACACTTTCACGGGCTTGTTTCAGAATGTATGCTGGCAACAGCGACACCTCCACCAGAGGCTCCCTGAGATTAAACAGTAATTACATTAAACACAGTAAACGTTAACTGAATAGATGAACGTTGCACGGATATTCCAATAGCGTTCTTTAAATGTTTAAGACATGCTGTTCAGGCAGTCATAGCTATAGACATAAACATTGTTTACATTTCAGGCTTTAGGCTCTTGTGCAATTCTCTTACATAGTGATCACTTTCTACCAGACTCTATCTACACCCAATCTGTAAACCATTTTAGTTATATGTTGTCGCTGTTAAATTTTCAGTCAGTGGAATAACATTAAGTTGTTTAAAATGTCAGCACTGAATTTGTTACGTTAAACACAGGGCCTGTTCATCGCTGATGGGCGTGTTCGCTTTAAAGCGCCACAGTTTAATTTCTGGCGCCCTCTGCTGGCTACCAATTGCTAGTACACCTGAAAATTACACAACAACATAAAGTTCTTGAACATCCTCCTAGATGTGAATTAAATGAGATGGACTTCAGTTCTTCAGTACCAAAACTCGTTTGTTAAAGGTGTTCTAGCATATTCACACCAAAAATCTGGGTTATGCAACCATCAGCTGCAAAAAAAAAAAACAGAGAAAACCTCATTTTGCACCCACTAAATTCATCTTAGTATAGTTAAATAAATAAGTCAAAGGTTTAGCATTCATGTATTTAAAGGTGCCGTAGGTAGGTTTGGACCTTTTTTTTAGATCACTAACAGTTGGGTGGGTTCAATAATTTGATTTGATTGATTCCAGCCCATGTCCATGATGTAATCTACTGTTTGTTTGTTTTTACATGTTCTACATATCTTCCAGATTATTTGTACAAGTAAGAAAAAAAATATATTATGGCACTTTTAACAAGGGATCCAGGTCTGTAAAATAAAACCAACTTGAAAATCAACCATTGTCTATTTTCACAGACCTGTGATTAAGGTTAAATGAATGTTCATTGTATGGCATAAAGTCCAAAGTCAGCTCTTTCTAGTGTCTTTAGTTGAGAAGATAAGAGTGTTTTATTATGCACTATGTGGCCATGAGTACAAGGACACCTAGCCATATGTAGGCCTTCTCCTAAATTTTGTCACAAAGTTGGAGGTGACTGATTGTTTGCCAAAGTTGGTTTGGAAGCAGTCAAGTGGCCTGCACAGAGCCCTGAACTCAACCCCACTGAACACTTATATTCTTGTGGCTGAGTGGGCCCAAATTCCAACAGCATCTTTCCAAAATCTACTAGAAACGCTTCCCAAAAAAGTGAAGACTGTTATAAAAGCAACTCCATATTAATGCCATGGCTTTGGAATAGGAGGTTGAACAAGAACATATGGGTGTCATGGTCAGGTGTCCACATACTTTTAGCTATATTAGTATAGTTAGTTAGAAGAGCAAATAAAACAACAACAGGAAGCTTAAGCATGCTTCAAGTGATAGAGTTACTTTAGTGCATATTTGCTCAAGTTTGTGGACTTGTGTAAAATATATCTAAGTGCACACGTCCAAGCAGATTCCGAGGCAAGCAGAGAAATATGTAGTCAACACTGGCTTCCTCTGAAGCTATTTGCTGGTTCATTAACGCACATTCACACATGAGCATCCAGCCTCATTTTAAATGTTAATGTATTTAATGAAAAGGCATCACAACTGCATCTCTTTAATAGGCCCGGCATCCAGTGATCATTAATTTAAGGCGCTTGTAAATGTTTCTAAATGTTAACATGTAAATTGGATCACTTATTAAAAGTGTAGAGAATGATACTGTTTATATACAATAAAATAACTGGGGTCATAACATCAGAATAGCATGAGTTTCACAGGTAACTCAAGTGCCCAGAGTATATTTGTTTTTCTAAATCCATTAAAGGCCAAAATCCCCGAAATGTTGTTGTAATTATACTAATCTTGTTGTCATAGATAATCTAGCTAATTTGCCATATATGACTGTAAAGACTTAAATGTTAACAGCATTGTAAAGTTAGCAACAACATTTAGGATATTTTAAATAAATAATAAATAAATAGAAAGAAAGAAAGAAAGAAAGAAAGAAAGAAAGAAAGAAAGAAAGAAAAGTTCAGGTCCAATTTTAGTACCTTTGAACATTTAGGGTCAACTATCATGACAATCATTTTCATTTATCTCCTTTTTTTAATTAAATTCAAGAGTGCCTTAAAATGTATAAGGATAAATGTTCAACAATTTATAATCAGTGATTTTATAATAAATGGACGGGAATTACTATAGTGCATTTTTTTCATTGCTTTTTTCCATCATGATTTATATTTCGCAGCCATCTGACAGTAACAATCTGTGAAGTTTTCTCATTACATTGCTAATGAACATTTGGCTTTGAATTACAATGGTTGAGCTATTCAGGGTACAAAAGTGTTTTTAAGTGATTAAATGAGTCCTAAATGGCTTCCTGCTCCCTATAGAAGTGCACTACACCTACATAATAACTTTAGCAAACAGTACGCCTATTCAGGGCTGTCTATGTTTAGTATATTTGAACTGATACGCTTGTCCTTTAGGTTCAGTAAATAAAGTAGCTTAATGTGTTGTCCACAAGGAGGCGTAGTTCAGACATAATTTGTGACGCAAGAGGATTTTTCTTATTTTCGTCAGAAGGGGGCGACATTTCCCTCTTTACCTTTCTTTACCGTGCCACTTTCCTAAATAGGACCTCCTTCCCAAATGTAACTGCTGTGTTTGGAGAGTTCTCAGGGGAGTGTGTGTATGGGTTCCTGTGTGTTTGTTTGTATGTAGCGGCGTGTGTGTGTGTGTGTGTGTGTGTGTGAGAGAGAGAGAGTAAGTGTGTGTGCAGTAACTCTGCACCATGGTGCTGATGATCGAGCAGACAGATCGGACTTTCACTCCGCTATCATTGCCTGAAGGAGGAAAAACCGGTAGGATCGACAAGAAAGATCTGCGAACACAGACTAAGTAAGTCCGCTTGCTTTCTTTTTCATCCGCAACAAGCAGAAGAAGCTGTTATTAGCCTGCTAAGCTAGCTAACTCTAGTGGGAAAGTTCATGTTGTTGACTTGGGAAGCAGGGATTAGTGTTTAACCCAGACTGAGCCTGTACCAGATGTGCTGTAACTCAAACTGCTGGCCTCGGGCTGCTTCACAGGAGTCTCTGTTATTAGTTTGTCACATTGTTTTTCCTTCATGAACTGCCATTTATGGTCAGCAGGTCAGCCTTTACGTTTCTTAATGTGCAACATGTTTGCTCCTTCACGCAATCTCTAAAGTTCATCCATAGTGCCTTCAGTGTGCCATTTTGTTTCACTTGCAAATTCGACTTTGCTTTACAACTTTGCAGCTGCTTTCTTTAACAAATCAGCCCTGGGCTGTAATTACAAGAGTGAAGCCTGGAGTCTGAAATATAATGCAGGTCCAGCTGTGACATGTTCACAGGGTTACTGTTATTGTGAGTTAAATTAGACACCAGACTTATGATTTCACTTCTTTGAGTTTGAATGTTTTCTCTGGATGTAATTCTACAACCACAGCTCAGAATCGTATGTTTACTGTTTTTGTGGATTCATTTGTTGCACGTCCATAGCTCGGAAGCTGAAAATGTAGAGGAGAAGCTGAAGAAAGGTGCAAAGTCAGCATTCGACCTTCAGTCCATTGACACAGAGTCAGATGTGGCGGAGAGCAGGAGGAAGTCTCCTATACTGAGGTAATACACGCAGTCATGTTTCCACACACTGAGGATGTGGCAGTTTGATGTGAATACTGGCAGGAACTTGCCTCTTTTGGCTCTTTATTGCTCTAAATCTCCTACCATGAGCAGACTACATAAATTAAGTCCAATATTGGCGTCGGCAACAAATTTCCTGCATCGGACCTGAATAAGAATGTCCGGAATGGCGAACAGGTTTTGTAGTGTGACATAATTGAAGAACAGCAATGTGCTGTCTGGGATGTGGATGTGCCACAGACACCCTGACAAAAAGCCTGGCGTGTCAGAATTTTTCTGTATTTTCTCTCCAAGTTTTACAACTCCAATGACATGTCCTTTGGCGTTCCTTCTGTAGCCATTATTGACAATTTCTTGACTCCCCACCCTGATGACATGCGAGGATGTGAACAAGGTCAAACTTGTAATGTTCCCAATCTCCTGACCAAGACACAGCAAGAATTTATGGCAGAATTTATCGTGAAAGACAAAACTATTATGTGGGCTGATCCTGGCATAAGTCAGTTTAGGCCATGATGCAAGACATAATACACAGGACATAAGTATGTCAGACAATGCATGCTAACTAGACAAAACAACAAATCGAATCAGTGTTGAATGCTTAGAAACTGGTGCACACATTTGCATTTCAGCTCTTGGCTGTGGAGAAATGTATACCGGACCGAGTAAAAACAAGATAAAGTCACAGCCAGAAAAGAAATGTCTGGTGACCATAAAAGTGTCCCTGTCAGCATTATAACGTGCATGTGTGTGTGTGTGAGACTGAACATAGATGGACAACAGGTCACGTACTTTGGCACGGATCACAGAAAAGCTGATTAAGGTGTCTGCTTGAAAGAAACATCCTGTGGCAGCGCTTTGTAACACTCCATACGTTTTCTGCTCTGATATAGTCTTCAGAACAGAGGTGTTTCCTTCCCATGACGATCTGTTTTGTTTTTGTATTATTAGCTTAACTTGAGAGGGAAAACAAGTAAGACCATGATTGATGGTAGGCGCTATAACTTGCGTGATAACAGGAAGGAGTTTGTGTCTTGGCCTTTCCACAGCATTAAAAACAACTATAAAAGGAATATGAACTCTAAGAGGAAAAAAAAAAAAAAACGGATTTGCTGTTATTGAAAATGATCAACTTTATTGTGGTAACACATCACACTACACCACTCATCCTTTACTATAATTAAGCATCGTGCCTTGATTTATTTATAACCTTAAAACATACGAGGTCCTAAAGGAGATGGTTTCCCATGGTTACATGTATTGCTATAAATAAAGAATAGCTATGAGGATGAGTGGACCAGTATGCACACTGATGGGCAGAATTCACACAACAATGTTTAATTTTGTAAGTTCTCAGTCTAATTTGGAGAGATGTATATACCATCCAACAATGCAATGTGGTCACGCACACAACAGGGAACACTGGTGAAGGCGGCATCGGCAGCAACTATAAATGCAAAGAACATGCTATACTGTGTATGTCCTGTTTTGTTATAGCGTATTATGTTTTTTATCTATATAGATAAATAACCATAGCTTTTTAGAATTTATTGCCAGTATAAACAAACTGCTAGTCTATAATTATTTGTATTCGATTTTGCAGTGCCATATATTCCCAAATGAATACGACATTAACATTAGTGAATGTCGTCTATGTCTGCGTAAGTCTTAACTGACCGTGACCCCTAACTTGATACAGAGCAGAAAATTAGCTGTTTATGTCATTAAGTCATGCCATTACCATATTTACACCGCACCCTTGTTTTAAAATTAAGGCTTTTAAAAAAGTGTTTCTGTCTGCCTTCAGACATTTTTTTTTTTTTCCATTGCCTCATACCTCCATCATGCCTTTATTTTTTCAGTAATTTTCAATAATTTGAGCCTGATATATAACAGAATTTTATCCTGTGAGACGAGATGTCTTACATATTTGAAGTGCAAATAAAATGGCCATTTTTTCTGGATGCGTCGTGCATGGCTCGCAACATTCAACCTGAACTTACACATGTTTGCGTCAGTGCTGTTTGCAGACCTCAGCGCTGTGCAAACACACAGGTATGGATCAGTGCATAAGCGTGTCTCGTGGCCTACAATTTTAGCCATTAATGAATATCCTGTGACTGCTTACAGTCGTTCCATCCTGTTGAATGTCTCGTATTCTTGATGATTGGACTTGTGTGACAACTATAAAGATGTTTGACAAGTGGCCTTTTTGAGTTCTGTGGAATTGTGGGACAATCCCATCTATATAAACACCGTGTGTGACTCAACACATGAGATTGTGAGGCTCTTTTGTGGCTTTAGTTGCCACGATTAGGCTGTTTTGTAATGGGAGGAAAGTAAGATGAGAAAAATAGACTAGAAAATGTAGAAAAAAGTAAGGTTGACATGCTCATGATGGCAAATGTTCCCCATCATGCTCATAGGAAAATAAAAGCATGCCAACATCAGTGGAGAAAACAGAACTAAACATGTTTACGACTCCCAAGTAATTTATTGTGTGAGATTACGTTGAAGGAAATTATAAGTAACAGGTGTGGCCCTTAGCGCCACCCTTGACTTCAGTCCTAAATAATAGTAAGTTGTCTGTAATCAACAGCCTATGTTGCACAACATTTTATGGCTTCCTCCTGAACAGTCATCTGGGATGTATTTTTCTTATAATAAACATGCTTAAAAGCCCTGGAGCTGAATTGCTGATACGGTGCCACTGACATCACGTGACTGTCTTTACATGTGGCACAGGACTAAAACTGAGTAGGCATGCATATTGCACAATCGTATTTGTTTCCAGGTGCACTCGGTCCCATCTGGGGCTTTAAATGTTGGAGCCAGGACTTCAGATTTTGCTGATCATGTAAAACTTTGCTTATAGGTTTCTAATGCTTTGTTCTGTGTTCTTATTTCCTTTGAAGGATTAAGCTGGCCGATCAACCCTCACTCACGCTCAGTCCAACAGACTCGGAGTCAAAACTAGAGAGGAAGAAAACACAGTACAGCCAGGTATGTACTAAAACACACACTCTGGACTTATAAAGTCCAGTAAAGTATATTGAATACTTCTACAATATGGTACACTCTCCCTTAAAACAAAAATTGTTTTGTCTTGGGTTCGGTCAGAAGGTGTTGGTTAAAGGGGCCATCTCGTCCTTCCCAGAATGCTTTTCCCCAAGCAGCGAATCACCATTTTCAATCGATGAACTAGGGCACAGATCTTAATTTGCGATGTGAAATTTAAGCTATTTTGTCAAAGTATCTATATCTTAAATTCTTTCAACTGATCCATTCTGTTTTCGTATGTAAAGGACCCGAACCGACATTGACTGTCTCACAGAAGGAAAGAAAAGTTAAGGCATATTTTGTTCAAAGCTTCCACATATGACACTTAGATAAAGAGAAACGAGATGCAATATGGGTTGGGTTTTGAAACGAGTCATTAACAGTGAATTTGCTGGGATTTTGGCTGCACAGAGAGCTAGCAGATAGCAGATAAAAGAACACATTGGATTCTGGGAAGGGTGAGCCGGCCACTTTGATCTTCTAAGATTTTTTTTAATAGTCTGTGACGCGAATTTCAGGTTTACATTAATGTGCTTGTTTTAAAATATTACCATTTCTATAGTAACAACAACTAATTCACATGGCCTTGAGTATTGGACGCTGTTCATAATCTAAGGTTAATAGTAAACAGATTTTTTTTTAAAAAGTTGTTCTTTAACAGCGGAAAACGCTTTGGTGATCTGGAAAGGTTTTCTCCAAGGTCTTGCTTTGTAACGTTCGTTATGTAACATTCCCAGTCATGTTTGACTCATTCTAAACTTACGTGTTATTTTTTTTTTTTTTTTTGTAGTTCTCCAAAGCAAACGCACAGTATCATAAGCTCTTCAAAGAAATAAGCAATGATGAGATCCTCAAACAAAGTAAGTCAATATTGTGCTCAAACAAGCTTCATTCGATTACTTTGACTCATTTCTCTGTCAGTGTATTTTACATCATTACAAACTTATCAGTACTGAGTGCTGAAAGGAATTTCTTTACTTTGTTCCGTCTTATCTAACGCCCGTGTCCGTCCTTAGGTTATACCTGTGCTCTACAGAAGGACATTCTTTATCAAGGAAGGCTTTTTGTCTCTGATAACTGGATTTGTTTCCATTCCAAAGTGTTTGGCAGAGATACCAAGGTATGAACTCACAAGTTGATACAGACGTGCCAGGCTTCCCAGGTAATTTAGTTAATACCAAAGAGAAGGTTCATTAACATAACAATGTTTTTTTTTTTGTTGTTGTTGTTGCCACAGATTGTTATCCCAGTTCTCTCTGTCACCCTTGTAAAGAAGACAAAAACTGCCCTTTTGGTGCCAAATGCACTTATCATCACAACTACAACTGAAAGAGTAAGTGGATCGTTTAGAGAGATCTGGAACTACGTCCTAGGAATAATCTTTGACAAAACGTGCTCACATTTTGATTGTATTTTATTTAGCATCTGTTTGTGTCATTCCTGTCCCGGGATACTACATACAAGTTCCTGCTTTCAGTCTGCCTTCATTTACGTGTAAGTGGATGTTTCTGTGCAATATAGCTAAGCCATGTTAGGACGCGGTGTCTGTGTGCGATACAAATTGAAACACGACACGGATTTTTCCTTTTCCATTTTAGGCAGAGAATGCAGGCGGCACCCCGGTCACATCGTCAGCAGAGAACAGCTTCAGAGGGGACGGCCCTTCCTCGCTTCCTCTGGTTAGTGTTGATTTGCCTGTGGTTTTCTTCATTTCCATCCCACAAGCAGGTTTGTCAGGTGACTCCAAGAACAGACCCATGTTATAAAATCAAGTGAGCTGTTAAAGATTAGATTAGATTTAGATAGATTTATGTGCGTTGTACTGTGCGAATGTATGTCTACTTTCATGACATTATGTGTGTGTGTGTGTGCAGGACTTCTCGGGTGATTTTTCCGATCTCGACGGAGTAGTGCGTCAGAGAAGGCAGGACTTGCTGGACAGTAGCAGTTCAGGCTCCCAGACGCCGGATTATGAAAAGATGACTGGTGTGTATCCTCAGTTCACGTGCAGTTTTAACTTTACACACACTCTGCGTTCTTTTCGGAGCAGACTTAGGCTACAGTGTTGTCACTCTGATGTTAGCACGCGAGTTACGCTTTATTATGCATTAACATGTACACGTTTCTAGATAATACAACAATAGTGAGACCGGTGCTAACAGGGATGAAATTGTGCATAGGGATATGGTGGGAGCTTTAGTGGAACAGCGTGTTGTAAATAAGGCAGTTTGAATATTGATAACACTATAGAAACAGGGGTAAATTCAGGAGAAGAAGGTTGGACCTGCCGGCACTGGTCTTTAATGGTAGAGAAGGTTAAGCATTAAAGAGCAACAAAAGTGAAATTATAGAAAAATGTGGCAAAAAGAAACTATCTCATACTCTGGTTAGATCAGAGTTCAGACAAATGTCTCGTTCCTTTGGATTTCCCAGAAAATTGCGTATCGTCACCTTGAAGTTGCGGCAGAGCTTATTTTATCGATGCTACAGTCACGCTCAGGGAGAGTGTTCACGTGTACTGTATAAAATACAAGTGTTAAATAGTCTGATGATCGAATCACTGTCAATTATTTTTATCTATCAGCCATTTTACATTAATTACTTTAATTTTAATTAACATAATTTACTTTAAATACTTTAATTAACGTAACGTGAAAACTCTAACAATCGCTAATGCTTGTTTTTCTTTTCCTTTTCTTTTAAACAGCACTGCTATAAGTAGCTGAACTTTTAGCTTACTCTCCAATAAGGTGGTAATACATCGCTATTTAAATCAAGTACCTCAAATGAATGAAAAAGTTGGGATAAACTCTACATTCTTCATTTTCCTTAAGTAAAAAAATTATTTTATTTAAATCTATCATGTTTATTGACGATTGCTTGGAAGCACAGATAAATTAAGGTTATTGCCTAATAACTAATCTTCACTCAAGTTGCTTCACAAGTAAATATATTTGACAGGATCTATGATTTCAACAATTAATAAAAAATCAAGTCATCTGTACAATTTGCAGTAATTCAACAACTCGCTAGTACTTCTGAATAACATTTGATAATATTGCAGTCCAAACAAACCAATAATGCGGAACAGCAGCCAATAAGATTAGATCGTTTTACAGGTCAAACAGGTATGACTATTTTCCTGATGTTGCACTTTGGAGGTTGACCTGCCCATGATTACATCAACACAACACAAAAGGGGGTGTGACTATAAGACTATAGGGAATAGGTTGTTCGTGTTGTTTTTTAGGTTTGTGCAGGAGTCAGTAAATGTTTCACAGAGGAAGACACCACCACCATCATATTCAATAGACAAAATAAAC
Source organism: Notoglanidium macrostoma (assembly GCA_030068235.1). Classification (NCBI taxonomy): domain Eukaryota; kingdom Metazoa; phylum Chordata; class Actinopteri; order Siluriformes; family Auchenoglanididae; genus Notoglanidium; species Notoglanidium macrostoma. The sequence continues at coordinate 12,913,914 of JAQQZR010000009.1, read as the reverse complement.
AAAGTTTTTCTGTGTATGGCAGCTTAGAAAGTGTTTTTGTGGTGCAGAACTCTGTAATGTTTCTACACAGCATTGGTGGAGAGTCTGCTGAGCTCATGCAGGTTAATGCAATAGCATATGAGAGAATGCTGAGAGCTAAAATCATCAACTGCCCACATCTGTCTACAGTATACCTGCAGGTTACAAGCATCTAAACAGAACATCTTGATTTTATCGCAGCAATTGTCTGTGAGCACTTGATCACATATTGTGATTAGAAAGGTTGCCAGATTTGACAAAAGCAAGCCGATATCACTTAAAACTAGCTTTCTCAAAACTATCTAGGTACCAAATGAAAACTCAGTGATGTCCTGATCAAGTCAAGTCAAGTCAAGTGGCTTTTATTGTCATTTCAACCATATACATGTAATACAGTGCACAGTGAAACGAGACAGCGTTTCTCTAGGACCAAGGTGCTACATAGAAGACAACACAAAAGTACAAGAAGGTGTACGTATGCAACAGTAGACAACATAAAGTTCATGTGAGAAAACATGTGCAGACATGGCAAAAACAACATAAAGTGCAAAGTGTGCAAATATGCAACCAGTGCAGATATAAGACAAGACAAAAACAAGACAGAGCAGCGCTAATCTGAATATAATATGAGGTGGAAAATGTGCAGAGTTTTTGGTAAAGGAGTGCATATTTATATATTAAAAAAAAAAAAATGTGTGTATGCGTGTGTCAGTCCAGTCCCTGAGTGTTCAGGAGTCTGATGGCTTGGGGGAAGAAACTATTGCAGAATCTTGCAGTGAG
>JAQQZR010000009.1:12889535-12909812 GCA_030068235.1 Notoglanidium macrostoma | reverse complement strand
TGAGCACTCTCCCAGGGATATTATCTGGTCCAGCAGCCTTCCGTGGGTTAACTCTGCGAAGAGTTTTCCTCACATCCTCAGTGGTTAGTTGTAGCACCTGCTCGCTGTAAGAAGGGGTGGTCTTCCTCGCTTTTACGTTGTTCTGTGCATCAAACCGCGCAAAGAAGTTGTTCAGCGCATCCGGCAGAGAGGCGTCACCGCTGCACGTGGGTGTAGTTGTGCTGTAGTCAGTAATGGCCTGGATGCCATGCCACATGCGCTGGGTGTCGCCGCAGTCCTGGAAGTGGCTGTGGATTCTCTGGCCGTGTGCGCGCTTTGCTGCTCTGATGGCCCAAGACAGTTTGGCCCTCGCTGCTCTTAGAGCCGCTTTGTCACCTGCCCTGAAGGCGGAGTCACGGGTCCTCAGCAGCTCACGCACCTCTGCGGTAAACTGAAAGCCTCTAAGATTGGCCACTAAAAGCATTACGTAGACAGTTAGGACAGTGTATTGCATTTTGTTCACGTTTTGTTAAAACCATGAACCTGGTGGTGTTTGTCAGGGACACATCCAGCGTGAGGTATGAGTGATCGAATCACAAGACGCATTTGACCATGTTCAGAGTTGTATTTAACATGGACCACTTACTCGATGGTATTTAGAAATAAATAAATAATTATTTAAAATGCAAATATCCTAAAACACAAATACTACTCTGGAGTATTTTTCATTCAATTAATAAGTGGGTCTTTTTAGATTTTAGTTTGTTTTTTGTGGTGCCTTTTTTTTTTTTTTTTCTGCTGCACCGAATTAAAGTATTAAAACCTGTAAAAGTTAAACCTTACGACTAGAAGTTTTTTTTTTGTTTGTTTGTTTTTTTTTGTAAGAGCACAAGAAAGCATTTCATCTCTCTCTGTTGAACGTGTTAAAGGTTCTGCTGAACAGTGCAGTATTGAGTGTTCGCTCTGCACTCGTCACCTGCATAGTGACATGGATGAAAAACAGTTTCTAGAAAACAATGGAAAATGCCAATGTTTACAAAAAAGGTTTTTCATGGAATGTCGGAGCAGTAACGTTCTTTTGTAGACAAAACGTTACCCTGACTTTATCAGCGTCCATATGCTGACGTGACTTTTTTAAATGTTCATTTATATTGTTGGAAGAGTGGCAGTGTTTTATTAGGACTTGTATGATAATTATAATGAATAACTATAGGCTAATGACCCTCCCAACAGCAGTGATTATACTTTAATGATGTTTGTAATAATGTAATTGTTTTGGGAATTATATATAGCTTTTTGTTGTTTTAAAACTTCCCAGAAGTGCATAATCAATAAAGCAGACCCAACAACAACATGGAATTGCACTATTTACTTTATAAACCTTTTTCTCTTCTTGCCTCTAGAGTTTCCCCCCCTCTCTGAAAACTTCCTGGGTGTGATGAAGAACGGAGAGATGGCGGTCCATGCTGACATTCACCTGCAGGCCCCCAGTGCAAAGCAACACAATGGTGTGTGAATTGCCCCTGCACTCAAACACAATTGTTTCACTTTTATATTTTCACATAAGGCAGATTTTCTTAGTACTTGTGTAAAAAAAAAATGATGAGGGTTGTGTCTGAGTCTAGTCTGTGATCCGACAAACGAGTCCTTAAAGCTCTCGAGCCTGATCAAGGTTAGCTGGTGTTGGTGATGATGAAAATTTAGATGACACATTTACTTAATAAAACAGGACCGAGCATGTGATATAACACATGTTTTATTCCTAGTGGTGGCGGCATTATGTTTTTAGGTTTTATATGTATTCGTACAAGATAAGTGCGATATCTCAAGAACAAGTGGCTGAATACTTGTAGGATTTGTATGGAATTATTTTTTAGAACGACACATCATACTTTTTAACCCGTTTATATTTACCTACAGTTGGGAATGAACAAAATTAGTTCCTTTTGTTATTACGGCTATAAACAGCTGATCCTTCACCAGCCTCTTTGTTGCTTGAAGTTAATAAGACACAAATATGCAGCTTGGCATGCAAGAGAGAAACCACAAAGCCAAATTGTGCTGAAGCCTGTCCTGCGACACACACTGGAGACTCGTTACCAAATGCTAAATAAAACGTCTCTTAAGAGAATATCACGTTATCAAGAATTACACACTTTTTAAATTCATAAACGGAGAGTCGACCATGATAACGTATTGGATCAAAGCACATGTGTATAAACCAGCGATTGAGCCTTTCAGCCAGAACTGTTGTCAGAGAAGCTGTTATAGACGATCAACACATTCTGACCAATCAGATTCAAAGAATTCAACCTTGCTGTGGAGTAATGTTTAAGAAATCACTGACAGTTCAACAATGGAAATCAGGACTCCGGTAGTATAAATACTATACAGTTGTTCGGTATCAGTGAATGATTCCAGTATATACAAGTCTTTATCTGATCCTCCCATGTTGATGTGTCAACAATTCTCTGCTGTTAGTGAGTCAGGCTAAGGTTCAGGACACACAGGGTCGGTGTAACCTCGTGCCTTTTTTTTATATTTTATTTATAGATCTTTGTATTCTTTAAAAGGGAAATGGTGTAGAAATGCTGCTAGACCCTCTTTACTAGACGTCTATGGATAATTAAAAACAAAAGAAATGTATTGTTCAAAGTAAATGTATTCATCCCCAGGTCCGGTGAAGGCTGCAGCTGATGCCAGCCAGCAGGAGAAGTTTCTCTATCCAATGTCTCTCAACACTCTTCTACTCGTCTATCTATTCTTGTGAGTAATAATGTTTGTGTTCCGTGCGATGACGTTACAGTAACACTGACTGACCTGCTGGGCTGCTTTTGCATGTCAAAACGAGTCTTGCTATTGTTTTATTCTCATAATCGTAACCGTTTGAGAAGTATTTGCCGTTTGGCTGAACAAGGGCGTTGTGTTTCGGCAGGGTGTGTGTTCTCGTCTTGTCTTCGTGTTACATGGCTTTCAAGATCCTGGCTCTTGAGCAGCGGCTGAATTCGCTGGGCTCGTTGGGAGACTATTCGCACGAGTGAGTGAGTCGTTAACTCTGGATGTGTCTGTGTTTTTATGAACCTTCTCCCACAGGAAATCTAAGGGTCGTTTCACAAAGTGTAAATACTAGATACGACTGCCAGCAATGAACCTACTGTAAATCTACAGACTGGCCTAGAAAGAAATCAGCTGCAGCCTCAGTTCTCACACCATCCTGTGTGTTTTTACATCCGACTGTTAGTGATGCTGTTGTTCTTGGCTACGAATAGGTACCCAAGTCACACCATTGCCTGAGGTAATCGGTGCCATTTGAAAAAATCCCCTGTCGTCCCTGTGTGCTGCCATAAAAAATGAATTTCCAATTAAATAAAATCATTTTTTCCACCCTTAAATAGTCATTCTTCTTCTGGCAGTACATTTAAAATTGGGTATATTGTGGCTGTTTGAAAATGGCCATATGTTTTCTCATTTTCCTCCTTTTTAACCTGATGTGACACACGGTAAAATTAGCTTCAGATGCATATTTGAAGCTACATAATTCTTCTGTTTTTTGTGTCCCTTTGGATGGCTTCAGTATGCTTCAGGAGCAAATGCAGACAGATTTCAAATAGCTATATATTTGTAACCAGTTGAGATTTTAATAAATTTGGTATCGTAATCGTATTTTGTAGTTCTTTTTATTTTTAAAACGTGTTTCCCCGTATTAACAACTTTGAAATTTCACTTTGGGTACCTAATACAAAAGAGTAAAAAGAATCCACTTTAAGCCATTTGTTAACAGCAAATCATTTTGTTCGGCTAGCCCATTTATACCAGTCAGCCCTGCTTGCGCATTATTTGCATATCATACTGTAGTTTCAACTTCAGACAAGCTAACACTCAGACAATATGAGGAAAAGACCCAGCATGTTGCTTCTAAATTTGCTTGTTTTTTCCATAACAGGGTTTCTGTTAAACGTGCTCTTATTCCCAATATACTACACTCTGTATAGCAGTCTTCTGGACTGGTCCCAGTGCAGACTTCCTTCCATTGTTACTTCAAAATACATATCACCTTTAAAATAACCTAAAACGGTTTTCTCATAAAGGAATGCACTTTATCATCGATCTCAAGCAGCGGGCAGCGCGGAGATCTACGGCGAGCTGTCCACAAACCTGTTCAAGTTAGAAAAGGTGAGTGAACTGTTTGGTTTAACTGTGAGGTTGAGTAACATCGGGGTTGAATTTTCCTACTAAATCATTTACAGACTGATTTCTCTGTTGAAAAGTGGCAACAGTAAGATGAACCCATTTATTTTCTTTTGTATTCAGTAATCTTGCTGTGAAAAGTAGGTAGTGCTTCACACACCGGTTATGGCTTTGGCAAAGGTGTGTATGTCAGATAAAGATAAAGAAAGTGGTGTTTCTTCCTTGTCATGTACACATTTATTTCTCATTCTGATGGCAGGAAAAGTCTGCTGTTTAACAGGGACGATACAATTAATTATTCTTAGTTATTAAGAAAACGTTTGTGTGTGTATGTATTCTAGCCGAAGCTAATTTGCAGTCTCAGCATCTTTTAGACTTTTAAAGCAAAATAACTGCAGTGACTGATTAAAAGACCAACCACAAGTCTTAATCTAAGTTTTCGGTTAATTTCCAAGCTCATTATGTAAGTAAAAATACATGACCAAATGTGCTGTTATAAAAAGATAATTAACGATGGAGTGGTCTAATGTGTTTCCCGCATTGAAGTTGCTTCATTTTCTATAACAGCATTTTGTGTGGTATTCCTTAAATGCGCTATACACTCCTGGGCAAAAGAAATGAGGCAAACCCAGTATTAAGTATTATGCTTTTAATGGTCGCTACAAAAAGGAACAAGAGGTAAAAAAAAAAAAAAAAAGCACTCCTGAGACCTCGGCCTTCTTTTGCTCGTTGCTGAAACTGTCGGGGGCAAAAGCTGGAAACAGGGGAGTTCACTTACATAGTCTTCTGGTACACAAACAGAAAATCATTAAAAGATGAAAACTGACTTGTCTGGGTGTTCAAAATCTTCCAAAATATTTAGTTTGAAGACTGACATCGAGTGGAACAACATGGACTCTTCTTTCTGTAAAAAGCCATCTGCAAGTTTACCCACAAGACTTCAACATTTAAAGGGAATCAAGGGAAAAGCTCCCACATCAATTTACTCTATCTATCTGTTTAATTCTTGCTAATTTTCCTGACCAATGATTTGCTGCTGAGACCATTAAAAACTTAATATTTTGCAATATTGGGTTTATTAATTAATTTATTTATTTATTTGGCCAGGCATGTATAGCTGTTGTCAAATTCAGAACACCACACATCTTATTTTATGCAAGTGAGCAGTGAAGGTTAAGGGCCTTGCTCAAGGGCCCAGCCATGGCAGCTTGGTGGTGCTGGGATTTAAACTCGTAACCTTCCGATCACTAGTCCAATATCTTAACCACTGAGCTTAATTTATGATGTAGAGCATCCACTATAGAAATCATTTATAGTTACTGTAGAAACAGTTAAATGTATTACAACAAAAACATAAACCTGTGAATTTGAAATGTAGCCAGTATTTTTTTCTAAGCTGCTGTTCTTTTAAAAAAAAAAAAAAAAAAAAAAGAAAAAACACAAACTCACCATTCTGACCGATTAGATTTGAGAATTCAATAGTGCTGTGTGTCAATTAAGTTCAATTTTAGTTACTCTTCAGTGTTTGGCTCAGTTTCTTATTATTTGCTACACTGTCCTTTGATATACAGATTCAGAAGAACCTGCGAAAGCTGCTTGAAGGGAGCTGAGTGTCTCGATGGAAGCTGCTTTTTAAAAAAAAAATATATATTTCAGAGACTCTACGAACAAGAGGATATTTAACTATGCAGAGTGGCCACAACACAGCCTTTCTCTCCACACATGAGGGCACACAGTCTTTTTTTTTTTTTTTTTTAAACTGAATCATGGAATGGCAGGGTATTTCATACACGGCAGATGAAGAGAGAGAGACAAAAAATTAGCTTTATATTTTAGTACTGTAGAATTTAAGCTTTAAGCTAGTAAGAATAAATGAGTCCCAAGGACTCGGGTTTTGTATGTTTAACATTTCAGAAATAAAATCAAATTACTAAAAATGTAGCGTTGTGACGATTTGTTACAATTTAGAATTGTCAATAAAATATTTATACTTTGTGTCAGTGTGTATACTTGGTGTTTAATTATGTATTTTTCTGCAAGATTGAAAATTGAAAGCGATGAAATTTTACACTCGAGCAGCCACATCAAATCCAAATACCAAAGGCTAATATGTTTTCTCAAAGATATGAAGCCACCACATCCGCAGCTAATGTCACCTGGCAACTGAATACACACATGCATGATCTGACAGACACACCTACCATTATGAAAGGAGAGAATAATGCATTCCCACTCGCCCAGTGATTATCTTTCACTACAGCTGTAGCCTGTTTATTAATTATGTGCGACGTAATGCAGCCTTACGTTAAGTTTAAAACACCTGCATTAAGCCAGATTTAACACTAACCAGGTTGCTCCTAACAGGTGTTCTCAAACTTCTGCAACCAGGGACCCTTTTAAAAATCCACTGGCTCCCTAAACATAATTTATTCAAATCTATTAAACGTGTATAATAAGGTTTGTGCTGTAAGATTTTTATTGTTCAAGAAAGAACACAGTTTTAATAAATTAGCATGATAGTCATTAAGTACAATAGCTCGAATGACATTGGGTTGTGATTTTTACTGCTGTTAAAAATCTAAAACAAACAAACAAAAAAATTTCAGCCCCCTGATTAGACTTCACTGACTCCTGGCTGTCCCTAGAATTAACATTGCGAATCATTAAACATTTCTGCATTTAAAGATCAGTTCATTTTTTGATTTATGCTGTTAGCATGGAGCAGACCCATCCACCAGCACACACTAAAACAGGAGTCTTCAACAGGCAGACCCAGTAAATTAAACCCAGCGGATTGTACCAAGCACTCAAAACATACTATCCATCCATCTATTATTTATATCATTTATAAGGGTCTCAGGGAAGCGGGAGCCAATCCCAGCAGACTTCGTGTGGGAGGCAGGGTACAGACCCTGGGCAGATCGCCAAACTATCAAACAGCTAACACAGAAACGAACAACAATTCACACACCCCCACGGGCAATTTAGAGTAGCCAGCTGACCTAATCTGCAGGTCTTTGGGCTGTGGGAGGAAACCAGAGCAACCAGAGGAAACTCATGCAGGCATGAAGAAAACAAGCAAACACCATAGAGAAAGGCCCCAGTCAGCCAGCAGGTTCGAACCCAGACCCTTCACTGCACCACCCCGCCACCTCTTTGAAATATATTATGTAAGTGGAAACACAAGTTACTTAGCTGAAGGCAGCTCATTGAAAAAGGGAAACATTTCACAGACTTCGATAGCTTTTTTTATATAATTATTTCATTTATCTTGTGATCTGATTAGTAAAGAGACGAAAAAAAGTTCAGCGCAAAAAAAACCATGTAGAGAAACAGACTGAGAATTTGTGTTCAACTGTTCAGAGTATGTATTGTTATTAAAATATAACATATAGCACAACTATGTAACAAAATATTTGCTATTACCACTTCACATTGTCTTATTTATAGCCATAGGTTAATGGTAAATCCGCAAAATTTAATTGTCGTAACTTTCACAAATTTTTACTTGATTACGCCAGTGTTAGGAGTTTTTCTGGTAATTTCTAATTCAACACTCTCTCTGCTACTGGTTCACCATTAGCCAATGAGTAGTCCTGCGCATCCAGAGGCGGGACAGTTAGACACTCCTGGCTGTGACACTGTCGACATTTGAACTTCTGACCTCCTGGTGATGGCTGTCTACTTTTCTGTTGCACTTTTCTGCACAGCATTAACTATATCTCAACAATGTCACCCCCTGCTGGAATGACTGTCATTAAATAAAGTGAAAATTTCTCACCCTGAGCAACTGTTGTTCATTTCTATTGCTGCAAAAATGTAAGATCCAGTTTGTTAGTAGTAAGCTTGCAAAGTGGTTAGACCAAACAGATTTCTTACTGAAATTTCTTCATGAAACATCTATTTATCTAACAGCAAACATCCCAGTGGAGGAGTCTTCGCATTGACATTTTTCCAAAACGCAAAATAAATCCTTCATCTAGGATCCATTCAGAGAAAAATATTGTGATAAAACCAAAACTAGAAATGTACAAACAAATAACCACACTTTTTTTTTTTTTCCAATTTCCTTCAAAAATAAAGGCAGGATTTATTTGTACAAATCACTTCAAGGCTACATTGAGAATAGCATTAAAACAGGACACACTACGAAACCATCAAGTGCTTTTCTAAACCCAATAAGCTTTCTGGGACTGACCACACAAACTCAAATTTCATTAACAAATTCAAATTATTAACAAAAAAGTAACCATTAAACCAACCTAACTGGACAGATTGCTAATGCACATTTACATTTGATAGTTTGGACTCAAACCTGTGTTAATTGAAAAAACTAAGCTTAATGCGTTAGTCGTTTTCTTGATTTTTTTTTTCTCCCCAGGTAACAGTATTACTTTGTTACAGTTCACTCAAACTTGATACCTTGTGCCAACGGGAGCTCCTTGCTATAGTTGATGGTGCTGTGTGAGGAAAAAAAAAATTCAGTTTAAATTTCCACATACACATTTTTTTCTTCAATATGCACAAATTTCAATCCTCCCTTTAGGATGAGCCCTTAAAGGTAATACGTAGCCGCCTGAAACTGAATTTAGCATTACGCTCACCAGCCACTTTAATAGGAATACCTGGAACCCTGCTCTCACACAATTATCTAATCACGGCGCAGCAGTGCAATTCAAAAACGTATGCATTACAGAAAAAGGTCAAGAGCTTCAGTTACTCAATACATTAATCAACAGAATGGGGGGAAAATGTGACCTCAGACTTTTTGGCATTTTTCAACAGAGGTCAACAGAGTTTACACAGAACGGTGTGAGGAAAAGCCATACCTGTTGATGAGAGGTTAAAGGAGAAGGGCTAGACTGGTTTGAGCTGACAGGAAGTCAGCTAAACTAAACTAAATCACTCAACAACCATGGTAAGCAGAAAGGCATAACACATCAAACCTTGAGGTGAATGGGTTATAACAACAGAAGACCACTGGCTTCCACTCCTGTTAACCAATAACATGAGCCTAAGGCTTCAGTGGGCACAGACAGTGGGACAGATGAATACTGGAAAAAAACCTCACCTGGTCTTTTGCTAATTAGCCTGTCGTTACTGAGTGAACTTATTTTGGGTGAAACATGGATAGATGAATGCCATGGGTTGCTATGGAAGCTAACTCTTGTAGACTATACTGTATGTGACTTTGTGCACCCAGGCTTTGGGACAGTGAATAGGAAGTGTTTTGTTTTTGGTTTTTTTTCCTTTTACAGTAGTAGTAGAAGAATGAGAGTATGTGTAACGTCTACACGCATGAAGCTTCAGTATATATCCTTGTACATTTTCCTACGTTTTGTACCTGCCTGCATCTCTATTCCAGAAATCCAAGGGAAGAAAACGTAGCTTTTTGTGACCGTGTGCACTCACCATGTGGACCTCCTCATATACTGCTTCCATGAGTCGCTGCCTGACTCACGTCCACCTCCTGTGTGCTTTTCCCCTCCTGTACGCACAAAAGCCACACGCTTATCAGCTGTTCCTCACGGCAGCCTCTGTTAGTATTTTAAAAAGGAACCTGTACCCACCGAAGGCTCCTCCAATCTCAGCACCGCTGGTTGGAATGTTGACATTCACAATGCCGCAGTCTGAGCCTTTAGGTCTGTAGGAAACAAAATCTCATCTCAGTCTCCATCAACTACTTTAGACATATTAAACGCTGGAGTGCATCTCTTTATAGGCTCCACATACCCCAGCCAGCGAAACACTCTTCCCATATCTTTTGTGAACATGCTGCTAGAAAGACCCTGCTTGACTTCATTATTCCAGGCGAATGCTTCCTCTTCTGTCTAGTGATAAAACAAGAGAAGGGCCGTTTTGTAAAAGAACTGAACCATGAAAATCCTTGTGACTGTGGAGAAAAGAGAGTTAAATGTCCTACCTTGAATTTGATGACATAGAGAATGGGCACGAAGGTCTCGGTGTGAACGATGGGGGCGTCGTGTGCCAGACCGGTGAAGATTGTAGGCTCCACGTAGTTACCGGGGCGATCCATGACCTGACCATGAAATTGAGAAATGGAATTCAGTTTTGCAAGAAGATTTCTTCAGTAAATTGCTACAGATACACTGCATTCCAAAGCTGTTTACATGCATGACACACAGTTAAAAGTGCAGCACTGTACCTTTCCACCACAAAGCAGAGTGCCGCCCTGCTGCTTGGCTTGCTCTATGGCTGCCAGATACTGGTCCACAGCTTGCTTGGTGTGCAGGGGACCATACAGAGTACTAGCTGTTGACAGACACACAAAAATACATTCATGGTCACTGGTTCTTAGCTATTTGTTTATGATGCATAAACTAAAAACTTGTTTTTTGCTCGACAGTAATTTCCAAACTGTGCATGAGTATAATTTCTGATTTATTCTTTTCCTTCTGACACAACTTAAAGGAGCAGTTTGTTGTATTTTGAGTCCCTTTGATGTTCTGTTCCAAGCTTCACCGCCCCCTCAACTGACCCCACCCTGTGTATGTTTTAAAGTGGTTCTCCATTTATTTGTTTGTTTCTTTATTTATTGCATTTGGGCCAAACTAGTGGAAAGATTGTGCCCGAGCCTAGCGTTAGGGTTACTTACGGTCCCAGGGGTCACCGATGCGGACTTGCTTGTAGGCTTTGATCAACCTCTTCACGACCTCGTCATGAACACGCTCATGCAGCATCTAGTGAACACGGGGGGGGTTTATAGACCGCAGATTACTACTAACCAAAGCATGGCTCATTAGATTAAATGAGAAAGAGAATGAGGGAACGGCAATAATTTATTTTTATTATTATTATTTCACGGTTTCTTCATACCAGTCATAACTTTTATTGGGAATATTTTGCTTCACAAAGTCTGGCTTACTCTGTTTTTTTTCTTTTTTTTAACTGTATAATGTAGAGCAGGGTTGTGTAATCATATCTGTAGAGGGCCCAAGTAGCTGCAGATTTTCATTCCAACCGATCAGGAGCCATATTTGATTGCAAATAAGTTACAATTTATTTGTGCAGCATTTTCAACAAAAATATTGCAACAAAGAAGTAATCGGGATGTAATGGGTCTAAGCAAGCTAAAAGTCTCAGAGGAAGGAACTTTGAGAGGAATCAGACTCAAAAGGCAGCCCATGTTCTCCAAAGTGACACCAGATGGTGCGATTATGAATCACTACTCTTCTATAACTGTATTCACAAAGGTCTTCATGATTACAGAAGCAGGTCCTCTTGTTTAAATCAGATCATCTTTGCCTTCAAGTGAGTATCAGGTGTGGCTCCTGACTGGTCAAAATGAAAACATGTAGCCACACTTCCACATAAGATTGTATATCCCAAATGTAGTATCTTCTCACATCACGACGCATCTGTTTTTGTAAATCAGTGCTTTTATCACTCAATTGCTACTCACCAGTCTCCTGGTAGTGGTACAGCGCTGACCTGCAGTTCCCACGGAGGCAAAGAGAGCTGAAGGCACTACCAGGTTAAGGTCAGCGTCCTCAAACACTAACAAAAACAACAATAAAAAAAGCTTTACTCATTCTATCAACTACACAAGAAGCAGGGCTACAAGCACCCCTGCTAATAACTTACCGATGATGGCATTGTTCCCTCCCAGCTCTAGTAACTGCCGACCTAGCCAGAAAAACAGATAAATATCAAATATCTTCATATAGATGTCCCAAATGCAGGACACAGCTGTGAAAGTACTATAATAGCATGTAATGTTATATAGAAAGTGAATTATCTCAGGCATAGTGCAACAGTGCGCTCACCAAACCGCTCCTGCACCATCAGAGCCACCTGCTTGCCCACGTGAGTGCTGCCAGTGAAAGACACGAGGTCAACTCGCTCATCTTTAGCAAGGGCTGAGCTACAAGAGCACAAAAAAATTTGAATACGTGTGTGCACAAATAAGCATCAGGAACATTAATGTGACTTAGAGAATTGACATGGATTTGTTGAATTCAGGAACCACAAATTTGCCAGTGCTAGGATTTGGACATACAACAACTGATCAAGTAGCCCACAGACACCATTTTCCATGATAGTATTTACTTAAAAACACCTGACCATCACACACCCATGTACTGTTTGAACATCCCATTCCAGATTTGGAACCTACCTTGCTGTTTGTGGCAGCAGGATATGGTCAAGCGTCACTGGAGATGGAGAGGAGGCGGGCTGAACCAGTAGGTAAAGCGTGATTATTCTCACCTGTGTCTTACTACTGCCGGTCTACTTACGTGTGTTTCTTTGTGCTTTCAGTGACTGCATGAGCGACAGAGCGAGTCACGTATGGGTGTGATGGTCAGGTCTCCACAAACTTATTCCCATGTAGTGTATATCTACTCAACTAATATGCTTTAAAGTTTACCGGTAAAAGCCTAGAAACAAGCAGGAGAACTGGGTGCCCACTAAAACAACAGTCAGTGTGAAATGTCTGTGCTTTACAGGAATAATCTTTTGTCTGTACATGAAGCATGAAACCTTCAACACGATAAAATAGTTCATATTTGTGTTACCCAGAACAGGAACATATCAAACCTGAACAGTAAGCGTGTAATTATTTCTGTCATGTCCATAAATCACATAAATCTGTCTGGGTTAAACTACAAAAGCTGACTGTATGTCTGGTGTAATCAGTGATTGTGCCATTACCCAATGTCAGCTCCACCACACGTCATAGAGCAGATAGCACCAGGAAGGTTATTCTGCTCCAACACCTCAGCCACAATTCTGAATGAATTTACACGCAGACACACACAATGGTCATGGCGGGACATAAATTCTGACAGTAATACTGGTGAACTACTGCTCACACACTCACTTAGTCACTGCTACACTGGTCAGAGGCGTGGTCGGGGCTCCTTTCCTGCCAAGAAAAGAGGAACATTTAACAGCAAAGTTCTGCAAGCACTGTGATCAAGATTTAGATGCCATTGTACTTCATGTTTCGTCTTTAAATCTTAAGTCTGAAAATCTATTAATGAGAAAACTTAGAACATAGTCTCACCAGAGGCAGACGTTGCCACAGATCAGAGCAATAGCATTGTTCCAGCCGTACACCGCTACAGGGAAGTTAAAAGCGGTGATGATGCCCACCAGACCCACAGGGTTCCACTGCTCGATCAGGGCATGGCCTGGTCCTGAAAGCACAACACAAAAGAGTTTCTGAGAGACCTTTTCTGCCCACAAGCGCCAGTCCTGATTCCAGAATTGTTCCTAATGTGGAACCATTGGGTGCTTTTCCAGAAAAGATTGTATTCTTGGTGCACAAATTAAGATTGGTTTCAGCCCAAAAGTGAACTATGAATTGATGATGTAAAGGGCTTGAAATCATCAAGACAAGGACCTGAGCAATTGAAGATTATGATTATGTGACATAAGCCTAGTGTATGTTGTCTGGCAAAATCAGAGAGTTCTGAACATATTTCACAATTAATGGTCCAAAAATAAAACAGCTTTGGGACCTTGTCAGTGGATAAAGCGTAATGGTAAGCTATTGACTTGTAAACATTGACGGATCAAGTTCATCCCAAAAGCCTTCAATGTTTCATTCTCACCTCTCCTTGACCTTGCAGACACAGTGAATGGATAACTAAAAAAAAACTTGGATGATTTTTACCACCATTGATGAGACCTACTTTCAGAGGGCAGAACTGGACCGCCAATCATACGGGAGAGACCGACAGCGTAGTCGCACACGTCGACGTACTCCTGCACCTCACCGACACCCTCAACGTAGATCTTGCCCATCTCCAGAGACACCTTATAACCCATAAATAGATCTCTCACACGGTGGTCCACATTAATGCTTTATTTCTGAAACATCAGTCAGAATGCAGAGCTTTTAAATGCAAGTGTACCAAGCTGCCAAGAACTTTGATCTTTTTCCTGAGAGCATCTCCAATCTGTCTTACAATCTCCCCTCTTTTTGGAGCAGGGATCTGCAAAAAAACAGAATAATATATATGTCAGAGACTCAATAAAGCTGAAAGAAGAATAAGTTACATAAGGAATAAAATACAATAAAGTGAGCTGTTACAGGAAAAATAAACAATCAACCCATCGGTGGTATGATGTGGTCTAACAAAGCGGTTACTGTTATCTATATTAAATAACATGCTCTTAAATCTGTTTATGATTGGGCTTAGATTACAGGGAGCATCCATCATACAAGTCCCTTTGAATGAGCGGTTCCATTAGAATGAGTGCATTACTTATAAACTGTCAGACCTGCTGTTTTAGATAATCAATCAAAACCCTCTGAACAATCAAATTTTAAAATTCAACAGTGCTGTGATACAAGTATATTTAAACAATCAATGGCAATCATGCAACATAACACAATAAATCTCATTGCCTTCACTTTATCTCATTACTTACATCTGCCCAAACTTTCCATGCCTCTCGTGCCTTCTGTACAGTTTCTTCATATTCAGCCATGGTAGCCTGATTGAAAAGGCAAAAATACACTTTACAAAGATAATATTACCATCCTACCAAACATGATTACCTCCACCAAGGAAATGTTTTCAGTGAGATTTGTTTCTCTATTTGACTTTAAGCAGGATTGTACAAAAACTTCCACCCTGTTTTGCACTACACTTGGTAGCAGGGTGTAGCATCGGCAAATGAAGGACCGACCCATTAAATTCTGGCGGGAATCTGCACTCAACAATGCCATACATCTTAAAATCCAGTAGATGGCAGTAAAGTTCAATACAAAACATAGCCAATGAAGAAATACGCTATTATATTATATCAGAGTCGACGATTGACTTTGGCGGGGGTCTTCGAGTTCCCTTGTCTTCGAGTTATCCGTTAATCCACTTGTTATAATAAAGCATAAGACTCGCGTAGTGAGTTTTCAAGTTCTCTTTCAAGTTCAGTGTCATTATTTAAAGTACAAAACCTCTATTCACCAGTGACTCAAAAGACATTCAGACTTTCAAGTATGACTAAAGTTTATGTTTAAGTCCAGTTTAAGTCTGCCTTTGTCTAGCCTCTCCCTCTCCAGCTGCTCTCCCAACAGACTGAATCATGTACTATACAATTTCTTATAAGAACCTGAGGGTTACACTAACTCAATAATCAACCAGGCCATCCTTTATAAATCTCCCTTTTAAGAAAAGAGGACAAATGAAAATAATTAATTAAACATAATTATACAGGCCTCCCAGTAAAATTGATTCTGACTTTAAAACTCTTTTACATCATTTTATAACTTCTTTTACTACCCTGGTCTTGAGTTACACTCACCCCTCTCCAGCTGCTCTCCCAACAGACTGAATAGAGGCTGCGCGGTGGTCTGCTTACGCAACGAAGAAGACACGCCTTCCCCATGTACAACCCGGGAAAACTTTAGACCGCTAAACGTCTTGAGCGAAAACAAATAAGTTAATTTAATTTTTTTCCACGAATTTCCTCACCGATAATTAAACAAAAAAAACTCATGACGGCTATTTTGAGTGAAGGCTTCTAGCCTTATTAAAACCCATTACATTTACATACTGAAGGGACTCTTGCATGATTATGTTATTGGGTGATAATTTGTGCATTTGCATTGTATAGATCTTTGGTTACATTTTAGTCACCTATAGGTTCTGGAGTTCTGATCCTGATACTTTTTTCTTAGGGACAAGCATGAAAGTTACCTGTCGAACTCTGGCAATGGGCTCGTTGTTGGCAGGACAATATGAAGTGACCACCTAGAAGCATACGATAAAAATCAGATATCACAAAATCACACTCTGTGAAACTGGACCGCACCATACTCCAACTGGAGGATGAATTCCCTCCATGAACAAACTCCATTGGGATATATTGTGATCTATATTGTGATATACTGTGATCATAGTTTGCTAAGTAGTTCAATACATCGTGCGAGTTCAGTGATTGATCAAAAAAAAAAGAAAAGAAAAGAAAAGAAGTTTTGAACCTGTTGAACCCGAGTATGTCAAGATGTTCACGATGCACAAAACTTTTTTACTTGTTAGAAGTCTCATTCTCATACTGCAACCCTTTAGGATGCACCATAGGCCAATGTTGCAATGATTAACAAATGATTTACTGTGTAACCCTACTGGGCAGATATCTTAAATTTAACTTGCACTACAAATTAGTCTCTTGAATTTTGCAATGCTAAAGTGAGACAGAATGAGTGGATAGCATGCAAGCAACTTATAACTTGCCAACTAGTTTTAACCTACTAATAGTTTATTTTCCATTCAGCATATTTTTAAAGCATTTTTATTCCTCAATGCTGAACAGCATAAATTTGATCACTGCAATGCGGCAGCCAAGCCAAGTATAGCAAAGTAGCAAAACTTGAGGCTAACTACAAGCTAGCTTGTTACAGCATGCAGGACTGCTCAAATGTGCCCCAAGCCTGTGGTTCTCAAAGTTTGGCCCAGGCTGGATGGGGGCCCAGGAGGGTTAGTAGTGCACTCACATGCAGAAGAAAACTATTTGAAACAAGTCAATTTGATCAATCCATGATGGTTATAAATGTAGGCTTATGCATCATTTGTAACTCATCACATAAATCATCATTTCCCCTGTTTTATAAAATGCTTTAGTCTGCTGAGTTTTTGTGGTAAGAGTTGTCACCCCCCTGAATCTCCTGCCTGAGACTAATTACACTCATTTTCCCCACATGTAAAGTTGGACGATAGAAAGAATCTCTCTGGCTCCAGAAGATATAAAATATTGCAAAACACGTTTACATAATGTACCTAACATTTGAATAATTACATCATTTCAGTCTGTCAAATGTATTTTACTGTTAAAAAGGATCTCTAGCTGCAAAAGCAAGATTGAGAACCAATGTACTAATTAACTAAAGATCTGAAACATTGCACTTAAAGAGATACAGGATACATAGCTAGCATAATGTAGCATGTAACTATTGACACTGCTATAGTTTACACACGCCTACAGTGAGTGCAAGCCTCTAAACCTGAGACATATAATGGTAGTGGTGTTAGTGGTGTACAGGATAGTGATGTTAGAACCCCGTTTAAACGTCACTTTTGCTGAACTGTTACACTGCAGAACATGACGCAACAGCTACAAGGCACACGTTAGCCAGATTGTTTGCAAAACAACCCGCTTCAAATACAGATTTCCCGTCACTAAGCTAAATAGAGAACGGCAGGCCCGAGTGGGCCTGTGATCAGCACAGTGCTCTTTCTGCAGCTATCCTGTCTCTCTCTCTGTGACTTACATATATTTAGCAGTTGTCACCTGCTATAATCTTCCAGCCTTACCTCTCCTTTACCGCCCCACGTCCCGTTGTAAACCCCATCGTTGTCTTCGCTCAGACCTAGCTCTTTCAACCAAGAATACTTCGGCTGATTAATAAGAAGTGTGGACATGGCTGCAGTCTGCCGGATAGTCAGAGAGCAAAGTTTCTTCCGAAATACAAAGTGGCGGAGGGCAGTGAGGGCCAGTGCGCGCTGCATGACTTGAGCAATGAAACACCAATGCGCATGTGCGAACCAAAGAGCCTTACCGAGCGCGTCACTGAGACCAGGGTGCCAGATATTCACCCAAAAAATCCACAAAATTAAGTGGAGTGCCACATGTTAAGAAACGATCAATGCTGAGATAAAAACAGGAGCTGAGCAGAAGCACATACGACCAGTTTCATATTAACACCTGTTCACCTGCTAATTGATGCAACTATCCAATCAGCCAATCATATGGCAGCAGCACAATGCATAAAATCATACAGATAAAGGTCAAGAGTCAACTGGCTTTTATTGTCATTTCAACCATATACAGTAGATATCAAGTGGAGGGATGGATTCATTTATCTTCAGTAAGTGCATGCTTTATCCTGCTCAGGGCCATGAGTGATATTGGGCTGTCTGGATAATGTCTGTGTGGTGTTTCACCTATTCTCCCTGTGTTTCCTCCATGTACTCTGGGAGGAAAAATGCTACCTGCTCTACAACCAATCAATTAATATATTAGTCATAATTATTATCTTTCTTTCTTAACTTATTTTGGCTTTCCTGAAATCAAAACCGGGTCAAAATTATACATACAGTGTCAACAATATTCATGCGGCACACCTAATATTTGGCCAAATGTAACTTAACAAGTTTCACTTATGCCTCACCAACAAACCTATGGAAAAATTCTGGTTGGATATCTGACCAAGGCTCATTTTCTTGTAATAAGGAGTTAAATATAATTATTTATTTACTTACTTACTTACTTACTTACTTACTTAGTTACTTACTTATTACTTCATTATTGACAGACTGAATAAATGTGAAGCTCATACATGCTCTTGCCATAATGAAATCAGTTCTTACACGCTCCTGCCATAATGACTTTGCTTTTTAATGTTTACGTTATACAGTACGTAGACAGATTTTTGTTGTGCCATAAATGTACGATATTCTACTGTAGACGCACTGCTTAATGACAAATACAGTGACCTTTATTCAATGTGTGATTGTGGTATTTACTCTATATAAATTATTAAAAACAGACCATTTTGTCCTGAAATAATGTACATTTTATAAAATTTGAATTCTAAATGTCAGTCACGTGCACAGTATCGTCTTTAAACGCCAGCACTTTCACTGTTTATAAATAATAAATAAAAATGATTAACAGTAAATATTTTTCTCGTTATCAAGAGAAAAGGGCAATAAAAAATTATTGCAAGCACGGCTCTTCTGGGTCTTTATACGAACCCGACTTTTAGGACGTTTCTTCATAGAACGAAGCGTTGAAACAAAACCGCACACACCGACCAATCAAGTAGCACTTCCTGCGCCACCTACTGGACAGCGAGCTTGTCAAATGAAAATGGATCTCAGCCGGTGAACGTGATTTCACGTCCATTCATCCATCCATTATCTATAGCGCTTTATCCGTCTGGGTCGCGAGGGAAGCTGGAGCCAATCCCAGCATCTTCTGGCGAGAGGCGGGGTACACCCTGGGCAGGTCGCCAGTCCACCACAGGGCCAACACAGACAAACAGCCACACACGCTCACATTCACATCTATGGGCAATTTAGAATAGATGTAATAGATATAATATAATATATATAATATAATAGATTTATTATAAATAATAAATAAAAATTATTAATAATAAATATTTTTCTCGTTATCAAGAGAAAAGGGCAATTAAAAATTATTGCAAGCATGGCTGTTCTGGGTTTTCATACGAACCCGACTTTTAGGTCGTTTCTTCGTAGAACAAAGCGGTGAAACAAAAGGCACGCACCGACCAATCAGGTAGCACTTCCTCATGAATATTAATATTAATGAGATTTCCTGGTCACGCTGAATTCATTTTAGTCTTTGGAATGTTTATTGTCAAAAGCATTTATTTGTGAAACTAACAAGCTTTTTCTCCGCAAAACCACTGGGATTATTGTTGGAACACCACCAGGACTTCATTCCTGCACCGCCTCGGGATCGTCATCGATGAGCCTTGGGAAAGAAGATGAGCTGGAGCCCCAGGAGGAAGACACTCAGCCCGGATGGAGAAGACTGTCCGACCCCTGAAACGGTGAGTTACCGAGTTTGATTGTTTTCAGTTAAGCAACAGGTGCTTTAAACACGACATTATTACAAAAATATAATGGTCAAAAATAATGCTAAGCAGGCGGCAATGCAATCGGCAGCATCGTTAACAGAGTTAAGTGGGTTTTGATAAAAGCGTCCAATTTATGATAAAAAAAAGGCATCTCAAGCAAGACAAAAGTCACATAAATAGAATGGAAGAAAGATCTGCATGCAGATAGAGAAGGTAGATGGATTCAAGTGCTTACAAGGTCATCTGCCAAAGCAAGTAGATCATCTTCTTCTTCATCTTCGTCATCTGGATGCGGTCATTGCTGGATCGCAGCGAGGGAGAACAAAGAGAACTAAAATATAACTGTTAAAAAATGACAGCTTCATTATGGCAAATTCATGGATCTGGCAACACATACTCGTACACTATTCGTCCAATCCAGACTCTCCCACTTCATACCCAAATAAGAATACAGGGAGTGCAGAATTATTAGGCAAATGAGTATTTTGGCCACATCATCCTCTTCATGCATGTTGTCTTACTCCAAG
>JAQQZR010000009.1:12856652-12889435 GCA_030068235.1 Notoglanidium macrostoma | reverse complement strand
ACAGGGAGTGCAGAATTATTAGGCAAATGAGTATTTTGGCCACATCATCCTCTT
The DNA here is from genome assembly GCA_030068235.1 of Notoglanidium macrostoma. NCBI lineage: Eukaryota > Metazoa > Chordata > Actinopteri > Siluriformes > Auchenoglanididae > Notoglanidium > Notoglanidium macrostoma. Next base: position 12,889,381 of record JAQQZR010000009.1, on the reverse strand, counting down.
CATGCATGTTGTCTTACTCCAAGCTGTATAGGCTCGAAAGCCTACTACCAATTAAGCACTGTATTAATTACTAACGTACAAGTGTCAAATCAATGGAAGTCAGTCCTTGTTAAAATCCTCGAAAAATGTTATGCACGATTATATATTTAAATATATATATTTTTTTATATATCTCTTTATACGATGTAACCACCTACAGCAGAGTGGCGCAGCGGAAGCGTGCTGGGCCCATAACCCAGAGGTCGATGGATCGAAACCATCCTCTGCTATTTTTTCTTTCCCTTTGAATTTTTAAGGATTATTTTCTTTTATTCGAATTAACAGAGAACATTAGCTTGATTCAAAGTTTGGACTGTAGTCTTGTGTTTATAATATTCATAACCCCTTTTACGGTCGCAGACAGGTGTGTCTATAAGTGAGTAATTACCTTAAATACATATAACTTTAACATGAGACATAGTACTGACAGTAATGTCAGTAATGTTTTTCGAGCCACAAGGCTTTCATTTATTCCTGAACAGAACACATTAGGCATAAGTTTAAGTTATTTATTATTATTTATATATGTTTTTGACTTATTGAGGTTTGGATTAAAAACATTCAATTCGAGTAACGTCGGATAACTCTTTAATAAATATAATAACATTGATAAAGTTGTATTGTAATTTCCTGTAATTTGTTTTTTTTTTTCATCATGAACCCCAGTTTTTAAAAACTATTATACTATAATAATATGTATTATGCAGTATAATATACAATAGTATAATATAATAATAGTAATATATTTACTAGAATGAATTACTCTTTCTTCTTTATAACTGCTCTGATATGATAGCAATAATGCTGTTAAATTACTAAGTAATAGTAACAACAAAAACAGTAAAGGGGGAAATAATGAGAAAAGCACTTGTACTCGCAAGATTATTATACTGTTGAGTAGGTTTTACCAGAGCCCCATTTAGAAATTCTTTGGTTTTACTTTAGTTCATCCCAAAGTGTAAATAATAATTTCGTTATTTACTGTATTTCGTTATCCTGTATTTATACATTATTGGTTTATCCAATAAGGAGAGACGCGCGTGGCGTCGTTGCTCTTCAACTTCCGTAGAACTTCCGGGTCGGAGAAATGGCGGGTCACAGCAACAGAGACACAATGGAGAATCTGGAAGATGGAGAAATAAGTGGCTCTGATTCAGAGCCAGAAATGCATTCAGATGACCGGCAGCAGGTGATTATATAACACGTGCACCCACTTCTCCGGGCCAGTGCTTTAGAGTTGTGTTTAGCAGATTGCTAGCTTGTTTTATAACGTTAGCTAGCAGGTTACTCAGTCAAGCCACCTAGCTCGCTTACTAACTCTATTAGCTATGAAATTTATCCACTCGCGTGGTTAGCTGTTTAATTTAGTGCCCTAGAAAGTGCATTTGACATGTTTTTCGAAACAAGACAGATATAATTAGCCTCGTTCACCTCATCTCAGACTAAAACATCAGATTATTGAACTGATCACGTGTTTTAATTTTCCAGTCATAAAGTATTGCAGTGTACTATATATTACTTATTCCACTTATTGTGTTGCAGTAATTGTGGATAGCATCTATAGGACAAAATAAATAGTAGTATGTTTGGATTCTTCTATAGCTGCCTTCTGCAAGAGCTTTTTCAACCCAGCACCTCCAGAGCAGAGCTCATCCACATACAGCTTCATATGTCACCAGCTACCGTAGCTCCATTGCGACCGATTCCAGCGACAGCGACTCTGAGGAAGAGGCTGCATTGTGGAGGCGAAAGCGTCAGAAGTGCACCAATGTTCCTCCACCTGTGCCTCCCACAGCTTTCGGAGGTTCCGGCCATGTCGCAGGACCTCCACACCGCAAAGTGAACAACATCTGGGGCTCTGTGGTGCAGGAGCAAAGCCAGGAAGCTGTCGCAGCTGAACTTGGCATCATGGGAATGGAAGGGGGAATCACTATGGACAGCCGCCAGTGTGAGACCTATAACTACTTACTGGCACGAAAGCTGATGGAGAAGGAGAAGGAGAAGGAGGAGCAGGGCATGGAGACCATGCTGGAGGGGCAGATAGAGGAGTACATGCAGCACGGAGGACCGGAAGAGAAGCATGATAGCCATCTGAAGAGGAAGCGGTCAGTCAAGGAACGACTGGGTCCTAGAGCTGAGATGGACTTTAAAGGGCGAGGTGAGATCACGGTGGATGATCCTGAAGATAAAGTGATTGATGAAATAGCACATAGGTGAGGCTGAATTTCTGAAACTTCAGACATTTGACCGTTTTATTTATTTATTTATTTTAAAGACAGTCTGTCAGTTTTATTACTAGTTTAAATACAATATATCGGACTTTGTCTGCCATGCAGTATTGCATGCTGATTGTCTCATCTGTTGTTCTTAAAAGGTTAATGGAGCCAAAGAAGGAGTTAATAGAGCGTGTCGTGAAGGTGATTGGCACAAAGAAAGCGATAGAGCTTCTGTCAGAAACTGCAACGATTGAACAAAATGGAGGTCTTTACACAGTGGTAAGAGTTCCCACATTTTGAATTTGAAAAACTTTCATTCTTTTACATTGTTCAGCACCAAGGGCAGTTTAACATGTAATAAAACATTAGCGTGCAATTTAAATATACTAATTATTAAATAGTTTGTGGAATTATTTGTTGCATGACAATACACTAGTTCTTGATGGAGAAATAATTCTGATTCTGATCAACAATTTAGCCTTATACCCGAGAACTTTCCCACTAGTTACTACTGAGCAGCATCATTGAGTTGGATTGTTTCTGCTGGACATCCTTTAAAACATTGATCTGGTAGCTTTAACATGTATATTTACGTTTTTCCTTCCCATAGGATGGCACTAGAAGGCGGACGCCTGGAGGGGTTTATCTGAACTTGTTGAAGAATACTCCTAGTATTTCTCATGATCAGGTCAAGGTAATAAGAGAAGAATGAACTACCGTTGTGTTATTCTGTTTTAAACATAATCTAGAGTAAACACACTATGTCTTTAGACTTTCCCTTATGTCTCATGTGATTGCTTCCCTAATTCATGACTCACTTTTCATTCATCCTCATATATTTAATTTCTCATTTCTTTTATCTTGTTCTTGACCCATTAGCATGGCAGACGATACTGGCCTGAATTGCTATTGATCCGATTTTGCATGTTGTCCATGTTTTATGCAACAAAATCATGTGGAGAATCATCTCCGAATGTCTGTGTCATCAGTGACGGCTCGTCTGTAGGGGCATATCAGCCATTCTGCAAATGTCGATCTTCATAAAGTACATTTATGTAATTAAACCTTATTCACATCTGCCTACATTTTAAATTTGTTGAAATGCTAATTACTTAATCATCACTTGGCTTCCATAGAGTTATTATTGCGCCTAGTTACCAAAAATGGGAACTACAACCAGCACTAATAGAGGGGTCACATTTGGGAGAGAGTGTGTGAGACCTCTGCCCGACGTGTTGGCACACTATGACCCTGGATGCCTTGGTAAACGAAAGGGACTTAATTGGCTCTCGTCACTCTCCATAAAAAAAAAATCCCTGCCATCCAGAAAAATCCTTTCGCCTCTTATGGATGATTAGAGGTCTTGTAAAAAAGCCAGATGTGCCATTGCCGAGATTTGATGACTGGCAAAGCTCTTTTTTGAAATAGGTGACTAAATAAGCATCTTGCAAATTGGTTAGCCTATCTATTGCGTTTAATTGTTAATTTTACTTGCAATTATGTCACCAGTAATCTAGTAGGCTCTCTCAAAATGAAAGGGAAATTAATCTTGCATCCAAAACTGTTAACCCCTGTTAATTGCAAACGATTTTTAAGTAATACTCATTTATGTTAGGCATATGTGACATGTAGTCAGTGTAGGCTTTAACGAAGTATAATATTTTTTGCGATACAGTACATACTTTTATGAGAAAAATATGTGGCTGCATAGATTCCAGTCAGAATACAAGGTCTAATAACCGTTCTAGAGGCAGATTTCCATCCACGCTGACACGGAAACGTGCGTACACAAGCTGAGACTTGATGTGAGGTTTGATTGTAGTCTCTGCTCACATTCCTGCTGATAAATACCAAACTTTGCATGGAAATGACCATACCCCCAGTTTTCTGTCATATGTTCATTTTGTAAATGATGACCAGTGTATCTAGGATGTAGAAATCATTTCTATTGTAAGATTTATTGGGAGACGGAAATGGGGATTATGAAGTGGTTGTCAGTCCGTACATCAGAAATGCTTGTCTTGCTCTTTAAAGAAACCTTTTGTTTCCTAGGAAATCTTCCAAGAAGAGAACCAGAAAGAGTATAACAGCAAGAAGGCAAACAAGAAGGCCGCCAAGCAGCGACAAAAATACTTAACAGCCAAGAAAATGAAGCAAGCGATCGGCACTTTGAACCTGCAGGAGCACGATGACGTTTCACGGGAAACGTTTGCCAGTGACACCAACGATGCTTTGGAGTCGCTGGAGGACGGGGGAGAGGACCAGCCTGAGTCTGCGCTGGGCTCAGAGGAAGCGCCTGTAGTTTATAACTCAAATGACTTGGAGGTCTTCTGATGCTGCTGATTGTCTTTCTCAGTGACTGTAGACAGTAAAGTTTACTGTCTCCATGTTCAGTGATGTAGGCTGAGCAGATTAGATTTCATTTCATGTATGTGCATTTGACCTGATAATTTCTTTTCCCCCTCTTGTGTGAGGCTGGACTTGGCAAGTTCTGCACTGCATAAATGTGTGGGTGTGTCTTAACAATGTCAGAAACCTTAGGCTGCTTTCACAACAGGCATTTTTCCTATGCAGGTTTTACATGTAATGTTATGGGAAGAAGGCTGAATGTGACATCAAACACTTTTTCAGATTTCAGCTCACCAAGCAAGTGAAAAAAATCAACATGGAGGGCAGTGCTGGTAGAAAAAAATAGTTTTGGTAGTAAGTATGTAGTGCTTCATGATATATTAAATTTGAATATTTCAAGGTCAATATTTTTCATGTGACAGTGAAGCTAGAGATGGTAACTTTGTTGGTGTCTGATGTCTCAGACCTGTCCTACTCTAAATCTGGCTGAATACAGTGTTCTAGATGAAGCTGTTGCAAGACCGTAAGCATAACAGTTCAGAGATAGCACTCCAATCCTTTCCAGGGTTTTTTTTTTGTTTTTTTTTGTGGGGGGAAACCCAGTATGAAAGCAGCCTTATTCATGACACATTTGTATAATAAAAGCTTTTTTACAGTTTATGTATTGTTAAGAAAGCCGGTTACAACAATGCACTTTTGCTTGCCCACTAATTTCATTATTCTTTTTAGTATTAAATGGCTGTGCAGGTAAGTTAAACCTAATCATACATTAAATTCATTCCCTACTGAAAATCAGTACATAATCTCAAGAGTATGCTCAATAGTACTTGTGAACGTATGGTCGGGTAACTTTATGCTCAATACAAAGCAACACTCTAAGTATCTGTCACATATTAGTAGTAATGATGCTTCATCATCTTGCATTTGTCCTGCCTGCCACTGACTAACCACAATGTTAAATGAGTATTTGTGAATAATGACAACATGTTCAGATACACTAAGTGTTCAGAATACTCATCATGTCACGTGAGTGTTTTGACGATGAAGAAAATGTAAGTTTTCTGTTTGCTACTGAATCCTTGAGTACCTAATTTTAAAATAAAGTTCTATTTAGAATCATTTTCCAAGCTTGCTTGACACATCCTTAGTTAACTATCCTTCAAATTGTGTTAAGAAATTTTAGCATAGTGATACTAGGATTAATAATTAAGAAGCATGCTGTCCGTACTCTTCCCCCTGATTTTCTTCCGTTGATTTTCTGTTTGTCACGACATGTCACGAAGTAACATGAAGCCTGCTATTATATTACTATGCGTTGAGTGTACGTAAGTGTACCTCAGTCGACAGTTTCCTGTCTTTTGTGTTAAAACTCTGACTCAGTTGACACCGAGTTCGCTCTCTCCCACGGAAGTGTTGAAAGGTCCATTTACAGCTCAGGGCTGAAGATGACGATTCATCTAAGTTTAGCTCAGTAGGGTTCTTTTCTCTACTGCATCACAGCTAATGACTAAATAATGTCTGCTCTATTTAGGATAAGAGGAAAATAGCATAATTATGGTTTGATTTGACACTGCCATAAAAGAGCATATTTTATACAGCATATTTGGTATGATTACTGTTATGACTGGCTCTAAAAGGTTCTCAGTCTGTGGGATGAGACAGAACCTCTGAAGAGCTGCTCCGGCTGAATTCCGAATCGTTGTCATGGTGACAATGTCCAAATTCTGTTGAGTTCTTGATGTCAGCTGCTCGGTTGTATAAATTATGCCATAGTTACAGAATCCTGAGCACTCAGAAATAAAGGTACAAAACTGTACAGTTCCTCGTTACTGAGGCAGTACATCTTTTGTACCTTTAGTATGTATATTTCACCTTTTAAAATAATTTAAGGATCATAATTTGACATGAAGCACCACTGATGCATTTTTAAACCTTTACAAACTAATTAAAGCTATAGCACATGAACCTTTCCAGGTAAAAGATAAATACTAAATGTATTAAGATGTACCCTTGATGGTTCCACCCCAGCAACTACAGTTTGATATTTCTGCAAGGTGAATGAATACAATTTGATATGTAACGGATTAACTATTTATTAAGATACAAGCACAGAACCGTTAAGCACAACTACATTTAGAATTCAGCAAATCAAATGACATCAAAATAATATACAACACACATATAGACAACTGCCAATTACTACAACTAAATAACTGGTTACTTATACTTTGAATGAATAATGAAGCCTTCTTCTAATTATGACTGCATGAAAACCTCTACTCCCATCAGGCCCATAAGGCAGACGGAGGACTCCAGGAGGCGCTGTGTCTCCATTTAGAGCCCTTCTTTCACTCGTCTGACAGTGTTTGTTTTGGCTGGTGCACAACTTTCGTCTCTCTCGCAACTCTGGACTTGTGTCTGGACTGCCCCAGACTTCTGAGGCTAAGAGTGGTGAGATGCGAGGGCCTGGCATGGGTGCACGTACACATCTGGGGCTGGAACGTGGGCTACTTAATGGGCTGCCACACACCTGGCTGGAGAGAAAGCGAGGGATGCTCATAGGTGATGAGGACGCGAACTCTGATTCTGAGGAGCTGCATGCTGAGGAGTCTTCACCACAAGTCTGAAGCTGTAACATGCGCTGGTTCAGGATGGAGATCCCCTTCCCGTTACTTCTGTCCTCCAAACTCACATCCTCAGCTTTCTTCTTAGAAACTTTCCCCACCAGGAGAACTCTCATGTTACCTTCAGACTGTGAGAGTTGGTGGTAAGCACGTCCAGCTCCTTCTAGATCTTCATATTCCACTAGTACACTCTCCTTGGTGAACAACTCTGGGTATCTGTAGCTGTATTTCTGAAGCTCGGGTGGAAGCTCTCGGCCAGGCCGGTTGACCCGAGCCATGGTGATGGTGCCAAATGGCTCTAGGATTGCAATAGCAGTTTCCATGGTGCTCTTGCAAGGTGCTGATGTGTCATGTGCCATGTCCTCTGTCAGATTTGATTCTGCGACATTCCAGACCAGCAGGAGTCTGCTCGGCACCTGATAGAGTACAGACTCTGGCACCGGCTCTATTCTACGCACTTTATTTCCCTCTACATTTACCTCCAGTTTTAATGAATGCCGGAGGGCGTAGGCTGTGACCCGCCAATCTTTTGTGAACTGCTTCATCTGGAATCAAAGTGAAAAGGGCCTTATACATTTTGCCAGGTAAATCAAGAAATCATGCAAAGACATGAAGAAGTCAACCAAGGTGGAATTTTATAATGTTATTCCATAAAAATAAAAAAATAAAAATAAAAAAAAGCTTACCTTTTTAAAAGAGGTCAGCAACTTGATATTGACATAACCCATCTTATTTCTCCTGACATGCTTTAAAAGGAAAGCATCCTTAGCCAAATTCTCATCAGAGAGGTAATATTCAATCTGAGAGACCATCTTTTTTACCAGATAAGCATCCGGAGGTATCCAGTCATCAAGGTCTATATCTTCATCGTTTTCATTCGACACAGAGAAATATCTGAGAAGAGCAAAAGGAACAGGGTGTACTGTTAATACACAAAAGAGAAAAATGTTTCACAAGCAAAAAAAAAGAATAAATAAAAGTATAAATGACAATAGAGCTTACTTTTTATTGCTAACGCTGTCCATTTTGTCTTCAGCTTTGATATTTCAGTGCAGTTGGCAGCTTCAGGTGAACATGTCAGCGTGGAAATGTTTAATAACAGCCCTCAGAGCCTGAGTGGTCTTGTCTGCCCTCGATACTCTCCTTCACTGTTAAATCTGCTGAAAACACCCACACAGCTGAATCTGTCATGCAGCATCTAACCAATCAATAGGGTTTACGAGAACAATGATGTAAAGTGCTATTACCATTTGAGGACACTTCCACCCACTGACATCACAAGAGGAGCCAAAAAAGTTAAAGTTCTTGTGCCAAAAATAGCTATATTATGTGATTATATTATCATAAGGGTCTATGTGAGATTTGGTTTGAAAATTAGCTCATCACAGGTATACACTTCATTCTTATGTGGTATTATTTTTAATTTCACATGTTTTAGTCCAATGTTATTAACAATAATTGTTCTGTCTCCAAAACTGAGTATAAAGTCAATGGATATAAAGTCAATGGATTCAATGGATACATTAAGACCAATCGTAATTCTACATGAATAAAAACTAAAGAGGCTGCACCAAATCAATGTTGAAATCAAAGTCCTACTAGTTAATTTCAGCAAACAAAAAAACAAAAAAAGAGGCAATTTCGAGTAGCCAGTTAACCTAATCTACATGCCTTTGGGCTGTGGGAGGAAACTGGAGCACCTGGAGGAAACCCATGCAGACAAAGGGAGAACATTCAAATTCTGTACAGAAAGGTCACCATGCTGCCCTGCTCTCTCAGGTCATCTAGCAGTAATCTACTTGCTGTCCAAAGTACCAGAATTTCCACCATGGGATGCAGGTCCTTTAGTGCCATGACCCCTAAACTAGAATTTTCTATGAGAGCTTTTCTCTAGAATTTATCTCTCTTCGGCTGCTCTTTCTTCTCTACTATAAAATCTGAAGACTTTTCTCTTCAGTGAATGTTTCTCTTCCTCCTTTACCGCTTAATCTGCTTCAAGCACCTCCTCTATGTAGAGTAACCTTGGGATTGTGAAAGGCACTATATAAATGTTATTATATTATTATTAGAGAATGATTGGGTTCATTGAGTGTTGGATACCTGCTCAGAATGATTTTTCTAAAGTAGCATGTAGACAGAACAAATCTATAAATCTGGATTACATTACTTTACAGTTTTACATGAGATTTCATATTTCAGAAATGTGCAGCACTCCACAGCTACTTAGTCAACATGAAATGACTTTTTGTGTCTTTTTTCAAAAGTGTGAGATATTATATTTTGCCCAAGTACCAACTTACCAGGGACGTAACTGAGTAAGTTGACCTAGACCCAAGTCAGGTGCGGAGCCCCAGTTGATCCACTGACCACTGTAAAACAGACCTGAGTGATAGCCTCAGGAAATTCAGGAATTCAGAAAATCTTAGGAATACTAATTGGTTCTTTCAAATCACACATGCACAGGTGGTGATTTTTCACGATCAGTGAAGACTTTTGAACTGCAGTGCAAACTTGGGACATTCCAGACTGGCCTCTCTCTTCTTTTTCCCTCTGGTTGTGCGTTATAGTGATATTAGCATCGGCCTCAGATGCTCCTACCAGGGTATATGGAGCTTCTGATATCTTTTGAACATTTTTCTGGCCATAACTATCAGGATCTTGAATGGTGAACACACAATGTGTACCCACTGTCATGTACTGGTTTGCAGAGGAAAATTTATTTTTGAACAGCATGACATAATGAGCTTTTCAGAATACATGTAATCACTAGTCTGACAAAATCCAATATTTCAAAGTTATTAAAGTGTCAAATTAGCTTCTCTTTGTGAAAGAAATGTGGTTCTTTGCCATGTTTTTTGACAAAACATACCAGAATTTTTAGCCAAGCTAGGCTGGCTTGTGAGACCTCTATGCGTAAAACTTTATTTACATTATTAGCTCAGTGATTAAGATGTTGGCCTATTGTTTGGAAGGTTGTGAGTTCAAATCCCACCACTGTTAAGCTGCAACTGATGGGTATGGATATGTATACGTAAACTCTGTATACGGATATGTTGTATAAGTTGCTCTGGATAGGGGCATCTGCCAAATGCTATTAGTGTAAATTTACTGATTTACCAAAGATAAAATTGTCTATACACTGTATCTTTAAGTGAATATAGAGATTCTTTTTTTGACACAGCAGCACATAGCAACAACTCACCAAAAATGAATGTAAACATGGAGTACTGTGGTAGGTAGTAATTACCCAGGATCGATTGGTATGTTGGTTTGGGGGCAGGTGGACCGCATAGTGATGACAAAAACAGTTTAACTCTGAGAGAGAGGAAGAGAAATGCTAACTATTCTGCCATTTTATACACCAATATTTGCTTAATTATCATCAATTTAATTGCATGCATTGGTTATCTGTTAACATTGTACTAAAACTGAACTGTCTTAAAATGCATATTTTTTAGCTACAGTAGTTTAAAAGCAGTTGCTGCATGCTGCATGTTTAAAAAGTTTAAATTTTAGCAGAATAGTTACATGCTCATTAAGGATTTCCAGAAGCAAATATGTGGCATTGCAAATGTAAGTAGACTACTTAGTCTTATCACAGCAACATATGCTGCAGATTCATCTTGCTGTTTATAGCAGAAGGGATTTTCGATGAAGACTGCACATGAATAGTGGGTGTTACAGTTTTGCCAAATCTCAGGTTTAATTTGTGTGTATAACTGGTCCAGTTAGTTTTGATCATGGTTACTTGGCATACAAGGCCAAGTTATCATTTATTTCAAAACTTAACAAGTTCTTATAAAAATACATTAAAATCGATTATATTGTAATCCATCTATTATCTATACCGCTTTATCCAGATGGGTTATGGGGAAGCTGGAGCCAATCCCAGCAGTTTCGGGCGTGAGCCGGGGTACTCCCGCCGGGCCAACACAGACAAACAGCCCCGCACGCACGCACAATTTAGAGTAGCCAATTGACCTAATCTGCATGTCTTCGGACTGTGGGAGGAAACCCACGCATGCACTGGGAGTACATGCAAACTCCGCACAGAAAGTCATCCTGGGTGAGCCGGGGATTGAACCCAGGACCTTCTTGCTATGAGGTAACAGTGCTAACCACTGTGCCACCTTATATTATAATACATGTAATAATAAATAAATAAAATAAAAATATAATAAATTTTTGAGATGGTAATATTCATAAAGTGGTGCAAAAAAGAGAGAAAAAAAATAAGTTGCAAGTTTTGCACTGAGGAAAAAAAGGTATTTTATTTAAAGTTAACTTCAACACCTGCATTCCAAATCAATAATAACTCGGAGAATGTGTAATATGTGCCTTTCCCGGTCTCTGTACCACGTGCTGTAGCCTCAGCATTATTGGCGCACTGCAAACTGCATTCCAAATAATTTGAATTTTGTCTCGAGCGCTCAGTTGAAAACGTTAGGCTGCGTCGGGATTTGTGATTGGGCTGTCTCGGTCACGTGGCCGCCGCATGTTGATAAGCGGCCATATTAGTCAAGTCCATTCTTTCATTCGTTTGGAGCACAAAGTGAGGTATTCGTGTGAGCTTTGCGGTTTTTATTATCTTTTTTCTTCTGTTAGCTTTTGCGTCTTCGAGATGATGTGTTAATATAGCATGATTTAATGTTAACTTCGCGTTTTGGCATAATTATTTAAGCTAATATATGCACCTCTGGGCCCTTATCTATCGACCACTTGGCTATATATAACCAAATTCCTAATCGTTTTTACGTCGTGGTGCTAGCCTAAATACTTAGCATACTAAGACAAGTTTTCCAGCGTCGTACCAATTCGTATAGTCCAACGAAAACCTAAGGATATTTTGCTTTTATTCCAGCTTTTTTTAGTTTACAATGGCGACCGCCACTTCCACTCCGGCCGGCCACAGAATTAGCACCCGGGCGAGCAGCGGCGGCACTCCTCTGAGCCCCACGAGGATCACCAGGCTGCAGGAGAAAGAGGAGCTTAGCCACCTCAACGACCGCCTGGCCACTTACATCGACAAAGTCCGGAGTTTGGAGTCCGAGAACAGCGTTCTTCACCTGCAGATTTCTGAAAAGGAAGACGTGAGGAGCCGGGAGCTGACCGGCCTCAAGTCTCTGTATGAGACCGAGCTGGCGGACGCGCGGCGCTCTCTGGACGACACGGCTAAAGAGCGGGCCAGGCTGCAGATCGAGCTGGGCAAACTCCGAACCGAGCATGAGCAACTCCTGCAGAAGTGAGTGACCTTTTCTTGAAGTCGCTGCTCATGCGGTTTTTTTCCCCCTTTTCTTTTCAATGAATACTATTTCCTCCTCGTGCTTGAGACATTGTTTCAAAATGGCCCGCCATTTGTAAGTGGTTAGGAATGGCTGCTCAGAGGTTCCACATGTAGCGTCTTCACTGTATGCAGGAGTCTGTCTGCTCCGAGCTCTTCAGGCGGATCTGACCGGAGGGTTCAAATGAAAACTTGGTAGTATTACAGCGTCTGTTGGTTCACGCTTGCATGGCACTTTAGTGAGGGGAGACTTTGAGGGCCATTGGGGTGCCAGTGATTTATAGCGCGGTTTGAGCTCTGGTGTTATTTAGCACTTTGACAGGATATTAGTTTACATATTAACGTAATGCACGGGTGAAGTTTGGACTTTTCCTAGTGCCACACCTTTGCTGGCTTAGGGGGAGGGGAAACTACCTCCAGCCTCAAGCTAGTTGGATTGGAAAGCGAAATGAAGGGGATTTTTAATGGAAAAAATATTGATCAACACCTGTTTTTGTTGGGTTTTTTTTAACTATTGTTCTTTTCAGGTAAAATTGACCTGCTTTAACCACTTAAATACTGTACTTTATGTGGAGCTATACTACATTTCCCCCACCGTGTTAACCTTTGTGTTGGGCTCATTTTCTTTTGAACACTGAAAAGGATAAATTTAGCCTACTTTCTGGTGCATCAAATATATATCTTCACATTTTTATTACACCGCTTCAGGTCATTTTGACCCAGGAATAAAGGAAGTGGTGGAATGTTAATTGACTCATCGACTGTCAACAAAATAATACAAATAAGTGAATTCACTTTCTATTCTGTTTTCTCCATTCTTTATTTACAATGATCACACACGCACCTGCTGGTATGAGCATCCACAGACATGAAAACTGGTTTTGTGTGTTTTTACATTTACTAAAAACATTTGTATTCAAGGCTGGTCATTTCATATTGAATGTTCTGTCTTAGCTGGCCAAGCTGAATGTGTCCTGCACATGGATTAAGAAGTTTTAATCAGTGATGTTTTCATGCTTGCCAGTCTGCTGTTGAAGCTGGAATGTTTCCTTTTGTATGTCGGTGTGTTTGGGTTTGTGTCTCTTTCCTTTTCCTTTAACAAAGTCATGGGTTGGTGCTAGCAGTAGGTATGGCTCATTACTCCTAGTAATAAAAACGTTTCCTTCAATGTGTTGGAAGTTGGTCGCACCCCACTCATCACACACTAGTGTGTTACAAATTAGAGGGATGTGAAGTATCTTGATGTTGACTGCTTGTTTCCGAAATGTCTGGTTCCTTTGTTTACTAATTTTGTGTTTATTTACTTGCATGCTGTTGCTGGAGGTTATACATGACCTTTTCTTAACCTTTTAAAGAAAATCAATTTCTGACCTTGTTTGAAGATCGAGTAGTCAAACATATTTCAGGTCATTGATTTCTCTCTTCACTCATCGTATATGCAAAATATTTAAGCTTTCTAGTAATTTGATAGTTTTAATTTTAGGTTTAAGCCTTGCATTCTAACTTAAGCCATAGGCATGTAGATTGGGGGGGGAATGCACAATACTCATGATGGGCAGTCCTTTATGCTTTTATCTGGGGAACTGACATAAACCCTGATAAATTGTCAAGGTAAATGTTTGATTATTTCATTTGCCTATGTTTCTAAATCACAATAATTGGACTGATATGCACAGTACATTTCACTTGCATATGTATTTTAGACTCATGCCAATAAATTTCTACATTGAAGTACCAGTATGGGATTTCATGAGGAATTTGTAAGCTGTGTACAACAGTTATTTATGTTTAGAGCTGAGATCAGATTACAAAAACAAAAAATCCTACAGTATTCTTTCATCAGCTTTGTTTTAATTACATTTGCAACTGCCAAAAAAAAAGTATAATTGGGAGCCCTACTGTATATGGTGTAGAACTGAATCCTGAAGCATGAGGGCAGTTCATCAACACTTATGACCTAAATGTACCCCATCAAGATGCACACAGCCCTTTGCATATTCAAATGGAAACATGCATCCATGGATCACTTTTGCATATTAAACCATGTCTCAATTCACATTGAGAGAAGCTAAAACTAAAATTTTAAACAATGACTGTGGTAACAGTTTTATGTTAGTGTTGGTGATTTAGCAAATTATTTGTTTCTTTACTAACATGAACCACGTTATTTCTTGCTTCAGTGTCAAATCGTTCTACTAGTAAACTGAGAAATGTTGGCCAAAGTGGTGTTACAGTATAATGAATTTACACACCAGGTCTGAATTGATGAGCGGTGCATTTAGTTTAAGATCTGTATGACTCTTGTGTGCCTAGCTGCTGCCAGCTTTATTAATGCATAAATGACTAGCTGTGACTTTATATATCACCTAAGCCAAATGATTCTGCAGTCAGGATGAAGGCCAGTTTGTTTTTGTTTGAATGGACCTCAGTCATGGAGAATGTGTCAGACTGGAGCTTCACCCAGCACCAAGGCCACATGCAGCTTTCTCTACCATTAGAAGACTCCATTCATTAGGCCGATCACTAGGCATTAACCTGATACCAGAAATGTGATCATGAATTAGAAGTAGATGGAGGTCTTGTGCTTTGTCTGTGAAATGGTCTTGTGACTTTTCTGGTTAAACGCTTTATTGGACACCCATGCTTTTAAATCAGTTGGTTGCCAAGCTGCAGTCTCTAATCAGCTGTCTGTAATGTGTAATTTTGCACTGTCCTACACCTTTAATTGTTTAAATATGTTGTAAAGAGTACAGAGCAGTGCTGGGAACTGAAATGGTCAGTCATGTCTTTAAACCTGATTCAGACACTGGTTCAATTTCTTCAAATACTATTAAAGATCACGCAATGATCTCGGTATTGCATCAGCTATAAAATCCTGCTTCAAGTTTCTATTAAAGGTTGGATACAACATGGATGTGTGTAAGGATGTTTATAGGAATACTTTGAACCAATGTTCTGACATTTTGAACAGTTTTTATTTCCTATTTTACATCATGGATGCTTGAATATTTCTGGGTCCAATAATTTTCACCCATTTTGGGCTTACATTTGGATTTGCTTTGACGGTGGTTAAATTTTTGAATTGCTGAAGTCAAAATACCACTTATGGGCCACTCTTTTGTGTAACTGCATTATCCTTTACTGGTCTTCAGGGTTAATGGCTAAATTATCTGTCCTCTAGTGGACAAAGCATGATATTTGTAACTTTTTAAAATGCTACAACATTCAGTTATTAATGATGGTGTGAAAAGCTTTCATCAAACCAGACCGAAAAAATGGATCGCTCAGTAGAAGGGATTTTTAATTATATTGCCCAGCCTCAGTGTAAATTTTATAGTTTACATGCTTCAAATATCTCCATTTTATAGGGCCATTTTCCGCATCTCCGTTCCTCCATAGTGTGTGAACTAACCCTGGATAAGTGCCAATGATACCTTTTTTTTATGTGTTGGTACAGGAAATTCCAAGTAAATTGTGTCTTTGAAAGAATTCTGAAAATGAAAGCCATGCATGCCAGTTTTAGTAATCCTTTTGGGTCGGAGAAGGTGTATTAACTGAATAACACGGACCGATGTGAGAGTAAGTCAGTTGATTGACTGAAACAAAAAGAATCCTCTTACCATCTGTTCCAAAGAAGGTCAGACAGACTCCTTTTATTTGTAACACCCGCATTTGCACGTGTGCAGCGTTCTCCTTAGAAAAGGGGGGGTCTTTTGAATACATTATTCATCACTGAGCATGCTATAATACAAAGGCTAATGGCTGGAGGACTCTGTGCATCTGATTTCAGTATGTAGAAAAATCAGCTAGTTTATATTAGCAGAGATTTTCCATATGGCTTAATCGGCACAGCTTTTTTTGCCATTACGTCACTGAGGTTTGAATGACATGACAGCTGTGAGGCCATATTTGCTATAAGTCTGCTGTGTAAGCCAGCTGTCCATTTCCTACCCAGAAGTGTCCCTTTGTCCAGGTTAAATCTTGAGGATACATTTGTTACCAAAAGTTTTAGTGTGAATGGTCAGGGTTGTCTGTTGGTGAGGCTGCCCCAAGTGATCATTTAGTAACAGCTGGGCCTTGTTTTTTAGGGAAATGCAAACAATGGATGTTGACATTTTAAAGAACTCGTTGCATAATTTAGGGCATATTTAAATTGCTGTGAAAATCCTTGCTAGGGCTTCCTCCTAAGAATTTCACCGAAAGATAATCTCTAGGCATTCAGCTACTCTGATAAATACAGCCTTAAAGGTATGTCTATAGGCCTTTTTATGACTGCGTGTCATCTGTGATCTGTGCTGATCAGGAGCAGATTATGAGTAGACTGGAATGAGATGAATGGGGAAAAAATCCTACTATAAAGGCAAATAAGATGAATTCCTATCCAAGTTAAAGAAAGCTATGTGAAATTCATCAGCCAGCATTTGTGATTTTGCAATGAACCTCAAATTTGAGCAGAGAGCAAACCTCATTCAACCCTCAAAATGTCCAAGAAACTGTGCACATTGTCTGGATCATCAGATTGCTTTGATTTCCTTTTGAAGTACGAATTGTACCCAAGACACCTTGCCCTGCTCTGTGCTAGAGAGCAAGTAAAATTGCAAATGTGCACATTGTCATGAAAAGCGTTTAACAGGTCCTGGTGTTGACCGTGTGACGTCATGTGGCATACTGACTCGCCAAAGTTACTGCTGGCACGCACATGACCATGCCACGCTCTGTTCATTAGCATCAGGAGCAGAATTGGAACTTAATTGCACGGTGTTTTTAATAGCATTTAAAGTTCAACAGCAACTCAAACATTATTAGGCTTGACGTACAGAGCAAACCTTCAAGTCGAAACTGCATTCATAAGGACATGGAGAGAAAAGAGGCACCGACCGTGCGGTCACTTTTCATATCAGCACCACACAATGCAAATGAATTTTTTCCCCATGCAGTGTCGGTGGAAGGCACAAAAAAACACCATTTCCACTGCCTAAACTGGTACAATTTTGCAAAATTGGGCAATTAAAATATGAACAAAACATTTACAAGAAATTCATTGAATTGCGTGAATTGACCTGCAAGCATGCATTACTGACACTGTTGCATGTGAATTAATTAGCGTTACGCTAAGGTGCTTGGTGTTCTAATCCGTCATTGATGGAGGCCTCAGGTTTTTTTGTCATCGTTTTTAAAAAAAAAAATCAGTCTATGACTATAAATATTCGGTGAACGTGACCCCAGTTGCAAGTTTACACCTAGAACCCTTAAGGCTTTGCTTTAGTGCAGCATGCCAGCAAATTGAGCTGGTCACTAGTGTTCTAGTGAAATCCTGCTTGTGTTCACAGAAAGGAGCAAAACTAAAATGTTCATTGTGGCCCGTAATTCAGGCATTGTGATTAGAAAGTGTGCTGTGTTGTAGGAGTTAAGAAGTAAAATTCACCCCCCCCTTAGTTTCAAGCATGCTGTTCGTTATTAATGTCTGAAACTTATGCCTTTGTGTGCATTGGATATTTTTCAATTAAGCAGCATAGCAGTATAGGAAATTGGGATGACTTCGGTCAGAGAAACCAATTACTAGTCATGTGCTGGGATTTGATCTGTCTGACACAAGCATGTTTCATAATCTGTGGTGATTAGTTGTGTATTCATGAGGCCCTTGAGCAGTGATCTATAGCCTTAGAGCATATAGAGTACCAGTGCAGGCTTATGTACAACCACTTTCATGCCTTTCCAACTTTCTCATGCCAATCAAGACAAGCATACATATTAAATAAATGTGTACCACAGTACTGTTAAATTCTTAATACGGATGGATCAGATGGTGTTCATTTTATATAAAGGTGGCTCTGACAGTAGTGGAGACTGCAAGGCGTACTTTTACAATTTGTGCCTCAACAGTAAGGTCTCTGGATAACTGATTGGGTCAGAAGTTCAATTCCTGGTGCTGACAATCTGCTGCTATTCAGCTGAATTATAACTCCCTTTGGACACATGTAAATGTAAATTTATACAAAATCACAGGTTCATGTTTGTGCTCATTAATATATCGTTGTTTCTATAGAACATAAATGATCAGAGGAACTAGCTTTGTAGACGTTCCACAACATTAAATGCTGGGTTCGAGTTATGTGGGAGCTGAGCTTGCATAAGGAGGGGTCCAAGCTCCCTTCAAAGCAGTAAAATCAATCTGTGTGTTGCTAAAACATTACCTATAACATTATTGTAAACATGGTGTGTTTTTAGGTGTAATTGGTGTCCTTTGTTAACAAGATAAATGGGCTAAAAGAAAGCTGTTTTCCAAAAGAACCGCAGACCATATTCTCTAGTGAATTATGCCCCCTTCAAATGGGGTTATGTTTAGTGTGTTAGTGTTTGTTACATGGCCACAATATAAGTGGAAATTTTCTGACGGCCCAGAGTTCCTGAGATGACTTCAGAAATGGCATAGGCCATGGAAGTAGACTTTTCAGTGGATGCCAAATTAAATATATTGTAACTTTAATCGTAGTTTCTTTGTAATTTTGTGTCTGAGGAAACTGTTAATATTCCAAATGTCCTTATCGTTATGCCTTTGCATTTCCTACATTAGTTTACTTGGGTGTTGGCTTGCTAAATTGTTAACATTAATCTGAACGAGGGGTCTCTTGACATCTGTGTTTGTGTTGCCTAGCAGCTTATGAGGACACCACTCGAACACCAAGCATTTTGTGTACACGACTTCCTCTGTTGTAATCACAAGCTCAAGAGTTCCATTTATAGTAAGCATTACAGTATAGCTGCACTTCACCAATTTCACTTGGTTGCTACCATGGGGTATAGTCGAATATTGTGCATACTCTGTTAAGAGCATGTGAACGTGTGTACACAAACTCCTTGGGAAGAGAAACCCACTACATGCATCTGCCAACATTGTAATATATTACTGTATATTATATAAGTAATAGTTATCTCCACCCCACTGTTATTTTAGAGATCCCCAAGAAGCTCAGTTTATAACTTGAGCTCTGTTTAAATGTAACTATAAAAGAACAAATCATGATCTTTAATAAATAAGAAATTGTAATTGTTCGCAAATTGGTTTAATACAAGAGGAGTAGAACACTGCTGTTATTGGAAAATGATCAGCCATGCTCTGGGTTGCATTACCCCTGCCTATTATTTCCCATAACAGCCATATAGTGTTTTATTCCAGTCTGTATTTTATCGATTTTTGGTAAGTATAGACTCGCATGGAAGATTAGCTTGAATATTCGACGTTATGTCAGGTCGTATATTTTAATTTAGTATGCTTCACACTGAGGTTCTTAATCATGCCATGTTCCCAACGAAGTCGCATTAGAAAATCCTGTAATATGAGGCCACCATGTATGATCTGCGCATGTTCCTATGAGCCATTCAGAGGAAGGAGTGCCACTATTATTGAAGTTAAGAATCACATTTCCTGTCAGCATTTGAGTCGTGTTTTGTATGAGAATTCTTTTCGTTCACATAACTCTGGAACGAGCAAGCAGTCCTTATGTTTTATGAATGGAAACCTCTGTCAGACATGGTTGGACAGATCACCTAAATAATGGCATTAATGTTTGAGTGGAAGGAATGGAATTTATCTTAATTTATCCTGTTTAATTTTTTTCTGGATTATTACTTTATAGAAGCATTCATGATCATTTGCTTGGAGAGCTGCTTAAGAATGTTCAACATTAGAACAGGAAATACTTAAACGAAGACATTTTTCTGTTGGCCATGGTGGCAGGGTTGGGTATTTTTTATTTTATCGGTTCTGATTCTGCTGATCAGTTATGGTTCCTATCAATTTTTCCTTTAGGTTCCATAATCTCTGTATTCTGCAGCAGTCCTGTAATTTAAGAGTAAATTTACCTACTTTTTGTTCCCAACCCTTGGTGGAAGATGGAACAATACGTTTGGTTGTAAAAACAGGATCTTGTGTTAAGATTGTTTGAGATATGGGCACTCCTCCCTCTTTGTAATGAGAAGCTGTGCTGATGACATTGATGCCAGTTAAGATTTCTTTTTCCCCTGTCCAGCACTCTCCTAGTTGCAGTTGATCAAATGTGATTTCTTTCATCGAGTGAAACTGATGCAGTCGGAGACCATTATGATGGCGTTCCTTATTGACTTAGCTCATCAGACCTTCACCTTTGACCGGATGCTGTCCCCTACCCATAACCTTAAAAACGACCCAATTCTGCAGCGGGTTGTTTTGTTTAGCAAAATGTGCCTTCATGTCTTCAGACGCTGATATGTTGTATATCTCTCTGTGGTTGTAGCTATGCTAAAAAGGACACTGACCTGGTTGGCTGTCAGGCCCGGCTAAAAGATGTGGAGATGTTATTGAACACTAAGGAGGCTAGTCTAGCCACAGCCTACTCTGAGAAGAAAGCCTTGGAGGCCATGCTGGCAGATTTTCAAGCACAGATCCAGGAGGTATACCTCTTCTCTTAACTTTTTTTTTTTGTTAAACCTTCGGTCGCAAATGTACTAATGTACTTTCACACGAGCTCTCGGCTAATGGAACCTTTTACCTCTGTTGTGTTTAGCTGGAGGCAGGCCTGATCTCAGCTAAGAAGCAACTGGGAGATGAGACTCTGCTGAGGGTGGATGTGGAGAACCGCTGCCAGAGCCTGGTGGAGGAGCTCGAGTTCCGCAAAAACATGTTCGATGAGGTAAACTTGAGCCATCCTCACGGAGTTTCGTTGTTCTTCCCTCTTCCCCGATTAGTGTCATTTTCATTACTTCTTGCTCAATATGTTGAAAGTAGTGCACATTTTGTCCAATCTATTTTCAGTCAAAACTCCGCTGGTGCTGAACCAAGATTCATATTTCAGACTTTCATTGTTTTTTTTTTTTCCATGTACTCCTGATACCATCTTCACTTATGAATAGTAGTACAGTAGCAGCAACCAGTTTGCTCATGGGCCTGGAAATGTACTATTCTGCAGACAGATAGCGTCACCTAAATGCATTGTAAGGAGTTAACAGATTGTAACTGCCCACACACTGTGGTGTTGAAAGCTGCCTAATAAAGCTGGTTGAATGATGGCACTTGGTAAACCACACTCATGCAGCTGTTACAAAAGAAGTTACTGATGGGCACAGTTTCATTTTGCTGTTGGAGACCAGTATAGACCAGTGTAAAGAGTCAGAAAAGTGTCAGAAGATAAAAAATAAAAATAAAAAATTTAGTGGGTGATATGGTTTCCTACCTTGGGTGGGACACATTCCTTTGCTTGGATAGTTCCCTTCTAAGGAACATGTAGTTGTATTTCCTGTGCATTCCTTCCAGGGAAGTTGAACTGAAAAGTGATGTTTGTAATAAAAGATACTTTTTAGTTTCACTCCTGAAATGTTTTTGCAGCAACATGACCTGACCACTCAAGCTTCAATGCCTGCACTGTAGAGTGTTGACTTTAATACAAAGTGTAGGCAATTTTCCAAAAAAAAAAAAATTAACACTGACAATAAGGAGGCACAAATTTGATTCTACATGCTCATCCTGGGTGCGCCACCCTAATTAAATGCTGAAGCTGCCAAAGTCTGTAAGACAAAGTAAATGAATGGTCATGTCTGAGCATGCATGTGTTAGAATAGCATCACACTCTTGTTCCTCACCTGGCTCTCACTCCAATTTTGTTGACTTTTTATATAGTGTTCGAAATATGTGCTGTAAAAAATACTTGCATGCAGACTTTATTCCGCTCCCCTAACTCGCAGGAAATTAAGGACACCCGGCGCAGGCATGAGACCCGGCTGGTGGAAGTGGACTCTGGTCGCCAGATGGAGTACGAGTTTAAGCTGGTTCAGGCCTTGACTGACATGAGGCAGCAGCATGATGAACAAGTCAAACTCTACAAAGAAGAGATGGAGCAGACCTACCTGGCCAAGGTGAAGCTCACTAATTTCTCATGAATTTATAATGTATCACTTCAGCTACTCTTAAAGACCACTTATTACTCGATGTCCGTGAATCTCTCTATTCCTCTCTCTTCCTATAAGGACTTAGAGAAGTAGCATGGCTTTTTGAATCTACAAGTAAATAAAAGGGCAGTAGGGGTCCAATATGGTCCCCACCCCACTGTTGCAGTGGGTGATGTACAAATAACATGTCCTTAAAACCACCTTGTACATGGTCTACTTAACTGACACATTGCCAAAGATTTTCTTAGTGTGTAGCATCATAAAAATCTATTATGTGGCAAGGAGCAGATATAGTGAGGTTAAGGAAGTTTTAGTCAAATGCAATAAAGGATGCCCAGAGTGTTGCACAGTGCTTGCATGCAGCAGAAGTGCTAAAATTATTTCCACTTCCACCACGAGTCTTTCTCAGCTCTGACAGTAGTGTATTTCTTTTTTGTTTTGTTTTGTTTTTTTCTCTCCACTGTTTGTAAACATGTAATAAATCCAAACATAAAACCCTGTAGTGATTATTTGTAAATGCCAGCCTGGATAAATAACTTGTAAATCTGTTCTAAATTGGTTAAATTTTTTTTTTTATTATTGCTTCCAAGGAAATTTATTTTAATTAAGAGTTTTGTAGTGCATGAAAATACTGGTGTTTACTGTTTATGGATCCTGTTATGCAAGCTGTTTTTATTTGTTTATTATTATTTTTTTTTTACATCAGAAAATGTTCTATCTGGCCTGGTAGTAAACCTGCCCCTGATTTTTCTTTGTTTTAACACCTCGCTTAGCACAGCAGCGTCAGTGTTGCACTTCCTTCCAGGCTCTCAGAAGACACTCTTTTAGTTCCTCTTTGCTTCAAGTTCAGACACCCTTCCCACGGTCGTATTGAGTTGTCCTGTGTGCTTTTCAGCTGGAGAACGTACGCCTGTCTTCAGAGATGAACAGCAGTTCAGCAAGCATGGCCCGAGAAGAGCTGAAGGAGTCTACTTTGAGGGTTGAGAGTCTGGCAGCTCAGCTGGCCAGCTTGCAGAAGGAGGTATGCATTCCCTTACATACACTTACTGTTCCTGCTTGGGACATTTACACCCTACATTGTTGCTAGGAAAATTTTTTTTAAAAGCTTTTAGTCTGGTGGGATTTTATTTATTTATTTATTTATTTTATTTTTATTTTTTTATAAATGACTGGTAAAACAGATGGGTAGTTGAAGAAAATACATTTTGATTAAAAGATTGTATCTAACATTAATGGAGCAAAGTGTGCGACAGCGTCTCACTCTTGTGCAGCTTAATGAGCTTCCTGTTTAGCACAGCTGATGCAGACATTTAAGATTCACAAGGGTCTGTTAGTCTTCAAAGATCAGTCTGTCTAAGATTATTAGACCGTGCCAAAAGAGCACTACACACATAGTATTTGCATTCTTCCTCAATTTGAGTAAAAAGAATGACATGGTAGGTTATATAAACTATAACTTGTGGCTTAAAATTTGATGCAGTCCGGGACATGTAAGGGCACAAATGACATTTTTGCTTGGTTGCTAGGTTGAACTTTTTTTTTTTGCACACGTGCCAGAAAATGGCAGGCAATGTACCAGATATCTTGTTTCAATTTCATATTGATACCATTTTTTTCCTGTTATTGCGATATTTGATATTTATGGTAAATGATATTTATGGCATAAATGGCTGGCGATCTGAGTTTTAAAGGTGCAGTCTGTAATATGAAAATGTTACTGAACATGTAATCAGATAACTCTAAGATGCCTTAGGAAAATACTGACTTTGTAATATTGCCAAGTAATGGATCTATGTAGTTTCTTCATTTAGCTTACATTTCCCTTTCTATGACCATAAAATTGACCAGAGACGGGTCAGAGCTGCCAGTTTTTCATAAAAGGCAACTTGTAAGCCATATGTTGCTTTTGTTGAAGGGGTGACCTCTGCTTGGTGGGCTAAAAAATTGCAAAATGCTCCTGTAAAACGTTTGAGAATTTTCATATTGATACTTGACTAATTGAATACATGAACCTCACTGTGATGTCTGTAATGTGCTTCAGCAGTGTAGAGTTTATTATACTAGGCAGGGAAGAGAAACAGGAGAGACAGCAGCTGCACAGTAGGACGAGTGAAACAGAAGCAGGTAAACAAGAGTGGACAGAAGTGCGGACAAGTGTGGACAAGGGAGGTAGATGAAGGAAGGAATGTGTTTACAGTCAGGCTGCCAATGATCACTGCTAATAGGGTATGAATTATTCTTTTTGTTAATTTTTGCCCCACCAGTAAACTTCATGGTACCGGCTCTACTTGATTCTACTTGCTTTTGGGTATCCGGTACCGTGTTTTCCACTGTGGAAATTTTTTTTTTTGTCAAATTTTTTGGGGGGGGGGAAATCGGCACTGGTGGTGGTGACGCATCTCTCTGACCAGATAAGTAGGTCTTCAGTGTTTTCGTGTCACCTTTTGGTATTGCCTCAGCTCACTTGGAGAGCCTCAGCAGAGGTGATGCCAAAATAAATTCCAGGTACGATCCAAAATTTTTGACTGATGGAAGCCAAAAAAGGTTAGTTGAGTTGAGCCGGTACCATGCCATGGAAGAGGGCTATTTGTGCAATCTTATTGCTTTTTCTTCCTCTCTAATGTCTTTGTACATGTTTGAATAGACGCGAGGCTGGCAGGATCGCATCAGTGAACTGGAGGCTGCTCTGGCCCAAGAGAAGGATCTGAGCCGCAAGATGCTGGCTGATAAAGAGCGCGAGATTGCTGAGATCCGAGCTAAGATGCAGCAGCAGCTAGAGGAGTACGAACAGTTGCTGGATGTCAAACTGGCCTTGGATATGGAAATCAATGCCTATAGGAAGCTGCTGGAGGGAGAGGAGGAGAGGTAAAACTCTCATGTGCTTATGTTTATGTAGAATGGGTCATGTTTGTGATGCTAGAGGGTGACTGGCTCTGCTCCATTTAATATGAACATTTAACACTTCCTTCGGTATACTCCTTCAACTCTATTTTCTTTAGGTTAAAGCTTTCTCCCAGCCCGTCGTCTCGTGTGACCGTGTCTCGAGCCTCGTCCAGCCGCAGCGTTCGCACTACACGTGGCAAGAGGAAGCGTGTGGATGTGCAGGAGTCGGAGGCCAGCAGCAGTGTCAGCATCGCCCACTCAGCCTCTGCCACTGGCAATGTTTGCATCGATGAGCTGGATGTGGATGGCAAGTTTATCCGGCTGCACAACAACTCCGTTCAGGTCAGCGACCATGAGAAACTTTTTATTTACAAAAAAAAAAAAAATTATTTCATGCAATTTATGCAAGATCTATGGCTTTTGCAGGACCAGGCAATGGTAGGGTTTGAGCTGACCAGAATTATTGGAGAAACTTTTGCTACCTACAAGTTCACTCCCAAATATGTCCTGAAGGCTGGACAGAAAGTCAATGTAAGTGCTTAGCTCTGCCTTTTAATGCTTATTGGGATTTTATGTAACAAGACTAAAAAGCAACAAAAGCAGCAAACATGACAGTACATGGTTGCCTATGGTTACACTGGGCTATTACAAAAAGTTATGCATCCCTACTTGGATAGTTTTGCCTTTTAATAGTTCTGGAGTTAATTGATTATTCTCTTCCATATTGTAGTTTATACAACTGTTTCTGAAATTGTTGCCTAGCTTTTTAAGTGCTTCCCGTCTATTGCAGATCTGGGCGTCTAACGCAGGTGTGAGCTCCAGTCCTCCCACTGATCTCATCTGGAAGAACCAGAGCTCCTGGGGCACTGGTGAGAACATCAAGGTGGTCCTGACCAACCCAGACGGAGAGGTAAGAAATTACAGTCCAAAGAAAAGTGCCCTGGCCTCCATTGTTTGCTTTGTAAAGTGTAATTCAAATAGTGGCCAGTGTAGAATCCATCAGTATCGGTCATGCTGTTTGCAGGAAGTCGCTGTAAGGAGTACAGTGTTCAAGACTGCCACAGTGGAAGAGGAAGAGGATGATGAGGGAGTGGAGGCCATTGAGGAAGAACTTTTTCTCCAGCAGGTGAGATGTTGTGTTGAGCATGAGAACTAAAAGAAACCTATAAGAATACTACAGCATGTTCACAAATATTTTTGCCCAGCTTTACTTTCTTTGAGGGAGTAGCCTTGCCACCTGACAATTCCAGGTTCAATCGTGAGCTCCGGGGACTGACCGGGTGGAGTTTTGCATATTCTCCCCGTGTCCGTGTGTTTCTTCTCACCTCCCAAAAAAACGTGTCATGGGGCTACAATAGGATTGGCTGTGTTAAATGGGTACGTGCGTGCTGTCCTGTGATGGACAGCCTGTCCTGGGTGTATTTTTACTGACCGTTCCCAGATGCTATATTCACAATACTGCCCCGAATGACATACTGAAGATTTAATGCTAACCATCTGATAAAAGAAAATGTAAAAAATCAGATTAAAGTAAGATTTGAGGTTGCAGAATAAAAATCCCAGTTCTGTGCTTTGCTGAAATTTGGAAAGCCAAGATGAACCTCAGATTTTAAGGACACCACCTATTCTGCATTGTAAATAGTCCCCTGAAGAATCACCGAAACGTTTAGCACCTTTCCTGTTGAGTTTAATTCTGGTGTTTTCCATGCCTGAAGAAATTTTGGCCTTACTCCCCAATGTACTGATCTTTTGTTCTAATGCCTTGACAGGGAGTACCACCAAGAGAGGGAGCCAAGAGAGGCTGCTTGATCATGTGAGAGCAGTAACACTACACACCACTGAACTCTTCCACTACAGCCAGGTTCAGCTGCCAACTCTACTACCACCTCAGAACTATTTTTGTATCACTTGCGTATCAAAAAACAAAGTGAAGGGTTTTTTTTTTTTTTTTGATTGTATACCTTTTTTGGTACATTATTATTTTATATGTGAATTCATAAGAACTTCAACTTTCTTTCTATGAACCAAAATTTAGCGATCAGTGGAGGACCGTAGTGAGGCTGAGAGCTCAGTGACGAGTAGGCAGCTTTTGCAAAATTTCCAAGTCCTCCAGGTGCTGTGATTTTACCTTATTTGTGATCCTAATTTTTTAAACATAGCATTTTAAGGATCTCTTTATAGAAAAGTTATAATTTTATACTAGTTTTGTAGTTTTTAGCCGGACAGGTTGTCGTGTTTAATGGAATGTAGACTAAATTCACACATGGAAGGTAAAAAGACTGCTTCTGCTGGATATTCACATTGTTAGTCTTGAAACTTAAGGACTGTTTGATCTGCAAAGCACCACAAGGTGGCAGTCTATGGTCAGTGTTTCATTAGTTTCTTTTATTTTGAGTCTTAATATATGCAGTGCCAGTTTTTCTACTCTTGAAAAGTGCCAGTATGCTGACCTACACCAATAACTTCCTATCCAAATCTGTTTAATTGAAAAGGTTGAGAAGAAATGTGGAGGTTAGCATAATGTTCTTGAGCTACTGTACTTAGCCAGCAGTTTATGTAAGCAGTCTGTAAATTGGCTACACAATATCTATCTCTTTATGACAAGACACTAAAGCAGCGTGTAATAGTGTCATTTCTATCTTATTACCTCTTAAGAATTAGCCTTGGGTGGACTTTTGTTATTTTATAACAGTTTGTCCCTCTTATCTAACTCATAGTCTTATGCCTGCATTTTGGTTTTTCATCTTAACCTTGAGTAGAATTGTGGGTTGTCTTTTCAGGTCGCGTGCATGCTTTTGCTCTAACTTTTACAGTTTGTAAGACAAAATAAAATTTGGTTGTATTTTCCATCTAGTTTGTCTCTTTTCTGGGGTTTTTCCTCCTAAAATGTCTAAATTATATGGACATGTCTCTTGAATTCCAATTTGAGTCAAAGAGGAATGCTTTCGAGTCTCTCATGCTCTCACCTTTAGCTCTGAGTAAATTTGTAACTGCTGGTTTGTATAGCTTGTATAGGCTGCTATACTTTCCTGAGACAAACTGCACCCCCACTAAACATGAAGGAAGAATAGTGCTAGACCACTAGGTGGTGGTGTGTGTTCAGTTTGTGAACATAATTGTTGTCTGTTGGTCTGCCCAAGTCTCCTGTGATGTCTGAAGTGAGTGTTTGAATGAATGTAGGATTTATGTGGAATTCTCTCCCTAACCAGCAGATGAACTGACTAGGTGTTGGAATTGATCCAAACGGGGTCAAGGTCACTGTAAGGTCAAATTCTTAAACTTCATTAGTCTGGTCAACAGTAAAGGCATCTGTCTTTACTTGTTGATTTTGGAATTGTATGTTCAAGATTATGATCCTTTAAATATTTTGGAGCAAATTTATAGTGTGTCCCAAAATCTGGAGCTATAGCCATGACCCTAAAGGAGGAAATCCATCTCTTGGTGCAACATTGCCATGCTCAGTTCATTGCTGGTACATATATATTTTTTTAAAACTAGCACCTAATTCTTCTTTAGTTTGCTTTATACCAAGTTTGCAGAATGTAAAAAAAAAAAAATGAGATTGCTACAATGAAGTAACTAGTTCTTTTTAAAAGCGTATGCAGGGTCTTTGTCAGTGTGATGTGTGTTATGAGTTGCCATGAAGTTTAATCATGATGTTGCCTGACCTTTTTCAAGGGCAAAGATTTGCAAGCAAAAAGTTAGCCAGTGGCAGGGGGGAAAAAAAAGATTCCAAACATTAGAGTCTGGATGGAGTTGAATAGCCTCCGCACTAATTTTAATGGACTGAACACATTGCAGTACAGCTGATACGAGCAGGTGGCACATTCCTGAGTTTAATGAAGGACATCTGTTTTACTCCGTGAGGGTCTCATTAGCCATTTCAATGCAATAAGCATTCGTTTGGATAAGGGAAACGGTGCTGATTTTCGAGTTGGTGTTGAATTTTGATTATGGAACCAGTAGAGAGAAAATAAAAAATCATTCTCAATACATGGTAATTAGTTGAAACTCCACTTCAGGCAACAACACTGCAGGATTCATATGATTGCTACATGTAGAGGTAAGGTAATGGAATGGTGTCATCAGTTAAAATTTAATTACATTAAAAAGTCATGCGACTTGCACTTGGTGGGAAGTTGAGTTAAGAATTCATTTAAACACAATTCAGCGCTTGTGCCTAAGCGGTTATAAAAACCACGATGCTCATGTTTAACCTTTTAACACACTTGCTACCGTTTTAACTTTATAGTGTAGAGTTGTAGAAGGGTAATTATTCATGTGCTCACTATCCGGTATCAGAAGAGGATGAGTTTTCTGTTTGAGTCAAGTTCTTCTCAAGGTTTCATGAGTTTTTCTTCACCATTGTTGTTTTTGGCTTGCTCGTTAGGAATCTAAAATTAAATCTACATGTGGATTTCTATAGAGCAGCTTTGTGGTATATTATTAAAAGTACCATACAAATAAAAAGTAATTGAATCAAATTCCTAAAATGGAAAAATCAGCAAACTGTAACTGGGTCCATAACCATTAAGAGCGTGGTATTCAGTCTTGTTGGCAGAGATTCTTATACATCTGTTAAATTTCCTATATCACGCTCCCAAAGTCATTTCAGTGTCCGTTTTTCACTTTCTAACAACTGTTACCATAAATGTATCCATAACGCTAACAACACTGCAGGTGCACTTCTGTTTATAGTCAAAAAGCCATACTCTAAGCCCTTCTATTAAACATTTTATATATATATTATATAATATTACATTAAATCAAGTCTTATTAAAATCCATTCTGCTGACCTCACTTGGCAGTTTCTCCATGTTCCCTAAGGTTTGAATACCTCTGCTTTTAGAACACCAGAGGAGAAAGGAACGGTTTTTTCCACTGTTTAAAGGTCCTACAACCTTGGTGTCTAGTAGGAGGGGAAAATGAACAAACAACTCAAACAAAAGATAATTATAAAGATTAATACACTAGTTGTTCAGGTTGGATATTTTGGGAGGTGTTTTTTTTTTTTTTTTTTTTTTGGATGAGTGAACGCAGTCCAACCACAAAAAAGGCACAAGTTCCTTTGTTTAAAAAAAAAAAAAAAGGCTTCTTCGTATTAGCTTTAGCTTCTGTGGTAAACTGTTCACTGCTCAGGAAAGAGCTGTGTTGGTTTTCTCATGACAGATTTAAAAAAAAAAGAAAAAGCGCCCTTTTAACTTCTTTATTTAGGCCAGTTTGACTCAGGCAGACTGTGGCAGTCAATGATGTCAGTTAGCCTCAAATCAAAATTAGCAGCCTGTTTCACCCCCTCACAGAAACTGAAGTGATTTTGATTACTCACTTCTTCCGTCTTTTCTCCATTAGTGACTGTGAGAAAAATTGCATCTGGATATCATTTTAGCATTCTATATACAAACATGATCTTTTTAGCACTGATATTGTTGAGCTGTTAATGTTGCTAAACATTACCGAGTGCATCCATGTACATCAAGTGGGGAAAAAGGTTTTGTGGCATTCAATGATTTTTATTTCTTGAATCTAACCTACTGCATGTAAATGTGAAGTGGCATTTATTATCAGAACAAATTTATGACAAAGTCTTTAGGGTTAATTAAAAATGTCTCCGGCCACATCCTGCATTTCTCTTTTACAGAGCTTGAGGTACTTCAACACAAATGACAACTTGCAAATAATAACTTTTGAATTTACAATCCAGGAAAAGTGCTTCTATTGCAGATTCCATGACTGGGGAAACCCTCACGTATACATATTACATGTATTCCATTTACAAACTCCGAAAGCTTCTTTTGAGAGAGAGAAACAAATAATGAACAGTGAGTAATTTTCTCTCATAAATGACTGAATGCAACAACAGACTTATGATACAGGAGTCTGGCTGAAAATAAAAACTCTGTGGGACGTCAATAGACGCGTCAACATCCCAAATACGTATTTGTATATTAAGTCAAAACACAAAACAAAAAAAAAGGTATGGATGGATCCATACTGTTGTGTAATTAAGAAGACGGAACGTATTAAATAGTCTTTGTCCCGTCACAGCTAATGTTAGCAACTTGCTAACAAAGTCCACAGACAGCTGATTTCTTTCAAAGCTCTGAAATGCGTCCACAGTTCCTCAGTAGCCTTTTCTGGAGACCCTGTGTCTGTCACTGTCACTTGGCGCTTCCCTTCAGGACAATCCCTTTAGAGTTCATGTAGACCGAAAAACACAGTCACACTATAGATTCTTTGGACGGTCGTTTTGCGCTCAGCAGGCTTGCCACCGACGGATTTCCCAGTGACTCGCTGTGGGACTTCGGAAGCAGAAGCACCACCCTTTGATTAGTCTGACGCCATTCATTATACAGACGGCAGTGGTACCTGAGAGACACCTGTAACAGAAGGGCAAGGTATGAGGTTAGAACGCCGAAGAGGTCTAATTAGGCTTCATTCTGTATATAAATTATATGCATTCATATTGTATGTATAACCTTTAGTGCAACCAGCAGTCAGCTACTACATACAACCATCAGTCATTAAGCAAACAGCTGCAGCCACCTTTGTTTATTTGCCCATCGGTAAGCACTAGTAAGCAAGATCTAATTTCAGAGACATTTGGACTCGCTGGCAGCTACACATGCAGGAACTTTCTCTCGAGGGCTCTTCAACTATGCTTGAACATCTGATTGCAATCTAAAAATATGGTGTGACTAGATTGACTGGGGAGTGAAGAAGGACATAGGCAGAACCTTGGTGTGGGAAAACAGGAACATTTTTCCTTGTGTGGGAGACCGGAGGTTGAAAATTCAGGATGAAAACTGGAGAAACATAAAGACCCACACCCACTTTCAAACTGCAAGGCCTTTAAAAATACATATAGACTAGATTTTTCTCAAGTCTCCAACCACGTATTTCAAGGAAACGTTAAGTAAACAGAGACCACGGAAGCCCATGCTACACCACAACCTCAACATTTTTATGTATTATAAACCAGAAAACAATTCCAAACAGTGCTGGAGCCCCAAGCACAGTTTGCTGATTTACATGCTCAGGCAAACTAGATATAAATCATCAGTTCATTACAAGGCTTAGTGACTACAACAGGGCAGGAATGACACCATCAAACTGTGTCACTGTTCTTTGTAATAAATTGCCTCGATCATGCTGATTGCTGAAGTAACTAGAAACGAATGTTTTATAATTATATTTGGATTTTAGAAATCATGGTGAGTAAAGTTAATTTTGAACTGTGCACGAACATGGA
Source organism: Notoglanidium macrostoma (assembly GCA_030068235.1). Classification (NCBI taxonomy): domain Eukaryota; kingdom Metazoa; phylum Chordata; class Actinopteri; order Siluriformes; family Auchenoglanididae; genus Notoglanidium; species Notoglanidium macrostoma. The sequence continues at coordinate 12,856,819 of JAQQZR010000009.1, read as the reverse complement.
AAATAAAACTAAGGTCTCTTACACATGACCACATCTTATATTCACCCACACTTTGTCATGAATCACATGGAAGACTACAAATGTTACAGCGGAGATCGAAAGTTTGGGCACCCCAAGTAAGAATGTGTATTAATGTGCATAAAGAAGCCAAGGAAAGATGGAAACAT
>JAQQZR010000009.1:12842120-12854446 GCA_030068235.1 Notoglanidium macrostoma | reverse complement strand
GGTGGAAATAAAATCCAACTTTTTTTGACATATTATAAGAATGTCTTATCTGCATTTTGATGGCTTTTGGGGATGTTTCCATCTTTCCTTGGCTTCTTTATGCACATTAATACACATTCTTACTTGGGGTGCCCAAACTTTCGATCTCCATTGTACAAAAGATGATCAGCAAAGCAAACTCATAATAATACTGGGACCTTCATTGAGCAAACCAAAACTCTAGATTAACCCATAGAGGTTCTATGTAGAACCCTACAACAAAGCGTTTCCCTATCAGAAAAGGTTATATTAGGAAGATACAATATTTATTTCACCATCAGAAGACAAAGCAACAACAAATGCACCACAATTAAAACAGATCATAATTTGAAAACCTATGGCTAGGAATCAAAATCTGGTTCTTTTCATGACTGCACATAGCTTACCATGTTAAGATAAACACATGACATGCCATGACTTTGGTCCATTGTATAAAATGCTTACACTAATCCACTGGCATCCTCTAGCAGAGCATTCACTCCAACGGCTTAGGAAACCTCATTTCCATGTTCCCCCGAAATCTTGCAAGGAAGGTAAAAAAGCCAATCTGCTGTACTGTTGCCGTTTCCTTGCTGAAGCCTGACTACAAATTGGCAGGGCTTTGAGGACCAACAAGTACCAACAAGTCAGGTGGGAATTTAAAAAAATCTAATTTCATAGTCAAGTGCTCACTGGAGTGCTAAACACTCCTTTTCTGTATCGAATAATGGGTCTCAAGGGGTTATATGCTGTTTGCCCATATGCTCTTATATTAGAGCTGCTATCAAGCCCAAGATCAGAGTACTCTGTATGACGTAAAAGACCTTGTTAAAGTAGGACTATGCGAAATGCACAGATTGTTCAAGGCCCCTTGAAAATGATCCTGAAAGAGGCTTGTCTGAATTGCTCCATCCACTAAATTTAGTTGGGGCAACACTTTCTAGCGAAACAGATGTACACCTAAAGTACCTGAACTAATTTCATAAAGTGCATGATAAATGTATTTATTTGAATCAGTTGTGATGGGACTAGCAAAAACTTCAAAGAGGAGAACACGATTGCACTATTAACATTCTGATGATAGTACCAATATCTTGCATCAGCTTCACATTCTCCATTTTTGATTGTGTATATTCCATCCTATGGATTATCTTATGTTTAACAAATGCAACCTGGCTGGCTTTTGGCAACTGGAATACACACCATCAGAAAAAAACTGTCCTGTACAGATTCATTTTTTAGTTCACCAAGGTATAATGTAAATGCACCCTTAGAATCTTCCAGCATCTCTCATTTACACAAAACATGGTCTCTCATGGTATACAACACAGGCTTTGTTAGGGATTCCGAACATTTCTTTAACTGGGAAGAACCACACTTCGGGGTATAAGCTGGAAAGGAGAAAAAACTTCTCTAAAAGAAGAGATATAGTGGCAGTGGCCCAGCGTGATCAGAACAGTCATCTAATGATTGTCAAATCATCTTAAATGAAGTTCCTCTCAAATAAATAACAGCTACACTAAATGGCAAAAAGTTTGTAGACACCTGACTATCACACCCATAGGTGCTTGTTGAACATCCCATTCCAAATTTAGTCCATCTGTGCTGTTATAATAACCGCCACTCTTCTTTCCACTTTATTTTGGAGCGTAGCTATGGGGATTTGCCCGTTCAGTCACAACAGCATTAGTGAGAAATACTGATGTTGGGTGAGGAGGTCTGGGGTGCAGTCTGCATTCCAGTTCATCCCAAATGTGCTTAGGGTCCAACCTTGGCAAACCACGTCTTCATGGACCTCGATATGTGCATGTGGTTCTGCCATGATGCCTCTATCATCACGCTATAGCATACAAAAACATCCTTTACAATTGTGTGCTTCCAGCGTCAAAGTGTGGCAACGGTTTGGGGAAGGCACACATTTGGGTGTGAAGGTCAGCAGGTGTCCACATACTTTTGGCCATATAGTGTACGTTAAACATTAATTTAGAACCTAAATGCTAAAAAGATCTTGGCTCAGATTTTGCTGCTCATGTGGCAGACAGCCAAGGTAACCGTGGATGCACTCTGGGGACAGATATGTCTGGCTTTTCTACTTTCTCCTTGTCCTTAACTACCTTGATGAGGAGACATATTGCTGCAGGCTCTTTTTATGGAAATCATTCCTTCCAGACACTAATGTGCAGTACCCTGTAAGAGTGTGCTTGGCCTGAGATGGCTATTTAATGAGTGGTAGACCCTAGCTGCTTAGTGGTTTCAAATGGCCCTTAGCCAAGAGCTTATTCTCTTCAATCAGAACCACGACTTTCTGTCTTGCTGTCCTGGATGAAAAGAATGCTTCTGGCCCTTTTTGTTGTACCATATTTTTGTTGGTGCTGACAGTCATGCAAATGAGCAGCAGACAGCCAACATCCGTCCCAAATTCTCTCTCATCTACAGCACATTCAACAACATTGGCTTCATTGGGCTTTGTATACAATCCCAAGATTCCTTCAACCTGGTGAGAGCTCCTTACACCTACCGACTATGTATAAATAATAGGGAAGTAGAAAATAAGTCAAACTATTTTCCAACATTCATTTCATTGATAACTCAAGGACACACAGCTACAATGTCCATGCAAAATAATGTTTCTGTTTCTTAGGGTCATGGTGGATGTGTTGCCTATCCTAAGAACACTGGACATGAGGCAGGAATACACCCTGGATTGGAAGCCAGTCCATCACAGGGCAACATGTACGCACACATTCATTTACACTTGGGGTCAACGTAGTGTAACAAATCCACCTACCACTGAGTTTTACAAATTGTTCCTTAAATTATTGTTTAAAACAGTGGTTCTCAACTGGTCTTGCCTCAGGACCCACATTTTTCCCCCGAGTAGAGTCGTGACCCACATTTTTGAACCACTCAAATTTATTTAACAGAAAATAGTGCAGTAGTACGCAATGCCTTCATACACTGTTAGAACCAAAAGTGAAACTCTAAGGCTAAAAAGAAAATGAAATAAATAAGCGATCTTGAATTACAGGCATATACTGTATGTATGCTTTTTAAACAAGTTTAAACTGCTGATGCTCATCAAATTTTAAGAATCTAAATTGAATAATATGAATTATGAAACAAAAAGGCATAAGTCTTGAATTACTGAGGTTTTGGGCCCTCTTATGTCCTCAATAAAAGAAAACTCATTTAATGTAGCTGGCATCATATTTGAATTTCTTCATGTTTACAAACACTCTAATGAGCGCTAATTATAAATGTGACAACATTGATTTGTAAGTTGCTGTCATGACAACACGGGCGACAAATGGCTACTGTACACGTGCGCTGTATTACTGGAAAGTTGATGTCTTTCAAAATAAAAGACACACATATATCCAAGACCCACTCAAAACAGCCCCTGTTGTGAAAGGTGGGTTTAAAATATAAAATATATGAATGTTCCCTTAAGAAATATATTTTAACAATGGGTTTAATGTCTTAAGGAAGCAAATGAGTAAACAGGACATTTTAGAGTCCGTAAAGAAAGATTTCACTTTATATTGTTTTAATATTATGCAACTTCTAGCCAATTTACTTCATGAGAAGCTTATGTTACACAGCTGTGCACCTCATGTGCTATCAAGAGTACACCCAATTATGCAAAAAAATATCTTTACGTTATTAATTACCGAGATAATGCTAAGAATTTTTATTGTTTCATTGTGAAGGTTCAAGTCCTGAATCAAGAGGAAATGCTTACATAGTGAACTGAACATGACGGGTAACTCATTGTGTTTTATTTCCACACATTTTAGGTCCCATAAAGCTAGCAGTGCCATTTGCTGGCTATACTAACCAGGGTCCAGAAGAGGTATATGGTGAAGAGGGCTACAGTGAGAGCGATCAGGCCCACAGCCTCCAGTCTGCTGGAGAATTGAAGGTGGTCCACAGCTCCCCGAAGACACAGCCAGCCTGAGATGGTGGCTAATGGCGTGATCAGCAGGAAACACACCATATCTCCGAACAGCGTGCGCCTCTCCTGACGCAGCCCGGGGTTACGGAGCCACTACACGGAGGTAGAAACGTTTTAATTAAGACAAAGTAAGTATGTGTTAGTAAATGTTACGGCAACAAGCATAAAATGTCTGCAACTGCAAGTTGTCAAAACAGTTCAGTAACTGGAAGTTTTATCCACAAGAATACGAAATGAGATGGATTTTGTTAACATGGACAGCTTCATCCTTAAATATGGAGATTTACAGTCATCACTATTCAGATAATTCTTCACAGCTAATGCAATATTAAACTTTTTCCAAGGCTATGCGGAAAAAAAGGAAGTAGCAAACATACACACCCATTTCATGATGGATGATGTTTTGCAATGTTTGATGCATGCAGATTGTAATAGTCACATTAGCATTTAAAACTGGCATATTACTTTTTGCTGAAGCAAGCACCACATCGAACCAAGACAGATAGCCTTTTAATATTTCATAACGTAAAGGTTTCTTGCCGAAATACATGGCGACAATATTGTTTTTGTGTGGAAAATGATTCCTGTACTTTCCTACAAATGTAAAATTAGGCATTTATGCAAAATGCTGCTTCGGGTCGCCTTCTGTCACTGTGGGTGTAATTAGCACCACGCGACTATGCAGAGACTAGGAAGCAGATGCTTAACAAATAGGCCGAGCAGAGCCCTGCTGCATTGCAATTATGCATTCTGGTAACCTGACACAGACGCGCAGCGGGGAGACGCTAGCGAGCCTGCGCTATTAGCCCTGTGCCTCGCATTTAAGCTCTGCCCACTAGACAATCCTTCTTATCCCGCATAAATGGAAATGGGAACTTAATGAGCGCATTATGTGTTCAAATCGAGAAAGCTTTTATCTTAGCTTTGGGATCTTTAACACCAGGATGTTAATCAGCATATTAGGCTTCTCATTACTCTGGAAATTCGTATGTGGGAGGCTTGATCATTTACAGATTTCAGGAAGTGTGGGCTGCTTGGCTTGGCTTATTCAGAAGTGCTATCGAATGTGAATAGATTATTTAATCAAATTAATCATTACCAAGGTCCAGATTAACCATGAACGTGCTATAAGGAAATGGATTTCTTGTTCAACTTCAGCTTCTACTCTCTCTTTCTCTCTCGGCATACAACCATCACATTCCATCCGTGCATTACAGAGCCGCTAGTCAGTCTCTCTCTCTCTCGCACACACACACACACACTCACACACAACAAAGACATACATTCTCATACTCACACAGACACACTCAGTTACACACACACACAAACACACACTGTGTGTGAAACTAGTGAAACAAATTCTTGGGGAAAATAGCTGGTTCTTCTCTCCCTTCATACCCCCAGCCATACTTTTTGTCACAGACAGATGAAAAGCAGTGTTATCTCTTTAACAGCAAGTCTACACAGCCTCTGCAGAAGAGAGAGAGTTACATAGCGAGCGTACCTCGAGGAGAGGTCGTGCCTTGCGCTGCACGCTGAACTGGAAATGGCAGAGCTCACAGAAGCTGGTGCTGGAGGCTGAGAGCCAGTGCTCCAAGCAGCTGCGGTGGATGGTGCCCAGCGTCCCGGCGCACTCACACGGGGACAGCAGCTCCTCCTGTCCCCCTCCATCATGGCAGATCCTGCACATGGGTCTCTCAAGTAGAGCACTGGAATGAGAAATAGATGCTTTAGACATCATCTCTCTCTTCAAAATATTAATACAACACAATAATTTGATAATGTTATTCCAAAGGATAAATATTTTCTGTTACATTAGGTTGCTTTATACCACAGTGCTGTTGAATTCTTGAGTTTGATTGAAAAAGGGTGTATACATAGACATTTATATATATATATATATATATATATATATATATATATATATTAATGAGTCGTTACTAATACATCATCGTTTCTGTGGTAGCAAGAGGGATCTGCATAGTCTGAGGCTAATTATAAATTAAATAAAAATGTTTATTATTTAAAAATGATGATATTGTGAAGCTTTCTTCAAGAAGACATTTATTTAACATTCTCAAGTGTCAGTGCTTTGTAGCATTCGGAAACTTTCCGCCACGGAAAATGTTCAGGGTGGAGGATGGAGGAGTGCATTCTGGTGTCTTACTTTTTAGTCTTATTAACTTCAATGACTCAAACGACTGTTTGTAGCTATAATGCAAGTGATAACGGGAACTAACTTGTCTCACGGATATTCCACAATATTCAAATATAAATGCAAACTATGAAAAAGTTGAAAGATTAAAAAAAAAAAAAACAACAACCATAATTTGATATTCAATAAAAGGTTAAGTAAGGAATGGACAAGGTGTGCTGCTAATTTAAAACAATCAGCTTTGCGGGTGGTAATGCATCACAACCCCCCTTTGTTGATAACTTATTATCCGGATTCATGCTGCCACTGACAAGCATTGTGCGTTACAGTTAGACCTACTTGCAAAAAGTGAAGCACAGAAGCTGCTCTTTAGAGGACTGTCTACTTTAACAGCACAACATAGCGGCTCCATAGAGGTGGACTCGCGCCCTTTGTAGATATAAAAGGCTCATTCTGAGCTTACAAAAACACAACAATTTGTTTATTCATAACATATTTATGAATACTATATTCCAATTCTGCGAAGAGATTCTCTAAAATCCTACATAGTGGACCTTTAAACAATAACTTATAAGAGTTATACTAATAAGAACGTAGTACTAATAATATTATATTATTATATTATAATATATATTATTATAATATTATACTAATAAGTCACTAATAAGAACAAGTCATACACTCTCAATATTGGAAAAACATCTGCATTAAAAATGGACAGAAATGCTACATTATCCCTTAAGGATCTGGCTTCAATCTTCACTGAAGATTGTTCGGATAATTGTTGAAATTTACAAAATGAATAGTATTTTCATTGTCCGATGATCACAAATTTCAGGCTTCCTCAATTATTTCAACATGTGGACTGGAAAACTCAGGTGAAGTTGGTTTAACTGTCTTAATTTGGTGACGTATATTTAGTGCAATAATGTGATTAGGCAGTAACCCTACTTATATTAAAAGCAGCAGTAGTCTGACTGATTAACATGGCAGTAGTCGTACTGATGAAAATGTAATACATTTAAAAAGAGGCTCATAACGCACAGAAGGTTTACCCGTAAGGTGAACGCAATGCCATATACATATAATCAAAACATATGATGCCATAAACAATATGATGATATTAGGAGCCCATAATGATTTTTTTTAATAAAACCTATAGGGACAGACTCTATGTGAATATCAGCAGCTCAAATGTCATGTGTACTTTAAACTTTGATGTTTGAATAAAAATAGAAAATTCCCTTTGTTCTCTTTATCCTACTGAAAGTCAGGATTTCTCAGAAACACAATACATTTTCTTTGTCTCACTTTTCTGTGTTTACTGTGTGAGCTTTGATCATTTTCACCAATAAAATATATATCTAATATTTTCTGTATATAGTACTGTAACTACTGTGTATACTTTCTAATGAACAGACAGAATGGCAAACATTTCAGCCCGCCACACAGCTAGGGACAGACACAAGGATGTGTCTTACGAGTGACTGTGACCTAAAAGCAGTGTGCCAGCCTAGTCTTGGGGCATTATGGGTCTGGGTTTTTTCAGCCATCGAACTGAGCCTTCTCAGCTGTGGCAGCTGAGGCTGGCTGAGGGCAAGAGCGATGCAGAGATAGCTGGGCCTGGATTTTGATGCATATACTAGGTTTGTGCATCACAAAGCGGCTGTCAGGCGTGTTAATCAAAGATCTAAATTTAGAGGCTGAGAGCTCATTTATTGAGCTCCTGTGGTCAGACACCTCTGGACTCAGCATGAACTGCTTTAAGATAAAGCCCCCAAAATGTCTACTCTATTCAAAAACTGAAAAGGAAAAGGTTGTGGTTTTTTGTATGTTTGCTTTCATACATGTTGTTCCACCTTGTCATTCTTCACAGAATAATCCTTTCTATTTTGACAAGAATCTTTTTTGCAGGTTACGCTCTGTTATGGTAACACTTTGCTTGGATTTAAGAGAACGAATATGTGTTTTATGTCCCATCACTGTTATCTCAAAACAAATGGGAAAATAATTTTTCCAGCAGTATTGAAATGATTGTATCTTGATATTTGAAAATTGTACAAATTGTGCCGTGGTGCCACCAATGACATATAATTTGTATATTCAGTATGTATCTTTCCCTGGAAACATGAGTATAGTATATATTTAAAATCATTAAAGGTACATTAGGAATGTAACCAAATCTGAATACATTATTCGGAATGAACTGATTACGTCTTCTGAACAGATACAAATACAGATACAAAAAGGATGTTCACTATAAATTTTTTAAGCTTAAAGGTTTTTAAGAAAGCCAGAAAGCTTCACAGGGTGCATGGTTAAGAATACACGTATGCCCCAATGGGGTGCAACAAAAAAACCTTCAAGTGGGAGATTTTTTATTACAAAATTTTTTTTTTTTATTATTAGTGTCAGATATGAAGCTCACAAAGCATCACTCTCACGATTCTTTTACAACTTCCTCATCTACTGTCTGGTCAGGGTCATGGTGGTTTAAATTAGGCTATTTTGGGAAATAGAACTGACTAAATTAGTTGGAAAATTCTGTGGGAAATAAGAAAAAAATAGCTTTAAATGTTTTTTAAAAATCCCATTAAAATCACTCTTTATAAGTAACTCAACTCAAGTGATTAAAAACAAACGTCCACAGTCACTAGTTTAAATCCAAATTCAGATACAAATATTTTGAGAACTGACTAGATACAGATAGAGATTCATTGCGTTACAGCACTAAGGTACATAACTGGAAGTTTAATATATACTCTAAAAGCTCATTTGGCTGATGTATTTATCCAAAGGGACTTATAACTGAGACGGGATATAACTGAGAAGTAAATTCACAACCTTCCAATCAATAGCTCAATGTCTTTATTTCTGAGAAAGCAGGGGCTCCAAAATCAGGGCAGGAGTGTATCTAGGCAAATACGACAATTAATGGTACATCACATGCATATTTCCAAGTAAAAGATGCATACTAACGGTATTAAACGTGCACCCTTGATGGCACCACTCCAGTAACAAGGAAAGAGACAGACTGGCACATTTTCTTGAGTGTATATTAGTCTATAGGTTTACTGTGAAAAACCAATAAATATTTCATTCCATTGTATATATTTTTATTTGCATTTTACACTACTTCATATAACAAAGTGCTTTTACAGGTAGCTCAACATACCTCTGTTTGGCTAATACTGCACTGTTCATAAGTTGTCCATCCTTTGCTGCCATGTGCTTCCAATACTGTGCCTCCTCATTTACTGGATTTGTCTCAGAGTCCATAGCTTTTCCTGGAAGGGCGGGTTCACAGCAGTCTGAGCTCTCCATTGGCGCAGATTCATGTCCAGAAGAGCTTCTGAGAGGAGTAGTATCTGAATGATCCATTAACACCTCAGGAAAGTGGCTGCAGCAGCCTGTCGTCATGGCAGCAGACAAATAATACCGTTGTGCTTACAGAGCCTTTCCCATCTGCCTGAAAGAGGAGACAAGAGAAGGCCTTCAGATCATATTTGGTTAACGCCTTTCATTTGCATGAATACGTTTAAGGTTCTCATTAAACTTATATTTTATAAATGGATCTAACGTCAGCTAAGAGAGATACGCTCGCCGTCCACTTTATTAGGAACACCGGTTCACCTGCACATGCATGCAGTTCTGTAATCATGTGGCAGCAGCACAATGCATAAAATTTTTAGCTACAAGTTAAGAGCTTTGGGTAATGTTCACATCAAGCATCAGAATGAAGAAAATATGTGATACTAAGGCTATAGTAACTCATATAATCACTCTGTACATCCGTGGTGATCAGAAAAGGATCTCAGCATGCACAAAACACCAACCCTTGAGGTGGATGAGCTACAACAGCAGAAGACCACATTGGGTTCCACTCCTGTCATCCAAGAAGAAGAATCTGAAGCTATCATTGGCACAGACTTACCCAAACTGTACAACTGAAGACTGGAAAAAGAGCAGGTGATTTTGTTTTTCTGTCCAGGTTCTGTGAGTCTGTCCCATGATCGCCTCAGATTCTTGTTCTTGGAACAGAACATAAGGTAGTCTTCTGCTGTTGTAGGTCATCTACCTCAATGTTTGAGCTGTTGTGCATTCTGAGACACTTTTCTGCTCACCACAGATGTAAAAAGTGATTATTTGAGTTATAGACTTCCTGTCAGTTCTGACCAGACTGGTCATTCTATGGTCATTCAATTTTTATATTATTATCTATGATGCATACCTCAAGTGCTTGAGACTGAAACTGTAGCCTCTGTCTTTTAATAAACTGAAAGATATAAGAAGTATTTTGTATCTTGCAAGTTAAAAGTTTTTTAAATTCACACTACAATTTATTAGAACTAGCCTCCTCTACGTTTGGGACTCAACAGTGAACACGACTAGTAAATCATCTAGCTGACAGTATGAACAACAAAAGGAAAATAATTTTATTTTGTCAATACAAGCAAACATCTTATAGGAAAAGCCTGTTACCTTTTCAAATCTATGCAGACATTTGCTGATACATTTTTTTACGGTCATGAAATAAATCTAAATCAACTGATTAAAACATAAGATCAGCAAGGTCTATTCAAGTAAGAATAAATCCAAACATTTATCTAAACAGTTCAAGTCTTTGGACGTTCTTTATCGTCCAACAGTGGTTTTTAATTCACAATGGTTACGGACAGAAAACGAACACTGCGCACAAAGCAGGAATACACCTTGGATGTGACACCAGTTCATTGCAGGGCAACACACACATTTGTACACTCATTCACACTGAGGAGAAATTTAGAGCTGCTAATCCACCTACTGACATTTTTTGGACAGTGGGAGGAAACCGGAGAACCTGGAGGAAACCTACATGGACATGAGGAGAACCCTGGCAGTAACAGGACCTCAAGAGTAAACCCTTGACCACAGAATTAGGAGGCTGCAACACTGTTTACTGAGCTGCTGTGTTACTCTTGACCACAACAGAAGAGATAAAGACAAGTGAAAACTAAGCCAGACCTAAGAATTAAAATCACCATTCTACTGGACAATCTTTAGTTAATATTGTGAGAATACTGATAAGCAAAAACATTCATTCACAAATAAGCTTACAAGACACAGATGAACCTATTGTACAGCTCAGCAACATGTCTCCAACACTACACAAGTGAATGAGGAAACAACTCTGCAGTTATAGACAGTGCATTAACAGTGGCTCTGTTGTGGCCTTATTCATTCACAGAGGGCAAAAGACATCTCCTTTAATTTCCCAAGGCAGCGAGACGGAATGAGCTTACCAGTTAGTCAGTGAGCTGCATTGTTGCAAGCTCACAACGCACTACAGAGTATCAACACAAACCCTGTGCTTTGCTCCACTTCTCCCCACACCCTGTAAACAAATGTGAGAGCATGACACACTACCATCTTTCAAGCCAGTGAAGAAGTCCCAGTTCATTTCTAATGATGACATGACAACATGCCAAGACAAGGTGCCTTTCAATAATTTACAGTAACTAAAGGTTTTCGCAATGCTCCGGATGGGTTGGGCCTTGGTAAAAATAACAGCATTGTAGCCACTGGAAAAGAAAGCACATTGCATGGACAGGAAAGAGCTGTATATCCCTAGTGCATGAGCATACAAATAGTAGGTAGGACCTTCCCGACAAATCACTGAACAAGGAAAGGTGTTTTCCAGCAGCCTTTATATGGTGTAGCTGTACATGCCAGAGATCCAGTTTCAAATGTAGATCTCATAATGTAATGAGAACACAGTGTTTGTCAGCATGCTGCAGGTGTCCTGTATAAGCAAATGTGCTTCCCCTGGATGATAGGGTTCATTTAGCACACAGTCAAAATAGGCTGATATTAGGTAGTGTGTGAAAAATGTAAAAGACCTTAAAAGCAAGTTTGTAAATGTTTATGTTTTTGAAATTTTTGAAAATGTATGGTTTTCACGAGTCTTTTAAATTAAATCTATAAAAACTTTGAAAAACTAATGTGCAATGGACCTTTCTGGTTTCCTCATTATATATATATATACACACACACATACACACACTACCAGTCAAAAGTTTGGACACACCTTCTAATTCAATTTTTGTCTTTATTTTTATGACTTTAAAAGAGACTGGATAACGATGGACTGTTGTTTCTCTTTACTTAGTTGAGCGGTTGTTGACATAAAAGGTTATTAGTGGAATTTCTTTCCTTCTT
>JAQQZR010000009.1:12789234-12840277 GCA_030068235.1 Notoglanidium macrostoma | reverse complement strand
AGTGTGTGTGTGTGTGTGTGTGTGTGTGTGTGTATCTATGCATGCATGTATGTACAGATTTTAAGTATAAGTATCATCAAAGTCAGTTTTTCAGTTTCTCTACTGCTTTCCTGGCAGTTTGTTAGTAAACCGAAAGAGATCTATATCACGTACTGTAGAAAAATATTTAGAGAAAAAATATCTAGTTTCAACATGCAAATGGAAAGGTTTGCTTGTATTTTAATTGCAATTTGGGCTAAAAATAAAAAATAAAAAAGATGCCTCAAAAAATGAGAATGTGCTCCTTTAATGGCCAAGAAGAGAAGAAAGGAAAAGAGAAGAAAACAGAAGAGAGCTATATGTTCAAAGCCAAAGTACAACCAAGTGAGAAGAGACCACATAAAATACTTTAGCTTCAACTGCTCTCTGCCTTCTAACAGTGCAACTACAGATAGAAACTTACAGAAACCACAAGAGCAAAGCATGACACTTCAGATCACTACAAGGAGTACCGAGGAAGTTGTCCTTAAGCTATGTAAAAGAGATCTGCAGTATCTCTAGCATATCAACATGTTAAGGGAATTGTAATTGTAATTGTAATTCCTGTATACTAGCTTAGGTACTTCCCAGTGATAAAAATCCCACGTGAGAACACCCTCACTCATAGTGTTGTTGACTCAACATACTTCATACATCCATAAATTCTGAATCAGACTTTAATACTATAGTAAGTAACATGCTAAATGCACAATTTAAGCTAGTAATCAAATGTTTAGGAACTCTTAAGAATTTTCTATATTTCTGCATATATGGGACCTAAAACATCATCATATTTTCACGTCAGTCCTAAAAGTAGATGAAGATTACCCAATTAAACAAAATTAGACAAAAATATTATACTTGATCATTTATTTATTGAGGAAAATGATCCAATATTACATATCTGGCAGAAGTGAGGGGCAAAAGTATGTGAACCTTTCTTTCAGACCCCCTTATGCAGTAATAACTGCAACTAAACATTTCCAGTAAATGTTGATCAGTTTTTGCACATCAGCTTGGAGGAGTTTTAGCCCATTACTCCATACATAACTCTGCGATGTTGGAGGGTTTCTTCACATGAACTGCTCGCACAGAATTTCTGTTGGTTTTAGGTCAGGATTTGACTTGGCCATAAAACATTATTCTTCTTTAACCATTCTTTGGTAGCATTACTTGCTTAGAGTTGTTGTCTGGCTGCATGACACACTTTCTCTTGAGATTCAGTTCATGGACAGATGTCCTGACATTTTGCTTTAGAATTCACTGGTATAATTCAGAATTCATTGCGCCATCAAAGATGGCAAGTTGTCCTGGCCCAGATGCAGCAGAACAGGCCCAAATAATGACACTACCACCTTCATGTTTCACAGATGGGATAAGGATTTTATACTGGAATACAGTGTTTTACTTTTTCCAAATATAATGCTTCTTGTTTAAACCAAAAAGTTCTATTTTGGTCTCATCTGCCCACACAATGTTTCCAAAAGCCTTGTGGCTTGTCCACGTGATCTTTTTGGAGAGCAGTGGCTTTCTCCCTGCAACACTGCCATGCACACCATTGTAGTTCAGTGTTCTCCTGATGGTGGACTCATGAGCTTTAACATTAGCCAATGTAAGAGAGGCCTTTAGTTGCTTTGAAGTTATACTGGGTTCCTTTGAGACCTCACAGACTATTACATTATATGGTCTTTGCTGGTCAACCACGCCTGAAGAGGGTAACAATGACCTTGAATTTCTTCCATCTATCTGACTGTGGATTGGTGAAGTTCAAACTATTTAGAGATGGTTTTGTAACCTTTTCCTGCCGGATGAGCGTCAACAACTCTTTTTCTGGGGTCCTCAGAAAGCTTCTTTGTTCTTGCCATGATACACCTCCACAAATGTGTAGCGAAGATCAGACTTTCATAGATCCCTGTCCTTTAAATAAAACAGGGTGCACACCAAACACCTGATTGCCGTCCCATTGATGAAAACACCTGAATTTCACCTTCAAATTCACAGATATATAATACTGGATCATTTTCCTTAATAAATAAATGATCAAGTACAAAATTTTATTTAACTGGGTTCGTTTATCTACTAATAGGACTGAAAATCGGGTGACGTTTTAGGTCATATTTATGCACAAATATAGAAAATTCTAAAGGGTTCACAAACTTTTAAGCACCACCTGTATATTATTAACATATTGTCAATTTGTAACATCGCAGTCCTGTCACTAAAACGCATTCACTAAATTCACTATTGAAAAAGGCTTAGAGTTGCGGAGCAGTTTAGGGTCTTACATTAAAAACTGAAGAAAGGAAGCTCAGTTATAGGAGTTTTAATGTTAATGCCATCACATAAAGTCTATGTCTATAAATACACAGTGCATATTCAGATGGAAATGACTGACAAATGTGTTGCAGATTTTGACTGGTGGGAGACCTGAAAAAACTGAGAGAATGTGGGAAGACTGTGTTCGTAAGATAAGATGCTTAGCCGACTATGATAAAAAGGGAGAAGCTCCATGGCCTTGAACTATTCTGTCATGCATATATATATATATACGCACACGCACACACCCACTAAGCACTTTCACACCCACACACGTAAAAGCTGACAGTGCAAAATGAGCCACTTTAGCTCTGCGGAGCAGTTTGACCTTATGCACTCTAATCCATTTATGGTATAATTGTTCGTTGATGGCGCTGGTGTACTTAGGTGGCTATAGATTTTTCACAAAATACTAATTAATTTCCTTCATGTTTTTTTTTTTAAACATTGTTAATTCAGCCTGGTAAGGCTCATAAAAGCTAAGAAGCAAAGAAGAGAATGAAGACTAATGATGCACATAAAATATGCCTTTCATCAAGAGAAGGCAAATTCAAATCCTGACAATGGCACAGAGGTCCAAGAGAGCAAAATTGGCTGTGGTCTCCTGGAGGACGTTAATGATGTTACTCTCGATCCTGTCAATCAGAGAGATACTAACCAATTACGGGTATCCGTGAGCTCATGTAAATGGAAGACGGTAGTTACCATTTTCATTTGAGTATGCAGCTGCCCTATGACGTAGCACACGTAGCAGAAAATATGCAGTGACTCATGTATCTTGGATGAAGCACATGTTAGCCTTCACCCTCCTTGGTTGGTAGCTGCTATGTGATAGGGAAGAACTAGCTAGTGGTTAGGAATTAGCAAATTTCCTAATTGGAAGGAGATTTTTTTTAAAAGAGGATGATTTGGACAACTTTTCTGAAAATGCATTTTAAACATGACATGAATTAGTATTAACTAAATAGAATGTATATCCCTGGTTATAAACTCACCAGAATGAGTATCTATTCCTGTTCGGTATGTCCAGTGACGAGCCAAAAGTCTCTTAAAATAACAATGTACCCAAGACTATCCTTACACTTGCCAGTTAAGATCATCATTAGAAACACAGCAAAAAGGAAAGGACTGTTCCAAGTCGGTTTGAATTGAAAGATATTCATGTTTGGTCACTGATTTGTCACATAACTAATAGTGACACAACAACTAGTATTGCAACAGTGTGTGTATGAGTGTGTGTGAGCATGTGAGAGCATGTGAGTGGGTGTTAGAATGCTGTCAGTGTGAATTGCATCCACTGTCATGGCTTGAAGTGTTGTTGCAATGCCAGAGCTGTATGGGTGTCACAGCTGTGAAACTCCTGAGGGCCAGCTGGTCACACAGAGCTGATCCACACTGACACCAAGCTACTCTCTTTCATCTATATGCTGTCTGTCAGCCTCTAGCAGCGTGGCAGCTCTTGTAAAAGGCTGACACGCAAAGGAACGTGCCGTTTTATATGCACATAATACACATACGTAGGTGACTAGCTAAAAAAAAAAAAAAAAGGCAACAACAAGACCCAACCTCAGACTTTAGAATTATAAATTCGAGTAATATCCGAGTACTCTACGGCTTTAAGCTTTTAAGTATCAAAGGTTTGACGTCCATGACATATACAACACTCTGAACTTTTCACATTTTTTATACATTTCAAAGTTATGTCAAATTTTACAGATGCATCATTTTGCTCTGCCCCGACTCTCAAAACAGAGAATAGAGCAAAAATATGGACCATCTCAGAAGCCCTGAGGACTGGTTTGAGAACCATCACTATAAAGGACATCTTTATAACATTATTATTTTTTTTTTATCAATTAGACATATATCAATATGTCTAATATGTCTAATATATTTCAAGGGCATGGTTTGTATAAAGAAACTCACTAGCAAGAGGAAATTGTGTGCTGAAAGGAAATTCATTCCTTTTATGGTCATCTCAAATTACATCCTGTGACAAAATAGCACCATGGCTAGTAATGCACAGATTATATTGTTTCTGTGCAATTATTTTGATGTTCAGCCAGATAAGAAAATGTTCCTCTTAGTGGTTGTTCCTAAGTGGCCAATTAGTCTAGCTGAGCAATCAAGGCAGAACTCACTCCTTAATTTTCCTTATAGGCAAGTCTTTTAAAACGTAGCAGCAGTGAGTGACGTCTTTTTCAAAGCAGTGACTTGAGGTGGGTGATTAACTGATCATATTTGTCTCTACATATAGAGGTAGACACTTTTCCCATCCAAACACACACATTCAAAGTTTTCAGTTTATTAGAATAAAGAAAAGCCATTTTTAATAATGGTTGGAGAATCGATATTAATATAGACAGAGATATAGATATAAATATAAATACCGATCTATGGTGAGCCCATCACACCTAACCCTGTTTGATTTAGCACAAGATCTTACATTCCTGGCTACTCACGAGTGTGGGAAAGGGAGCAGACAGACTTAAAAATAGCAGCACCCCCACCCTTAGACAACCCTTTTTCACATCCCCACTGACCACATCTAATAACTTCAGCCCAGCTCTCTCTCAGGGCAGCTCTCAGGACCCTCCTCTTCAGCTTAATGATGAAACGAGGCTTAATGGCTACCCAAAGCAGGGCTTGTTTCAAAGTCAGAACACTGGTGAACACCAGGAACATCTTAATACACTACAAGTTCAATGTTTGGATGGGGTTTTATTACTGTTTTCTTCTATGTTCATAAGAATGAAGATGTTAACATATAAAATATAAAACATTTAAAGTAAATGGAGATGGAGGTATATAATAACACATGGAGATATAAAATAACACAAGGAATTAGGCAGTGGCCCAGAAAAGTGTTAAACAACTCAAAACTATTTTATATTTTAAAGTCTAAGCATTTTCCCTGATGAAGTGTTGCATACTCTCTGCATATTCTCGGCAGGCTTCATTACGGACTTTCACCCAAAATGCTTTTCCTAAAGTTCCAAAAACCGGCTGATTTACTTCTCTGCTTCTCTTGAATATAAACTACTTGTTTTGAATAAAAACTACTTACTTACAAAAATATAATGCATTAGCCCTTTCACTATTTTAACCACAAGCCTTTATCAAAATGTCAAATATATGAAGCACTTTGCTTTCACTTGAATTATTTTCTCTCTCTCTCTCACACACACACACACACACACACACACACACACACACACACACACACTCAGCCTAGTGTGTCCAAACCTAAGATTTCTTTTGATATTAGGTTCCTAGACCTTAAATATAACATCACTAATTGCACAGTCATTCTGCAGTGTGATTACCTATAGATATTGCGAAAACACATGATATGCAACACATTTTCCTGCCAACTGATACCCATGTATGAGTCAGAAGCCAACCATCAGTACAAACTTGTATATGTTTAAACAGGGGGCCAATATTTATGCCCACTTTCTATCACAGGGTTTCAAAACAAGCCCAGACATGCCTTTGTCAAGTACCACAGAACAACTCTGACCACAATAATGGCTCTAATCAGCTCTTTTGGTAAACACTGGCCCTTTATGGTTACAAGCTTGTGGCTAAGATTGGGTGCTATGAGCTGAGGTGTGCCAGCTGTTCTGTTACAGTTCATCTGTACCAATTACGCAGATACTGTTAAATATAGAGACAGTGAGCAAAGAGCAATGCCGCTCTAAACCCCACAGAATGTTTGAAGCCCTGGATGCCAGACCATTTGGATCATCACTACTTTTACTGTGTCCATGATGTATATCAGCTTTATCAATAATTACAGCAAATATTGTAATTAGACTATAAAAATAATGTTGATTATCACAATTGCACATTGATCTCGACAAAAAGGGTAGAGTCTTGGTCATTCAAGCTATGTAAAAAAAATAATAAATCCACACCAAACCACACATTATGCACAAATGAATTTGTACGTCATTCCATGCACTCAAATAACAAAATGTTGCTGTTTTAGAAACAAGTTAATTTAATGTTCAGTACTGTGCAAAACTCTTAAAGAAATGCTGTGAAGTAAAGCTGACTTCACAAATAATGACATTAGATCTTTCTACTTAAAGGAAAAATACTACAACGTGCACTTAACAATAATAAAACTAAACAAAGTCAGTATTCGGTGTGACGATCCTTTGCTGCCTTGTTCTTAAATAGTAATCCCAGGTACAATTTGTGCAGTTTTATAAAGCAACAAGCTGGAGTTTTACTGAGCATCTTGAAGAATCCCTTTTTTTTTTCTTGCATGCACAACCCAAGAGCCTTCATTCGGTCTGTAAAGTGATCTCCTACATGATATGTTTGGAAATCTAAAATGTTTTTGTGCTGATTCATTCACTTGTACTAAGAAATATGGTGCCTAGACTTTTGCACAATATTGTAGATCAAGAAATTGTTATTTGGACGGTAATCTTAGAAAATGATTGCAAATTTGTAGGCTGCCTTGACACCTACCCACCTACTTGTCTATGATGAGTCATTCAGTGCATAAAAAAAATTATATTCATTTAGACTGAGACATAATAAATACCAAAGTAATAAGATGAAAACTGCCAGCGTTTTATATTTTAGCAATGGTTCAGAGCAGAAAGCTTATTTAATTTTTTATATATATATATATAGGTGGCACGGTGGTGCAGTGGTTAGCACTGTCGCCTCACAGCAAGTAGGTCCTGGGTTCGATCACCGTGTCACCCAGGGTGCTGTTCTGTGCGGAGTTTGAATGTTCTCCCTGTGCGTACGTGGGTTTCCTCCGGGTGCTCTGGTTTCCTCCCACAGTTCAAAGACATGCAGATTAAGTCAACTGGCATATTTATTCTTTTTTTTTGTACACTATTGCTTGTGAAGCTTGCACACAAGAATTTCACTCATATGTACTGTACCAATGTACCAGTAATGTGATGTGACAATAAAAGTGATTTGCTTTGATTTGATTTTTTTATTATATAGGATGTCTTTTGTATGCTGTTGCGGTACAATTCCACTGGAACTAAGGGGGCTAGCCCAAACATGTTCCCACATGACTATAGCACAAAGCAAGGTCCATAAAGACATGGTTTGCCAAGGTTGGTGATGAAGAACTCAAGAGTCCTGCACAGAGCGCTGAGCTCAAACCCAGGCCTCCTCACCCGACATCAGCGCCTGACATCAGTAATGCTCTTGTGGCTGAATGGGCAAATCCCCACAGCCACACTCCAAAATCTAGCAAAAAGAGTGGAGGTTATTATAACAGTGAAGGAGAGACTAAATGTGGCAGGGATGTTCAAAAAGCCCATGTGGGTGTGATGGTCATTTGTCCATGACCTTTTGACCATAGAGAGCATTTATAGTGCCAATCTATCATAGGATTATAGGGGTTAAAAATAAATGTGACAATATTTAAATGATTTAAGCATACATCATATTTGCTTATTTAAGCTATTATATCTCCATCCCTGGATACGATCAGTCTAATTACTGACAGCAACAGGAACTCGCACACACTTCATTACTGAAGCGATTTCCAGAATGAAGAGAAAATTCAAAAAGGTACCACTTGAAGGACAAAGTTAGATGCAATTCACACAGTTATAAAGCTAAAACAAATACACAAAGATTTGTATGATGGCCTTCATTCCTTTCACAGCTAACTGAACACACTTCATTATTTTCTCATGGCAATGTCATCACATACTATATTATTATCAGTGGCATTAGTAATCTTTCCATAGCCTGTGAATGTAGGAGCTCTTGCCTTTTAATCATTTACAAGCTGACACTTTATATTTCAGTCTTATAGCAAGCTAGAATTGCTCACATTCTTGCAATAGCCTTGTGCTTAGTGCCTACATAAAGAAGTTTAAGATCATTCATTTAAAACCATTTAGCACCCTTATGTTCAAAGTTGTTGTTAATGCAATTATACACAACAGTTGAGCAGCGTTCCGAAAGGGCTGATATTTAGCAAAATGGCACTGGGACGTTCCGCTGTATGCATCACTCCGCTCGCTGTATACATCACTCCTTCATAGTTCAAAGCGTTTACTACGATAGTGTTAGCAACATTATCGGTGCACATGGCAAATGATACTTTTCAGGAATATACCTTTGAGATAAAATATGATGAAAGATGAAAAGGAAGACATTATGCCAATTTTACCAGAATCCCCTTTGAATCAATATGAGGCAGCTAGCCAACGTGCTATAAAGTGAATGTGGCTTCTTCAGTATCTATTTCTAGCTAGCTAGCGGAGCAAAAATAAACAGAACATTTGGCCATATTGTGTCCAAAATATCACTTATATAGATATAGATATAGATATAGATATAGATAATATTTAGATATAAATATTTTGTTAATAGAACTATTGTATAAAAGCAATGTCACACTTATGCAATATCATATCATATGATATTCAGAACAACAGCACGACCTCGAGTGTTATAGTACTTCATTATTATTTTTTAAATAAACATTTATGATCATCATGAACAACATTTCCAGGAAGTGCGGATAAACATTTAACCCCGCTACTCAGTACACTGCTTCGTCTCAGATTTTTCTAGCGCTACAAGGTCTGGAAAATGCAAATCAATATTTATAGTTGGTGCATTTTGTTCGCATCGCTGAGCCATGTTTCTGACAGAACAGACGATTTTTCTTGCATAAGACTCTGAATGGTACTGTGGTACATGCTGCTCCTATTGCTTTTGTGCACAGCTCTTTTCAGCCACTGTGATCAATCCGTCCATGACACATCGGTGCGTACCAACACATCACTTTCACAACAAGTCTATGATTATGTATGACTAGCTGTTTTGCAAAGAGGCTCTGGTCTAACCAATAGAAGAAAAACAGCCTGGAAAGAAAATACAGCCTGCCTATTCAAGCAGTCAGAGTACGGCTGTGGGATGTGTTTGTGTATTTTTTTTTCCCTCTCTCATTTTTATGCAGGAAATGTGTTCAGACAAAAAGAAAAAGAGGAAGATACACCCTACAGGATGAGTGCAAACTTGAAATCCAGTATAGTACAACAAACAGTTGAAGTATTTCTCCATCACTTTACATGTCCAGAAGGAAGATTAACCACTGAAAGAAATCACCGAAATATTTTTAAGTACGATTTACACATGGTTGTACAATCTAGCCATGGAAAATTGTGAAATATGAGTCATTTTACAGGAGCAAGATAGTAACCTGTCAGCTGCTGTCTCTGCATAATGTTCTGCTGTTTGATGTTCTGCCTTCGCCTAATGCTTGGCTATATTTCATGTTTATAACGTAAGAAACAAGCTTTTAAGAATGGTGAAACTTGGCAGTCTGTTAGCAGCAGGGATGACTATGTGTAATGCTTCATGCTCTGACAATCTGTGAAGGAGAATAAGACTGTTTCATATGTAGCTTTGTCACAAAATTGCATACTTTTAATGCAATTATTAGTCTAGTAATAATAAAAAAAGGTCTAGCTTCATTGATTCTTCAAATAAAAGTATCCATATGTAAATGCACTAACGAGGTCCAAATTTGATCAATTAATAACCAGCTCCACATCACACAGTGCAACAATTTTCACGAGTAGAATAAAAGTTTCATGTTCAAAACTAAACATTCATCCATTATCTATACCACTTATCTGTTAAGGGTGACGGGGAAGCTGGAGCCAATCCCATCTGACTTAGGGTGAGATCTGGAGTACACCCTGGGCAGGTCACCAATCTATCACAGGGCTAGCAGAGAGACAAACAAGTACACACACACACTCATGGGCAATTTAGAGTAGCCAGTTGACATAATCTGCATGTCTTTGGGCTGTGGAAGGAAACCGGAGCACCCGGAGGAAATCCACGCAGGCTTAGGGAGAACATGCAGACAGACACCACAGAAAAAGGCCTCAGTCTTACTGTAGGTTGGAACCCAAAACCTTCTTGCTGTGTAGAAAAAGTGCTAACCACTACACCGCCAAGCCACACAAGTAAAAGCTACAAATCCCTTTTTATATTTAGCAAGTTCCTTTACTGATAACGGGTCACAATTCCACATGCTATATTGGCTTGCTGCCAAAGAACAAAACAACAAATCTAGGCTTTTAAAAGAAAAATATCACTGTTGTAATATTTTGAGGGGTGAAGACAAGTGGGTGGATCTAAATAGTTGAAGGGGACGAGCTAACACAAAGTGTCCGACAAGTTGCAGATACAGGCGGAACTGCGCACGCCCATCCATTCATTATCTACACCGCTTATCTGTCAGGGTTGCGGGGAAGTTGGAGTCAAACCCAGCTGAATTCAAGCGGGAGGTGGGGTACACCCTGGGCAGGTCACTAATCTATCGCAGAGCTGACAAAGAGATGAACAACCATTTACACTCACATTCACAACTATGGGAAATTTAGAGTAGCCAGTTGACCTGCATGTCTTTGGACTGCGGGAGAAAACCAGAGCAAGCAGAGGAAAACCACGCAGGCACGGGGAGGACATGCAAACTCCACACATACAGTCAGCCTGTAGGTTCGAACCCAGAACCTTTTTGCTGTGAAGCAACAGTACTAAGCACATTTGTCACAGTGCTGCAACCGAGCACGTAAAATGGCGCGACACAGAAACTAAATGTGAATTCGCAATAAAGGTCATATCAAAAGTGCAGCCGACAGCAAAAATTTATTGTTCAAATGACCGAATTCTAAACGATAGGAATCTGTGAGTCGAACAATTATGACTTTAACTTTGGATGGAAAATGGACCCTGTAAATTTTCATTTTAAATCAAACTCCGTGAGAACAAGAATACAAGAGATCAAGAAGCTTTTCCATTTACCTTACTGTATAGAGGTATAGTTTAGCATTCCTGTCAGTGTTATTTAACTGATAATATTGTAATATTCCATTACACATACTCATATATGATTCACGAAACAGAACACCACAGCATTGGTATTACGCATATTTACATTAGAAAAAGCAAGACAGTCCTACAGAAACAGTAATACTGAAAGTGATACCACTGCTATTAGATGTTATTCATTATTCATAAGTACCTTTGAAGGAGTGTTTCCATTTAAACTGTCTGTTAATTCAAATTTCACAGAGCAGGAAAACAAGACAAAACTCATTTTAAAAACAAATACATATCACAATCATCTGAATGCTTGTATTCTAATAAGCATGTTCTGTATTAAAACTTTTTTAACAATGTACAATTTATTGCTTTTTTAACAATAACAATTTATTTATACAAACGGGTTTTAGTATTCGCGCATATGTAATAAAACCAAAAATTTGACGATAGAATTTAAATATGGAGTTCACTCTAGTTCAGATAAAAACTTTTACGAAGTGTCTTTGTAATATCCTTCTATGTAGGGAAAGGAATGAACAACAACAAAAAAAATTTCAAGAATGCAGGATATCTGGAAACAGAAATGCATACACGTGTGTATGTGTGTGTTTGTGCATGTCATAATGTTAAATATATACCTACACACCATCCAATTCTTTTGTTTTGCTATACACTATAGACATTTGGGCTTGTGAACAAAATATGATAGAGCATAGGACCATTATTTTTAAACCAACAAGTGATCAAAAATATTGGAACATTTAAAATATTTGAAATATTGCTCCTTGTTGCCCAGGTGTGCCTGTTAGATTGACTATACATTGTTATACAATTAAAAGCTCTGAAAAACAATGCTTGGTTTGAGCCCTGGGTTTCGCCTGGGAAGACTGCATTTGTTTTTAAAAAGGATAAATCAACACGAAGACCAGAGAGCTGTCTATGGGAGAAAAGCAAGCCATTTTGAAGCTGAGAAAGAGAGGAAATCAATCAGAGCTTTCTAGAAGAGCGCTCCTAGACATGCTGAGTTTTGATAATTATATTGCTACAGTTTAAGAGAATACATGTTATAGACGTCATTTATCCAAAGATTTCTGAATAATGTGACCAAAATATTATATTTTATAAGTTGTTTAACAATACAATGCGATGAATTTCAGCACAATATTCAAAGTAATATAGTAATGCACACAACTGGTGGTACTGCAAGTCCAAGTATAATTTGCTTGTATAAATGCTCAGCAGAAAAGGTGCAACACTGAACATATTTCCTTTGAGTTAGGCAACAAAGTAGCAGATAAGCAGAATCTTACCATCACCCCTAACAGTTTCCTGGAAATTGTGTTGCAGACACGTCTTTCACAAGTGTTCACATTATTAAAAAAAAAAAAGAAAGAAAAAAATATTGTATGGCATGAGTCAAGAGGAAAAACATGTGAAAATTAACATTACCACGGTAGGGGAAAACTCATGCAAAGTGGGCATGCCTTAACATGACTTCTGCAATAAGACTTTTTTTTTTTTTAGTGTCAGTTTCACTTGTGGTTTCTTAACTGGTGTAGGTTTGAGGCTGGGCATTTAGGGCACTACGTCCCTAGTGCTCACCAAGTGATGGAGGAAATGAGGAAATATCCAAGCAGCTGACAGCAGCAGCAGCCGCAGAAATGCACCAAGCTTCCTGAACAAATGGGGCATACCAACGGCATGTAAAATGCAATATTGAAGAAGTGTTATAAATATAGAGCATAGTGTTTTGACGCACATGAGTTACTGTTAAATTCTGGATGCAGCATGGAAAAAAAAACGCTTTTGTTTTTATTATTAAAGATGATAAATAGCCTATTTATGGCTCTCTATGGTAAGGTGACATAACGTTAGATAAGTTTGTTGCCTTTATTATAAACCTTTTGATGAACTTTTCCTGACTAGTATTAAGTTCTTAAACACCGCCTAAAACACAAGACAACCGATAATCGATGCCATCCTGTGAATATCTATCATCCAGACAAATAAAACATCAAACTACTGACAACAGATAGTGTCCTTGACTTACCGTAATAACTCTTCAATGCGAGTTTAAGTCCACCGTTAATGACGTGTTGTTTTGACGTGAAACAGTAAGATGAAGCGGCTCGGCTATCGCGTGAGGTCGCTCAGGACTCGAGCCCCAGCTCGCGCTCAGCTGTTCATTACACGCCTGTGTTGACGCTAAGGCGTTTCATATGACAGCTTCTCAGCCAATCAGATTCCTCCTAGGACAAACACAGTAGCCAATGAGAGCGGTTTGAAAAGAGACAGCGCGCGCGTGTGGAAGGCTTACGGGATCTTTCATTTGTGTGCGCGCGTAGGCTGCTTTCATGTTTTACAGATAATGCATTTGTATTCCGTGCTGGTTTGTTGTAGGTGTGTTTTTGGGTGATCAGTTTTTTTTAAACTCTATACATTATATAAGAAGTGGAAAACCATGCACAGGAAATTAAAATG
The DNA here is from genome assembly GCA_030068235.1 of Notoglanidium macrostoma. Classification (NCBI taxonomy): domain Eukaryota; kingdom Metazoa; phylum Chordata; class Actinopteri; order Siluriformes; family Auchenoglanididae; genus Notoglanidium; species Notoglanidium macrostoma. The sequence continues at coordinate 12,826,618 of JAQQZR010000009.1, read as the reverse complement.
ATGATCTCAAGTTACACAAGCATCTTCTCGATCATCCCTCCATCTTCTGTACTTAACGTTTTCATTTATTTCCTGATTTTTATTGCATTTCCTTCATAATATTATATATTATATATTTATATATACCCTACTATTTCTAATCCACCTGCTGCACCCAGCACCTTATGGACATGCTGCACATTCAAGCGTGTTTTTGAGCTGTGAATAAATGATATGACTGTACTGTGATGAAACACATCAATGCTGGTGATGATATTGACAAAATTACTAATTTTATAATTAATCTGCATTTTATGGGTTAAAAATGGCTCAAAACGCCATCTGCTGGTTAAAATCATCCCTGAATCTTGCAAGGCTGATGCTGATGTAGAGTAGACAGTTTGGGACTTATCTACATCATGAATTTTTTATTAAAAAAAAAAATAATGTTAATGTTAATGTTAATGTTAAAGTTAAAGCCCCAGCCCTTAACTGGGACTCCGTGAAAGCATGCTCATTTTCAAATATATGCTGATCAAGACTTACTGAGCAACTCTTGCCTCACACATCCGTTTTCCTCTTATTTCTTCCTTGTCTTCCTTCCTTCTTTTTTTGTTGTCCTTCCGGTGAATCCTTCTGTATTGATGCTGCCACATGTAAAAACATGAAATGTGGAAGGCACTCTCTGGAGGTTTGTGTGCTCTGGGTTACTGTAGTTGCACAACACGGCAGCTCTGTAGAGATGGATATGGCCAAAAGTGTGTGAACACCTGATCTTCAAATCCATATGTTTTCCTTCACAAACCGTTTCCACAAAGTTGGAAGCACAGCTTGTATAGGATGTCTTTGTGTGCTGTAACATTAGAATTCCCCATCATTGAAGCTAAAAGGCCCAAACATGCTCTAGTATAACAATGCCCCTGGGTGAAACCCCACAAAGTGAGATTTATAAAATCATGCTTTGCCAAGGTTGGTGTGGAAGAACTTGAGTTGCCTGCACAGAACTCTGACCTCAAGACTGAACACCTTTGGCATGAATTGCACCCCAGGTCTCCTCGCCTGACATAAGTGCCTGACCAAATCTCCACAGCCACTCTCCAAAATCTAGTGGAAAGCCTTCCCAGAAAAGTGGAGGTTATTATAGTACCAAACGAGGAATACATCTGTAATGGGAAGTTCACACATGGGTGTGATGGTCAGATGTCCACATAATTTTGGCCATAGAGTGTACATTTAAAAATTCCAGCATTTCAGGGATGTGTTTTTCTGTTGTGGTCACCATACTTGGGACTGAATTTCCAGCTTTGCTGTATTATACAAATGTAATTAGAATTTGAAATGACTCAAATTACTCACCTTACTGTGTAATAGAAAAAAACTTTCACAAAGTCAATAAAACAAACTGTGATCCTTTGTGTACTTTCTCTGAAATGTCTAATTCCACTAGCAGAAAACCAATTAAATCTGCATGCATATATTTACTGTGTCTCATACACGTCCCCTCTCCCTATTTTGGAGAGTGTCTCAAAACACTTAAGAACACCGAATCCTATTAGCTTTTCATATCTGAGTGGATAAAGGACCCAAGGGTGATTCATAAGGAGGAGAAAAAAAGCCTTTTTTTCATTATAACGATTGTGATATCACCTGAAAAGATACTTGCTGTGGAGATAAACTTCCCAGAAGTGCCATAACATAGCTAGGAATATAATATAGCTACAAAACATGACAAGAAGGATCCACTCCACTGTTTCTGGTTGAAGATGTGTTCTATGTATTGAAGTGTATTAGGGCAGTCAATTACCAGTATGAACAAAATTTAATCATAATCAATCACAAACACAATAACATCAATGCAATCAGTCCTTTACTTGGTCTTCAAAATAGCAGTGATTACACAGTGTGACCTATTATTTTCATGTTTTCAACCTCTCAGCCATTTGATTTAGCAAATAAAGTCAGACACACCTGTCAAATATTCCTCTGGACATAGCTTTAAAATTTCAATTGTACAAAATGCCTTTTTCACTAAGCCCATGCATCTCAATAAGGCAATTGCAAATAATGTCTACCTGCATGCAACCACAATCTTTGTCCAGGACTTTTAGGTGTAAGACAAATTTACACAAAGTTAACAAGCCAGTGTTTGCCAGGTAAACACATTTATCTGAACCTCTCATTGTTCATTTCCAGACCTTATTGCTTATTATACATTAACTACATGGAAAACAATGCATAATTGTTTTGAAAAATTGACCATTATTTATTTAGGTGACTAATGTGAGAAGGAAAGTGTAAAATTATACACAATATAGGATGTTAATATCGCATGTCTAATATCGTTTATTGAAGCGTGTTTTCAGGTGACACACGGATTCCATCTAATATGGATCATAAGGTTTTTGCATCCAACTTGTGGTTTCCATGCCAGCTCCAGAGCACACTGACATTAAAGCAAAAAAGGTGATGTACAAACTACTATGAAGCTCTGAAATCCCGGTAAATATTTATTTTATATTTACAATACAAGTTGTTATCAATGAAATAATTTGTAATGAAAATTGATGTATTTAATTAGAAAAGAATGCAAAATTTTCACCAGTGCGCTCAGACTTTTGGATCCCACTGTATATTCTGTCTTTTAACTACTTCTGTATTTTTTTTAGGATTTATTTTTACTTATGGACTTTTTCTGACGTGGAAGATTTCATGAGTTGAAAATCTTTTTCAGCTCAAATATTATTAGCAAATCATTAAGTCCACTTCCATATCAACATCTTGGTTAATCCTAGCTCAAGCGCCTAATAACAACTAACCACCAAGCACTACTTGATTACAGTAGTGGTATTCCTCATCCTTCACTTGTACCCACAACTCGATATCTTATTTTCCATACATATTTAATAATGATGATATATTTAATGACAGAATAATAAAACTACCAGTCAAGCACAAAAACAGGCAAAATAGTTACTTCTCACTGAAAACTTTACAGTATATTACGGGTTTATGTAACATTTCAGAATAATTAAACTGTTTTTTTCTCTGATTTGGCCAGCCGTGTTTCCAGGACTGCAGTGTTCACACGATGCATCATCAAAAACTGTCCATTCAGATGAAACACTGGGATGTCGTACTTGTATCTGTCATACCACACACGGTTCTCAGGAAGAGTAATGTCAACCTCCTGCAACACAAACTTAACGAGAGCAACAAACAGTATGAAATTGATATGGAATTGTGCTGAACTGTGAAATGTGCTGAACTGTGAAGCTGGCTTAATGGAACAGTGTTATCTTACCCTATGTTTGTAAGGTTCAAGAATTTCTCTTGCTTCATCACACAAGGGACATGGATCCTGTAAAAAAAAAAAAGTAATAATATTGCAGGTGATTTTTGTGGTAGAAATCAGATACCCTAATACAGTCATAATTACTTTAAAAGTCTGCACATTTACCTTTGTGAAGAGAGTTATAATAGGTAAAGGCCTTTGTGAACAGGTGGTCCGGATGAACTGAGAAGGCGTCTTCATGTGGTGAAGAAGTTTTGGAAGTAGTAGGAGCATGTCTGTAAAATAAATCAGATCCTTTATATGAACACTGTTGTGTATTACACAGGCGAACGCCACCAACAAAAACATGTCCTTGATGTGGTCATTTTTGGGAAAACATTTCATAATATTCTGCGGAAGATTCATATTGGTTAACAAACTCAGAATTGCTTTAGGGAACTTTAAAACAGCATTTTGTTGTTATACAACAACTGACAAGAAACATTTGCCAAAGGTTGCTTTTAGGTACATCTTTGAAACTACAACCTAATTTTCTGGGAACATTCCACAAAGTTTGTTTTTGGTTTTATGTTTTGCATTTTCAGTGATCAGAAAGAAATGTAGATCAAATAGGCCATATTCTGCAAGGCCAACAATAAATAACCAGACCAGAGTTTAAACATTTTAATGATGATATTTCATTATACAATAACATTCCAGTGGGATTGTTGCCTACTTTGTGCCTGAGAGTTTCAAATGATTTCAAGTCTAGCTGAACCATCAGTGGTTACTAGGACAGTTAAAGGTTATTGTAACGTTCGGGGAACGTTCTCTGAAGTCTAAACCACAGTCCGCAAACAATTTCGTTATATTTCCCTAAAGAAAACAAATGGGAACTAAATAAGAAATGTTTTTATAACGTTTCGGGAAGCAAAAACAAACATCCCCAGAACGTTTGGGAAAAAATTATTAATAGCTCAGAATGTACACAATGTAAACAATGCGCTCTACTCACCCACGTGGATTCACAATCACTTCCGGGTCGTTATTTAATTCGGCACAAGTAGCATGCTATGTCTAAATTTAACTAAACTTAGATTAACGTTAAATAATACTTTCATCCATCAGAAATAGTATCACGTTTATAAATGGCATCAGACTGCTATACAACGTGTAAGAGAAATAATTTTAGCACAGCGTTGCATCCAACATAATTAAAACCAGACAGGAACTTGCCCTAGGCTTTTAAGACAATGTGATATACACTATTCCTACATTTTAAATATCCTACAGCAAGAGCAAAATATGTCAGTGACTTCACTGACAGCCTTTTCTCTCTCACCTTAAGAGCACGCGAACTAGTGCAGGAAATGAGGGGCGTGGCCTTCTGCAAAAACAGCACTTCCGATTAAAACCTAGTAGTTCATTGGTCAACAGAGCTGGCAATCATCTTCCTGACTCAACTGACAAAACGAAGTGAATCTGATTTAGGAACTTTTATAGGTTTTCCAGTTAATGTAGGTTTTGCACAGATCAGAAAATAACAGCCATCTTGTGCAGGATGTGCATCATGTTTGTGCCGTATATATGTCAATTATTTTATTTTATTTTATTTTATTATTATTTAAGAAACCTTTTGTAAAACATTTGTAGTAGGCTATCCAGAGGAGCCAAATATGTGGAAATGTTGAATATTTTATTTAATATTTATTTAGTAGAATTTATTTAGTAACATATTTCAAAAATATGTTACTCTTCAAATGTCTCTAATATTTAATCCTACTGACAATGTCAGATTTTCTCTACCCTCATAATACTCAAACAATTTCCTTTTTTTCATGCCACTGAAATCTCTTTGGCATCGTCCAAGTACTGTGCTTACCTTATTGGCCACTGAAATATCACCATATTTTGTATTATGCCACTTAAAGAGGTTGAATGAAATATGAGAAGGAGGAAGGTGACAGATGTTGGCTTGCAGGTATGTTGTACTGGTATCAGTCGGTCAGCAATATTGGCTTCATTCCATTCCATTATTATTTAAACTTTTCCTCTGAGTATGAGCATGTTTAGTTTGAGGTTATCCACTGAAAAAAATGGTGAGACATACATAAAATGTATTTTGGGAAGTATCCATGTAGAACACCACATCCACAACAGTGCTAAAGTGCTAAAGCTCCAATCAAAAGAATTACTGTTATGAATCTGGCAGGTCAGGATAGTGACAGGAGCTACCGCAGTAGAAATGTGTAAAGATGAGGCACTGATATTACATTTAAAATTTAGTAAATTTAATCTGCACTCTTAGGCAGTGAAAATGTTGCGGAGCAGGACAAGAGTGCAACAGTTACCAAACAAAGGTCCACTTGACCCTAGGAGACTCATTCACTTCCAGTAAATACTTCATCCTTGTCAGGGTGGAAGTGGAGTCCAGGAACTCTGCTCAGGAGGGTGGGAATACACCCTGAATAGGACACCAGTCCATCGTGCACACACACACACACACACACACACACACACACACACACACACACACACACACACACATACACACACACAATATGTGCAACTTATCTTATACAATCCACATACTGGCATTTTTTTTTGGTGAAAGCCTGTTTATTTAGGACGAAACCAGAGAGCCTGGAGGAAACCCACATGAACATTAGAAGAACAGGCAAAACTCCACCCAGACATTGACCAGAACTCAGTTTCGAACCTACTACCCTACTACATCAACCACTGCACCACCACCTCACCCAATCCAAGGAGCTTTCTAACAAAATGATTGTTATTATTATTTTAGTAGACTACTTAACAATTGTTATTTTTAGGAAATCGGTGTTAAGAGTTCAATATTAGTTTGCTCTAAAATGTGTGCATATTCCCTGGCTGACACTCCAAAATTCAGCTTAAAATGAAGACTGGCTATTTGAGCACTAGGTGGCGCCATTTCTCTTTAATTTTTTTTAAGGACAGTTACAGACTGATTGGTGGTGATTCGTAAGAGGCCTGTAAATAAACAAAAAAGCATTTAAAATAGTTAACTTTAGTTATTTAAAGGTAATTCCACACGTTTGCTTGGCGTGTACATTAAACGGGGTACAGTAAAGTTAGGTCATGGACTGCATATAAAAAATACAGTCTAAATGCAGTATATAAAAATGGGTTAGACACGTTGTGGTTAGATAAATGTGGATAGGCGGTGATAAAGTGTTTAATTTTGGCTGAATATAGAATATGGCTTGTTCTGTCTGAAACGTTGGAGAACATGAGTCCTTAAAGTGGCTTTTCTCCCCTCAGTTCTCCGAGTTTAAGTGGTTCTCCTCCTCTGCATTGCTATGCTAATTAGCCGTGCTCGTGAGTTCTGAGCACCACACTGCTCTTCACGCGCGCGCTCTGTCCCGTCGCAAGTCAGGAGATGCTCACTGCTTACAGGATTTCTGGTTCTTCTTCTGAAAACACGTCCAGACTCTCGGTTTCATTTCCTACCTGCAGCTGAAATCTGTGGAAGCAGCTCGAGTTCGTGTGTACTGAGCACCTGATTTGAGGAAACTTTCATCTTACAAACTTTGATCCGAGTGCGCGCGCCCTAAAGCGGATCCATGAGTTTGGACCGAGTTGGTACTTTCGTATAGAACTGGTGAGATCTCACTTGGTGTTTTATTTGCTAATAATTTTTTTTAATGTTTAAATGTGGTATATGTTCATTACTTACAGAAGCGATGAGTGGTTCCTTTCTGTAATTTGCAGGTGTCTATATATGCAGTTTTATTTCCTTTTTTTTTTTTTCTTCTTCTTCTTTTTTCTAGAAGAGTGATGTTTGTAAGACAGCTTTTAACTTCTTCAGTCACTTTTGGGGAACTATTTAAATTATTCTTACATTTAAAATCAAGTTATGACACTTATGCGTAAAATAAAATAAACAAATACACAACAAAAAAAACAAACAAACAAACAATAAGGGGTCGACTGGAAAACCATAGGCTTTCTTGAATGATGATGATGATGATGATGATGATGATTTTAGAATGTTAATGTTTGCAGTAAGGTTCTTGGAGGCATCTTAAGGTTTGCACGATGAGCCCACCTGAAGAACCCTTAAAAGATCTTCCAGCAACTTTTTGATTTTTGCAAATTACATTAATGCATCACGTGCTGTTATTGTCAGTTGCATTTGATATTGGTTATTTTTTTTAAACTAAAATTAACTGTACATTGACACATACATTTTTACCGGTGGAGTTTTATGAACAAAAGTAATTGGCATGACAGTATTTCAGTACTGCATTAAATAATTTTCTTATTATTATTACGTTATGCTCCACTGCTTGTTTCTTCTAGTGAAGCTTATTACTTATTATTGTCACAGCCCTGGATAAATACTGTAGAATTAACAGCTAAAATGTGTGAGACATCAGCGAGGTAAGCAATGCCAGTCAGTCCTGTAGGACAGAACTGTTTACATGCTGGAAGTGTTGCCAGTGTCCTTAGGGCTTGGCACTAGAAGTGAAGAGCTCCCGCTGTGGTGCGCTTTGTTCCTCTGTGGGATCCACAGTCATGTGACTGGTTTGAATGGAGAAGCGGACTGTCTGTCCACGGGCGAAAGCTCATGCTGTTTGATTATACATCATGCACTCTTGAGTGTGAGACGGAAGGGAGAAAGCCTGGCAAAATGCTCATGCTGCATTTAATATATGATGGGCGGGTGTGGATGTCAAGTGATCAGTGCAGTCATACTTACAATCTAGCCATGAGTTAGTCATCATACGGTTATTTTAAGTATGCGCATTTTTGGAAACAAAAGTGGTGCAATTTTCTAACCAAGGGTATTTAAACAAGTGTGGCATGTTTAAATACATGATCTTTCATCAGAAGTCATTTTGTCCTTTAATCGGCTTGCTCTGCTTACTCCCAGCTTGGATCTGAAGGTTTTGAAAAAGCTTCAATGATTTGTGTTGAGTACAGGATTGCTTGACGGATTCGGTGGCATTTTAGCGGATTTGTATTCGATCCGAGAGTAGACATATTGTTGACATGATGTATAAAAGTATGCTTAAAAAAGAATTTGGGCAACTGCACTATATTATCATCATAAAAAAGATGCAATGAAAAATAAGTGGTGAATATGACTCCATATGCAATTGCTAACTACTGCGTCCTATTTTTGAACTTCATTAAGAATGTTGGTCATGATAGGATGTTGTGTTTTTGTTGTAATATCTTGACCCACGGCATTTTATCATTGTAGTATGATGTTTGTTTTAGGAAGCGGTAAGTTGCTCCAGATGGTTGCAATAAAAACAGCATTATTCCATGGTATAATTAAAGGGCTTGCCATCATGGAGCTTCAGTTTACCATCTTCTGGAAGATAAAAATATGCCAAACCAATGCAAATGGTTTAATTTTGTTTGTTCTTATTTTAAATCCATGGAATTCCACACAAATCACCTCTCTCAGCTTTTCATGAAACACACTCACTGCTAATGTATGTTAAAACAAGTGGAAATCAGAAGTTATTTATATACTGTCTTATCCAGTAAGACATCGATTTTATACTTTGATGATAAAAAAAGAAGTACCAAAAATATGCCTTTGCAAACATTATGGCTCAATTTGATAAAAATCACAGAATTGTCAGATAGAGACGTATAATTGTAAAATACGTGTAGTTATATTGAGTGACTATGGACAGCTGTAAACTCTGAATAGCGTGGCATGTAGTGCATGCCAACTCAAGTGGTTTCACTTCATTCACACACAGTTTGGGATCTGAAAAATCAGCAGAATTTTGTTGTCTCTTTAACTTCACAAAGACAGATGTGTTTTGGGAGTGCTCAGTGGGAACGGCTCACAGAGATGTTGTCTGACTGACAGGCACACATTGCTGCATTTACTGGCTGCTTTAGTGAACGGTGTGGGAAATCAGCAACCTCCAGTGCCATAGACATGCAGAGTGCTGCCCTGATTCTCTCACTGGATAAAAAACTTTGGTTACCAAGTTTGGGCTTTGGTGGTTTGATGCCTCTCTGATGTTATGGAGAAGAATTTTAGTCTGTATTTAAACCGTTAAACCACGCTTTTGTATCGCAAAGGCAAAGTCTGAATTACTTCCTCGGTGCTGTCCTGGACTGTTCACACGCAAGCGCTTAAAAATAAACCGAATCCACTCAAACCATTCTTCAGACATAACCATAAAAAACCGTGCAAGGTGGTGATTATGCACTTTTTAAATCTTTTCAAATCTCTTAAGAAGGGTGATCTTAGTTTATAGCTAGATAATAATTCAGATGTAGACAGACCTAAAGAAGCATTCCAATTATCTGATTCAAGATATTTACCACAATATGCATAAATGCAAATATACCATCCTTACCATTTTTTGTTATGATTATTGGTTAAAAGTCCATGTCTTTAATAAACAACAGCCACAAGTAATACAGGTTTATTAGTTTGCCAGGGTGACATCTAATATTGCCATTGTTACACTCCAGCCCAAAAGTATGATACCCAATATCCTAATGTTTTTTAACAACTTAAATGCTGCTTTGATTGGATTCTTCACCAGACAGATGACTCTTGTTTTGTAAAACTTTTTTATCCTATAGATTTCATCTAGAAGCCTTATGCTGTCTGTGTTTTGGATTTCAGTGGAGCCCTTAAAAGTTCTTCAGACAGGGTTCCAGGCAGAACCGCTTTAAAAGCTAACATCTCAACCAATGTGAACCAATTCATTGGTCATTAATTTAGTGATCTCTGTATGTGTGTCTAGAAAAATGTCTAATGCTTCCAGAGTATGTTATCGGATGTTATCACTTCGTCTTTGTATTGTCTTATAAATAACGTCAACCAAAGTGTGCAACAAAAAATAGATTAAATGGGCTAATATGATAACTTTATGTTGAGGTTAGGCTTACACAGTATCTTGCAGTTTAGTGTTCTACACTCATCATAATCAAGCAACCATGTGTTACACAGACAACATGGTTCATTGCAAAATAAACCTTTTGGAAACGTTCCTTGTCCTGAATTAATTAATTGCCGACTGACTGTAACTGTGTCTGTTTAGAGGAACCTTGCAAATATTGTATTACAGACATCACCCTGGCAAACTAATAGACCTGTATTACTTGTGGTGAGAGGAAACAAGCTCTTGCTTCTGTCCTCATGATTGTGTCAGAAGCCACTTATATGTAAAGTGGGTAATCCTGTATTTCCTCCCCAGGCTCTTCTAGGGCTCTTAAGGGCAGAAGACATGCTGTATATGGGTCTGGTAGACACAACACTCATTTCCAGATCCATTCACATCAGCTAAAATACTGTCTCCAGATTACACTTGTCAGGAGGCCCTGGATTCCCTCAGTCTGGGGCCGAGCAGACGTCTGCGAGACATAACATTTGGTAAAACCATATCCTTATGCTGGCATCAATAAAGCACATGCGCATGAAATGTGAGATTGACTTCAGAGCAGAAGCATAGCGCAGACTTCATTTGAAAGAATCTTCTGGAGCACTGTAAAGGTGGGATGATTGTAGCTGTAGCTGTTGGTTGTAAACCCAAAATTATCACCCCAACGTATCAAATGATTCATTCAGGTCCAAAAAAGGAACATTTGATGGCATTGGAGGGAAAGAATCCCATCTCATGACACATGCCCGAGGCACCACCTGTCCCCATAAAAAGAGAACTGAGGACAGTTTGGAGAGAGAGCAGTTTAATACAGCATTCTGTTGAGTTTTTAATTAGCCCCCTGAGTGGCTTTGCCCATGGACAACCCCTCCTTCAATGCCTGCTTGCTCTGAAAAGCTCAGGCAGAGAGCAGCCTGTGACTTGAAAACTAATTATTCTGGGTGAATTTTTTGGAGCAGAAATGTGGCTCGGGGTTACACCTGCTTCTGTTACCAACATGCCGAACAAATGTTTAGCCGGACCTTTTACACTGTTGTTTTACCCATAGCAGATTGGACAGATTCCCACTGGAGTGATGTGTAAACTTTCTAATCAACTGTCTTGCTTTTTTTAACCATTGCGCCAAGGCTATTGAAGTGCACAAGCATGTAATGGAATCTCGACTCAATATATAGTAGCGTTATATAGAAGGTGTGCTGATGATCAGGTAAGTACAGCAAGCCAAAGGTGGACTTTGTCTGTCAGCTGTGTTTAGGACATGCAGTTATAGTGAAATAATCAACGATGGGGTGACGTGGTGTGACCTGACATGAAGTAGAATTACTGTTACCATGCTAAAGTTGATTATTTGCCAATAACAGCACAACCTCAAGTCTTTTAGTCTACTTATATCACAGCAATTTGGCAATGATTTCAATGGTTTATTCGATTAGATTTACAATTTACTGTATGAGAATTTACATAAGTTAGATTTAACGTTGTGCACATTTGTTCACATCACTCAGACGTTCAACCAGATACAAAGACTCATTTCCTTACAAGCATCTCTTTTTTTCTCTTGTAGTTAATACAACAATAAAGCAGCTTATCTTGTTACTGAGAAAAGGGAAAGCGCAAACTCCTTTGTCCTTTACCAAGATTACAAAGCTGACTGTTACAAAGCGCTGACACTGGAGACTCCTTCCGTGAAGTCTTCTTACCGAAAGCTTCACCATATCATATCAACAATTATAGATTTGTCTTTGCCAAATAACAACACTTAAAAAAATCCATCCATTCTTTTCCTTAGATTAGTGCGGAAATCTCTATGAATGAGCATCCATCCATCCATCATTATCTATACCGCTTTATCCGTCTGGGTTGCGGGGGAAGCTGGAGCCAATCCCAGCAGTCGTTTCGGGTGAGAGGCGGGGTACACCCTGGGCAGGTCGCCAGTCCACCGCAGTCTATGAATGAGCAGTTACTATAGAACCTATAGAAGGGCACGCAGAGCGCAGACCTCCACCGAAGATAATAGTTGACTCTCCTGTGATATCCGAGGCTGCAACCGCAATTACGTTATATGTCTGGATGTATTTCCAATGGAGTCATCGTATTTCTACATTGGCTATGTTTTGTCATTATTGAGCATCTGAAAAGCTACGGGATTTTAAATGAATGACATTCTTGAGTTCAGAATACTTCCACCAAGGCCAAATGCTGTATCTCGCAACATTAATGAAAGTGAAACTAAATTCGTGGATCTGTACCGTGACTCGGATTCACTCCAAAATTGACTGGGTTCTTCTATGATTTATGCTACACCCTGCCACCAAGTTTCATGGAAATCAGTTTTGGAAGTGGAAGTGGAATATGAAAATGTTTTGATTGGACTGAACTTGCCACTGGGTTTCAAATTAGCATTCCTGAATGAATCCTGTAATGTGTGTAGATCTTTATAACACATGTGAGAAGGCATTTTTGTGATGGGTGAATCAGCAGATACAGTGCATATTTAATATATAATTAATGCACAGCACTAGTGCATAGAGGGTTTTCTTGTTTCAGGTAGAACAGCTTTACAAAATGGAACCACGGAAATCCAAAGAACCCTTGAGGAACTAAAAAGTCAGTGAAAAGGTTAGTATAAAAAGGGTTCTTTAGGTTCTTAATGCTTCCATTTTGAAAAGGGGTTTTACTTGAAACAAACAAACAAACAAAATCCCCTCTTTTGTAGGGTTCTACATTGAACAAGGGTTCTTCCATAAAAGCAAGTTTGAGAACCCTTTAGATTTCATCTTTTTTTCAGAAATCATTTATATATAAATTATTATATATATTTATAGTATTGTATTTATAAGAGAATTTTAGGATACCCCAAAACAACATACTGACACAACATAGAATAATAATTGTATTATTATATACAGTAAATAAAAGGAGGTAGCGGTGGAATAAAACAACAACGGAAAAAAGAAAGAAGAATAAAAAAAAAAATACATGTTTATATAGCAGATGCGCATATTAAAAGTAGAGGGCACAATAAGGTAGATGAATATGAGCATTGGGTGAGTGGAAAAGCATGGTGTGAATATGTGTTTTATAATGGAGAAGGGAGTTGCATGAAGATGGAGAGAAAGAGGTCAGTCTGCATGTCTATCAATGTTTTTATAGCTTATCTTGTAAAAAAGAAAAGTGCTTTATTTTTAAAAAATGCTTCTCGTAGATGAAATAAAACAAAACAGTGTTTGTTTGCAACATTAATGAGCTGAGTAGATTTTTAATGGAGCTATTTCATTCACATTGAATGAGATATCATCTGCGTGGCATTTGAATCGCCAACACTGATATTCATCAGATTTGAGCCCTCGTGTGTTAAAGAGCAAATATTTAGGGATGTTCTGTCTGCCCACTGGCCTGAGCTTGGAAACACTTCAGAGCGCACAATCTCTGCTCATAAATGGACTTTGGGTAGCTTTAGGGCTTCAGTTCTGTGTATCAAAGTCCCAAAATCCCCTCCTTCAGGCGCCTCAGTGTGTATGGGCCTTTTCAGGATCCACAGCAGCACTCTTGTTTGTGTGACCCCCCAGTTGTTGGAGGGCTTTGCGTCTGCAGCTGTGTTCAGCCAGTTAGGTGAAACCAGAGCAGGGCAAGTGCTGCTGCTTCCATTCACACTGTCGAGAGGAGCCCGGTCTCATACTCTTCACTCTTTCTTCCTCACAGAATCATCTGTTAGGCCCACTCAGAAACTCGCGCTGTAAAAACCTAGCTGCTTCGTGGTGTCACTGGGTTGCCGCTATTGTAGTAACACGAAACCAAAGATCAGAGGAAACTCGTCTGGTACGGTTTTGCATGCTAAACAGATACTGTGCCTGGAGAACAGTTGTTGAGTAAAAGAGTTGCCGTAAACGTGTTGGAAAGTGTGTGGCTAGAATACTGGGAAAGTTTTAAAAAGGAGCTACATTCTAAGTATATAATAATTGACTCTTGGTTGATTTTTGCATACCTTTTCACATGACACTCCTTAGAATGCAAGCTTCGTGTTCCTTGTATTGTTGTCATAAAAAGTCTGGTTAAGACCTTAGTTATTTCTTGACGTCTGTTTGTTTTTATTAAAAGACATATTAGATGATCTTTGCCACAAAATGAGCAGGCCATACCAGCCTTGTTCTTTCTTTTGAAATGGCTAACAGTGTTGGAAGAATGCGCACAAATCTTGTAGACAATGGTGTGTTGCAGATGATATGAGTTTAGCATCTAGCTAATTCAAATGGCTGGTAGTTATGTTATAAAGTAATCTGGGCCTAGAGTCAACAGAAACGATGATCTTGTACTTACTGAGTACTATGTATGATAAAATGTAGATTTTATTTTATGTAGATTTTTTTCCCAAATTGTAGATTTTGAAAAAACAATCAAACAAACGAATGGTGAGTACTTCTTGCAGTGAATGTTTTTAGCCAAAGTTTGGTTTCCACCTTTATATTCCCTAGTTTCATTTTATTCAGGGTGTTTTTCTGAACCTAGCATAGCCGGCTGAGGTGTGACGTGACTGTTGATGGCAGTGGCGCTTTGTCTGAGGTCTATCGGTTCAACAGGAGGAATTTGTTCAGCAGGAAAGAGCAGCCTGGTTTCAGCATTGCTGTTAGCTGAGAGAGCTCTGAGTTGTCTGAGACAAAACAGTGCCAGTGTGTTAATGACATGTGGCTCGGCTGGCAGTAAAGCAGCCATTGTCGGTGCAGCCCCGACTGCCACACTGTCCTGTCAATCAGGAGAGTAGAAAGCACAGGATGAAGGAGATCGATTGCATGTAACTACACTCTTTTACACGCAGCAGGTCTGATTGAGCACATCTGTTACAGAGCATTGAAAACAATTGGATTGCAAAAAAATACATAATCGACACAAATACATGACTGCATGAATGGTTGCTCTTCACTTATTCAAAGTTCAATGAATACTGTTTTCAAGCATACATTTATATGGTCGTTATTCCTGGTTTTGCTACTGACTTCAGGATACTGTAAATGTAGCAATGTTTTGAATATCACAATTTAGGAAACCCATAATGAGATGGTGTATGTTGAGACATTTTTGGGGGATCCCACAGAAAAGAAATTTGGGAAAGGCATGGGAAGTTGGAAGCAACTAGGCCTGTCTCTTGACAGCTAACCGAACACAAGGCTTCCTGCCTTTCAAGGGTGAAGTCTTAACTTGCTTTCAGAGGTACTAAGTTTGGGCTGAAGTATCCTGGTGCAGTATGTTTGGAGTTTGTTCACATCAAACATAACACTTCTTTGCACAGCACAAAAAAAATTCTAGTTCGGATAACACTTTAAAGTTCAGGAGCTGTATTTTGCGAGATGCTCTCAGAAACAGCTCATCTGCAGCCATTCCAGATATAGCATTTTATAACTGATTCTGAAACTATCACATTTCTTGATAATATTATAACTTTTCCATACTTATCAACTTCTTATTATGGCCTAATTGTGTTTAATAATATTTTAAACTATTTATGTATTTATACATATCTGACCTGTGATGAACGCAACAAAAATGAACTTGATCTTTTAAAGTGAATGCTGTTAATGTTGTGTTAAGCCTCGGTCATTAACTTATAAAATACTGGATAGTATAATAGTTAACCGTCTGTCTCTAAGCCTCATTATATAACAATCATACATACAATAATGAAACATTTCCCCAATAAAAGAACTTTTCTTCTTACAAAGCAACATTCTTATAAGAAGTTTCAACACAGTAGGGACAGAAGGTTGTTAACCTGTTGTTAAAAATGTAGTAAAATACTTTTATAAGTATAATTAGGGCTATAATAAACAAAGTTGAAAAGTCTGTAACGTAAGCCCTGAATTGCGCATGTAAATTAAAATTACATGGCAACATCAACAATGTGTTTGTAAGGGTTGCAGAAAAGAAGTTCTTCTTGAGAGCATCTCGCAAAATGTAGTTACTGAATCATCATTAAAACTACATTTGGACTCAAATTTTTGGGGTGTTCACAGCATTGATATGTTTGGTGTAAATGAAGGGCTCTATAAGAAAAAGTTCCCAAACTGACAATAAAATATGTTGGTAGATGAATGATGTTAGGGTGTTGGTTTGTGGCAACTGATCCAGAGGCTCTTGATATGCATTTAAGTATCAAAATAGCTTGCTCTGAGTGGCGCAACAGACCAGCATTAGCCCTGTCTTCTCCAGATTGTGAGTTTGAATCCCAATATTGCCATGGCTGGGAGTCCAAGGGAGAAAAATTGGCTGTGCCCTCTGGGTGGAAGGGATGGCATAATCTCTCTCCCGTGTCAATCACAGGGATACTAGCCAATTGTGGGCGTGTGTTGTCTGTCTGCTTGAAGACAGAAAACTCACAGAGACATTAAAAACAAACATGGAAATCTGCTTCAGTTTGAGTTAATAAAAGGCAGATGTTTAATGGTCTTTGCCCTTTAGTACAGAATTTAAATCCATATTTCATAGTCGGACTTGGCCTCTTGAATGATGAATGGACTGAGTGATGCTGCTCTAGCAAAAGCAAGGAACTTATAAAGAGTCAAAGCACAGAGTCTGAGAAAGTATAATCCATGTTCAGACTAGATGTATACTCTTCAGTAAAACGATAGCTAAAAAAAACCCATATGTTTGGAATGACTGTTTATGAAGATTAGAAGAGAGATTATTTGTGTGAGATTTGTGAGTATTATTGAGATGAACTACTGCATCTGTAGTGTAAAGGAAACCTTAAGACACTTATTGGACATATTGTGCTTTAAATCTGGATAAATGTAACCTCTCAGAGATGCGGTTAGGTGTTCATACCATTGTATTTATTATACGTGTCTGATTGTTCACGGATACAACAAAATCTTTGGAAAAGCGTAAGTGATCATAATGACCTTTTATACTGCTGCTCCACGAAATGAAATTTACATAAAGAACTACATAAAAGATTTGGTAAGACTTTCTCTTATGTCTGTCTTATCCCAAAACTTTATTGTAGTTATAGCTTTCATTAAACTCTATATAGCCAAAGAATGTGGCCATCACAGCCATATGTGGGCCTTCTCCAACCTGTTTCCACAAAATTGTAAGCACACAATTGTCTAGAATGTCTTTGTTTGCTGTAGCATAAAATTTTGTCTTCACTGGAACTAAAGGGTTCAAACATGTTCCAGCATGCCTATGGCCTTGTGCATAAAGCGAAGTGCATAAAGACATGGTTTGCCAATGTTGATGTGTAAGAACTTGAGCCTTGATGTTTATCCCACTGAACACCTTTGGGATGAATTGAAAAACTGACTGCACTACAGACCTTCTCTCTTGACATCAGTGCCCAACATCACTAATTTTCTTGTGGCTGAATGGGCAAATCCCCACAGCCATGCTCCACCATCTAGTGGAAAGACTTCTCAGAAGAGTTGAGGTTATGATAACAACAAAGCAGGACCGCTTCCTTGATAATGCCCATGGTTTTGGAATGGGTGTGATGGTAAAGTGTCCACATACTTCTGGGTAGTATATATTCAGATGTTTTTGAGGGCATTAAACAATTGCCTTAAATCTTAGTACAGGGAAATGTGTAAAAATAAATTGTCCAGGTCAAGATCTTCCATATACTACAGATGGAGACAGGGGTTAGGTTGTAAAACATTGGAACATTTTTTTTTGTTCATAAGGAAAAACAACATACACTTTCATATCATTTTGAGTCCATTGGTTTAAAAAACAAAATTCTTGGTAAAGCTATATAGCTTCAGAATACAAGTGTAAATCCTTTACCAATAGCATAGGTGCAGTTTTGAGCACTGCCTTTTGTTTCTTTGCTGAAGTATAAAGTGACGTGAACCAAATTCAGAGATACGTGGAATACTGAATACTCAAATAATAATACTATTATAAACAAGATCAAGTAATAATCATCAATGTGAGAGATTTTCTTTCTCTTTTTATACTGTAATCATACAGCTGTTTAGTATCCTAGGATTTCACCAGACTTTTGCATTTTGTCACAGTCATAGACTGACATGGCAGATAACCAACCACAGACCTTTACCCATAGCCCATTAGTAAACATGCATAATTTACTCGGCACTAATATCTTTAAGCAAAACTCTTTAAATAATAAACTCAAGACAGAAATTCATTAACTTTTTCTAACCTCTGACTATATAAGTCTCTGGAAGGTCACTATACATGTGTTACTCTGGTTTTCTTTTGGAAAAGTGTAGTAAGCCAGTCGGTTTGCAACTTTATGATTCTTGTGACCAGAAAGGGGTACAAAAGTATCACACACTCTGTGGCCTGTGGGAAAAGCAACTAAAGCTGAGACTAAGTGATCATCTGCTAGAAATGTGGTTGTTGATACTAAATCTATACTTGAATCTATAACTTACATACTGATTGTACAACATTTTCTTATAGACAGTGTAAATATTAATGACCCAGAAGATACGCTATTTGCAATATTTGGCAAATGTTCTATGTTGGTATTTTTGTGTGCAGAAAGAACACTTAAGTTGCACTTGGGAACAAAATGGAACACTTAAAATGAGCTTTTCTTTTCTCTGATGTGTTTTAATGTTTTTTTATAGCCTGAAGGTATTTCCCCACAATGACGCTCTCCCTCCTGTGGCGCTGTGCGTCTGTCCTACTGGGCCTGTCATGCTGCCTTATGGGAGTGACATCATCACTGAACCTGGAGGACCCTAACGTCTGCAGCCACTGGGAAAGGTACACCACCCACATCCCACCCACATCCCACCTACACATAGACAAAAACAGATGTTATTGTAACTCGCATTTAAAATGCTGTGCCACCTGTCTGCCTTATTGTTATATATGATCAGTAATATGAGAAAGAAATTCCTTTATGAGGGAAAATTGGACTGTATGAGCGGTGACTAACTTTTCAGAAAAGAACAGTATGTAACTTCTACCCACTGGTGTTTATGATAAAGCAACTGTCTGGCCTAAAGGCACAACAGAATTTAATATGATGAGACTTTATAAAATTAATTCCTTTCCATCGCACTATTCACAAGGAAGACTCGCTTCTTGGTATCACTTCCTGATTATTTAGTGATATTTCATGGTCAGTGACATGTTTTCTTAGTAATGTGAAAGCTCAGAATAGGCAAGTCTGAATTATTTGCTAAAAATAACTGAATATAGCTGCAGCTCCTTTATTGTTACTGCACTAAGAAAACTAGAATGAGGCAATTTAAAGTAAGAAAAATGTCTTTCAAATACAATAGAGTAAATAAATAATACAAGACGTCTGACCAAATTTGAGTGTTTTCTGATAATTAGACATAGATTTAGACCCTATTTTGAATAAATTATGGATTAGGACAAATTAACAGAAAGAAATCGTCGTTGCCTACAACTGGCATTATAACAGAGAAACTAACACTTAGCATGACATTCGTTAACAAGCCAGCATTATTGAACTTTTTGGAAAATTGCTTGAATTTCACTTTAGTAAAGTACAAACCCTAATTAAATTTATACCGAGTATACTTTATACTGAATAAATATTTTGGCTTTAGATATAAGGAATTATTTTTCCGTTTATTCATCCCTCCACTTCAGAGGAAAACAGACAGGAGCTCACGAGAATACACTCATAGAGTCTAGTCTTCCTCTTCGACACACAAAGTTTTAATGGGCAGAAGATTTCCACAGCCAGATTAAGGAATGACTCCAGAATCCATTAAAGCAGACTGAAAAAGAACAAAGGTGGAGGCTGCTTTCCCAGATAGATTTACTTTCACTGAGTAATGCGTTGTAACAGCTGCAGTGCTCTGAGCAGTCGTGAAGAGGGAGGCTGTTGAACAGCGCCTGCAAAGACATAGTGAGTATGAGTGTGGTCTGAGCTCCTTTCTTAATGCATGGTACTTACCGCCACTTAGTCACCATTGTTGGATGGTGGATGTTTATAAAATGACACAGAAATACAAATAGTACAGAAATATGCAAGCCTGAAAATTAAGTAACTTACAAATTATTCTCAAATATGTGTACGTTCTACTTGCAGAAATTCTGAAATTTGATTTTTCAAAGCTGTGTGCCTTAACTTTCACTGAAGCATCATTCTTAAAATGTCTGACTCAACAATAGATTCTGTTATGGTCTTCTAAACATGCATGAATGAACCATCCATTCCCCTACAGCCTCTCTTTCACAAACCTGTCAAGTGACACTCTTCATAAACCCAGCACACTCGAGTCTCTGAAACAACCTGGAGTAAAAAGTGCGTCATTGGGATCATAATGAAGCAATCTTCACCACAACGTGTTTCTTCCAGTGATTCTTTATTAGTTCATCCCTTGTCCATCATTTGGTCCACAAGTCTGCATGTGCCTGTTTTGAAATTCAGGATGCTGTATTACCTCTTCTCCATTCAGAAGGGTTAATGTAGTGTAAACAGTACAGATCCTACAGAAATAAAACTCTGCCATGGTGTGAGGGTTTGTTCTTATGCACACGAATCCCTGTCACGAAATAACTAGGCATGGAATACAGTTGCAGTGTATTTTATTTAGAAACAAACTGTCCGCCATAGAAATCTTAATTCGCATAAACAGTGTCAGGAGGCAAAAATGAGTCAGACTCTCAAGCAAGAGGCAAGAAAAAGTCAGTAATATGCTAAGTGGACATGATCAGACTTGGTAATGTGCAAGACATTTCCGAGACTAGTAAACAAAGATGTGGATGGGTTAAAGAATGAGAAAGGATGAATGCAATAATGGATGACTGGGATGTGACAACTGCACTGAGAATAAAGATGGTAAGTAATTAGATTCAACACACTACTTTATAAGACAAATCCTTCCCCAAAAAGTGATTGTAAAATTGTTTCAATGTGTTTTCCATATAAATTTTCTTTGAACCTCTATTTTTTGTCAATGATGAGAACAATCAGGACCTAATCAATTTCTATATACTGTTGCATTTTCAGTAAAACAATATACAGCAAATGTCATTACTTATATATAACTTCTCAACATTTGAATTGTGCAGGAATGTTGAACGATCTGTGAAATATTGCTTAATAATACCCCAATAGTACCCCAACACCTACATGGTTGCAGTTTAAATGTAGTTAAAAAAAAATTTCTGACACCAGAGTTTTGTCAGTAACAAATGTCACTTAATCATATTAAACTGATTTTAATTGGAGGCCACCCATGTGCAGTGAGCAGTGTGTGAAATCTGAGACGTTACATTAATACTTTCATTATGGTATATTAAAATACTTACCACTTGTGCAGCAGAGGACCACACACGACCTTCAAAATACCAGTCACAGATTGTGAGTGCTTATGCTAATGTGTGCATTGTGTATTGTTCGTGTCTTTACAGTTACTCGGTCACTGTGCAGGAGTCGTACGCACACCCGTATGATCAGGTGTATTACACCAGCTGCACTGACATCCTCACATGGTTCAAGTGCACACGCCACAGGTAAGTAAGCACCGTATTAAGCATTTTGTGTCTCCGTTAAACTAGTTATATAACTGAGTACTAAGAGTGATTCAGTATTAATTAAGTAATTATGTCAAAAAACTAAATTTATTGTTCATTTATTGCTAAGTGCACCAGCAACTTAGATACAGTTTAAAAAAATTGTTTAGTTTATGTAAGGAATAAAAATGGACAATAAGAAAGGGAAAAACAAAACAAGGCATGCTGTTATAGGCAAATAAATAAGCAATGAGATGAGCTGTGCTGTGACAGACCAATCAGACCGAAGAATTCAATACCATTGTAGTTTACTGCAAAAACATTTGTATCAGCATTTTCACGACACAATATACATCATAATATTTCATTTTACTGACAGCAGCGATATCATGCTGTTACATTAAACATACCATTACAGCTTAAATATGACGTTTTGTATCGGATATCTAAAAATAGTCGAAAGGATAGATTTGGTGAAGAATTGTCTTTCTTATTATCATAATAATGATTTTCGCATTCAGGGTGAGCTACAAGACAGCATACCGGAGAGGAAACAAGACCATGTACCGCCGCCAGGCTCAGTGCTGCCCAGGTTTCTATGAGAGCAAGGAGATGTGCGTTCGTAAGTATCGCTCAGTCCCATTCAGCTTCTCTGAATTCATCTTCCAGACAAGTCATTAGTGTAAAATGCTGGAATGTTCTGTGAAAGGTTTAGTTTAGTGCATTTCTCAGAACATATTCCACGCACAACTGTAAGTTATGAGGACGGATCTGCATTGAGCAGTTTTGAAGACCAGGCTTGAGTGAACACATAAAAATTGATGGATGGATGGATGAATACTTTAAACAAAAGGTTTATAACTCAAGAGAAATTTCATATCCAGTTCCCATTTTCCATTTTCTTAACTTGCCTGATCCAACTCAACCCTTGTAGGCATGTAGTAGCAAAGTCAAAAACTAAAAAAAAAAAAAAAACCCCAAAAAATAAACAAAAGCGCAAAGCTGGACTTGAGAAACTGAAAAATGATTTATTATTTTTTTTTTTGCAAAAATAATTTTTGAAATCTATTTAGCAGCAAGCACTTTTCAAAAGAAGGCATGTCTTGAAATGATCCATGAAATTATCCCTGAAATAAAGCACACAATGTTTCCTTCCTTAAAAAGTTGTAAGTAACTTTTGTAAGAGCAGAGATTTACAAAATGTCTGGGACAGTCATTATTATGTTTTATGTTTTATGTCAGTTTCATTAATAATCATAAATTTGTTCTGTTTGCATTAAGACAAATTTTCCAGATTTTATGTATCACAGAATCAGAACAATATAGTACACTAAAATTAATCTGTAAGTGTTTACACCAAAATGTGAACAAAATAAAGTCTGGAGCTGCCAAAATTTTAGGAGAGGTTACATTTTATAGGTAAGTCCCTTTTTAACTATGCTTTCTTTCAATTCTATAAATATTTATTTATACTTTTTTAATATTTCTAAGAGAATTATATCCTTGAGGTAAAAATGTCAGATCTTTTATTCAAAAATGTTAATAAATAATATTTGTAAATGACTGTAGTTGAAATCAATTCAGCACACAGCATTGATTAAATAACCAGCTCCAATCTTGATTGTCCTTTTTATTGTCACTAATTTATATTAACAGCCTGATAGAGAAAGAGAGTCATGTTACCTCAAACGACTTGGTGTGGAGAGCAGGACTGGGGCAGGCGAGAAGTTCGGCTGTTAAAGAGCACGTGTTTGTATGACAAAAGACTGATAACTCATGTGATGAATCAGCTTTTATATTACAGTGGATGTTCAAATGTCATCTTGTTGCTCAGAGGGGCTTTTTTTTAGCTCTAAAAGAAGCTGTTATATTTAAAGCTTGGCCATAATCATGTGGTGATTTGTCATGACCTTGACAAGTTTCAGAAATGCTCTCTTATGTCTGGTGGGAAACAGTTCTTTAAGAAAAAATTCCATAATACAAATAATAATTCTAAATAAAGTAAATCAATTGTAATAAAGAGATCCATCAGTGGAATAAACTGGCAATTTAAATTTTACACTGTCTTCAAATTACGAAAGATTTTAAGTGGAAAAAAAAAAATCTTAACGATTATGTTTATTATGTTTTTAGTTATAATATAGGGTCCAAATTGTGAGCCCACAATTTATTTGATCATTGACTAAGTCATGAGTTGTAGACATTATAAGCAATATTACTATTATGAAATTATGTAGTTAAATGATTTTCGTGTATTTCTTTCCATATGCATTATAAAGGCATTTGTTTTATTTATTTTATTTACACATATTGTCGAAGGTTTGTGGACACCCATATGTGCTTGTTGAATTCCAGATTTAGTCCCTACGTTGCTGCTCTAAAAGCCTCCACTCTTCTGAGAAGGCTTTTCACTAGATTTTGGAACGTGGCTGTGGGCATTTGTGCTCATTCAGCCTCAGGATCATTAGTGAGGTCAGGGCCCTATGCAGTCCACAAGAGTTCTTCCGTACCAACTTTGTCTTTTATAAGCCTCACTTTGTGCACAGGAGCATTGCTATGCTGAAACATCTTTGGGCCTTTTAGTTCCAATGAAGGAAAATCTTAATGCTACAGCATACAAAGACATCCTATACAATTCTGTGCTTTTGGCTTTGTGGCAGCAGTTTGGAGAAGGCTCACATATTGGTGTGAACCTCAGATGTCCACATACTTTCAGTCAAATAGTCTATGTGTACTTTTCTCTTTTAAGATCATAAGTGAATGACATGTCATTTGGTGTGGCCTGAACATGGCTGTGACTCACCCCTCGCACTAGGCCGTGATTACCGTAACTCATTATTTCCCATTTAATCCTTTCTCTAGTCCAGTATTCATAACCCAGCCTGGATGTGTCAGCTTTAAACACAGAGCTCAGTCGAGATCATGGAAATTGTGCTGTAATGTTCTGCTGTAAAGCTGCATGGCGTAATGGATTTGGTTCTGTTCTCAGTGTAGATCTATCCTCTGGGCTGCCCTTTAGTTCATTTGTAATCACTGCATTGCCGTCAACGCTAGTAGATCTAACAACACATCAAAAGATTCCCCTGTGCCGGGAGCACAGACTCGATCCTTTAATGTTTTCTAAAGGCTGAAACTCATTATATTGTGTTTTTGTTTTGATTGTGCTCTTTGTATGAGTGTTTAGCAGGTCACCGTGCTTCTTTTTTTCCCCTAGTGTTTGTTTTTCCCATTGCCTCATCTTCACTTTGGCTACATCCATTTGAAGGAATGAAATCTGACCCGAGTTTCCCTTGTTTCCTCTTTCTCCCTCTTCCTCCCACGCTGATCCCTTCTTCCCTAGCACACTGTGCTGAGAAATGTGTGCACGGCCGCTGCGTGGCCCCCAACACCTGTCAGTGTGAACCCGGCTGGGGAGGAGCCGATTGCTCCAGCGGTAAGTCCTCCAGCTGGAGCTGTCTGTCTCATAACACGCCCACACACACGCACATGCAGACACACATACACACACACACACACATACACACACACACACACACACTGGGCTGCTGTGTCAACCTTTCCAAAACATCAGCACACAAAGGAAGGCACCCAGAGTGACGCCAAAGGGTTTGACTGTTGTGCCAGGATAAAGAGAAGATTCAAAACGCTTTTTTAAATGTTTTTATTATTGACCCATTGTTAATACGTTATACTTTAAAAAAAAAAATACATCAAATTAAAAAAAAAATTATAAGACCTTTATTAATAGTATTTTAACATGTACATCATATAATTGAGTGCAAATGTTTGCATAACTTTAGGACAAAGTGAACAATGAAATTTACTTTGTACCATGTCATTTCACGTCTTTAATCTATTCTAACTCTGCCAGATTGCATGACCAAATATTTCTTTTGGTTCTTTTTACACCATTTTTCTGTTGATTTTGCTTTATGTTTTGGACTGCTGTCTTGTCTACCCACATTTCATTACTAACTTCTTGGAATTCAATTTTTTATTAGTAAATTCATGGTTGTAAAGGCAGCTATCTTTTTTTCCCCGACACCTCACATAGTCTGACTCTAGTTGTCAAATTCAATATGAAAACAATATAGCATGAAGTCCTGGTAATGTGGTGCCAGAATATAGCTTTATATGTGGAAACATGTACAGTCCAAGACCCAGTGGGCAGAGAGGATTGATTTTCAACTGATCTCAGAGCAGCTCAGGAGGACATTTAACTCATGGTTTGCCAATAGATTTAATTCGCCCAATATGTTTAGATCTCTTGAGACTGAAAGGCTGCATCCAAGTCAGCCATAGTATAACCTGGAATGTACAGGGTTTTACAGTAACTGCCAGGTGCTTGGGGAAAGAAGCTGCCCCTCGTTTTTTTTGTAGATAAGATACAGACATACACACTTTCTTATTAATTACTGTGCATAACATGTTCTTCTTAGAATAGAAAGTTTGGTCAACAAGAATAATTGATTTTTTTATTCAAATATAACATAAATGCAAAATGATGAATGTCTCAGAAATTATTAAAGCTATACTATGTAGGATTTTGGGGGAATTTATTAGCAGAAATGGAATATAGTATTGATAAGTGTTTTCAATGCAAACCGTTGTGTTTTTGTAAGTTTAGAATGAGCTATTTATATCTACATAGGGAGCGGGTCCATGTCTAACGGAGGCTGCCATGTTGCTAGTTAAGTCCAGAATGGACAAACCTCTAGAGAACACCTAGCATGTTTCGCGTTTTTACAAATGGCAACGTGAAGCCGGAACAAAGATGAAGGAGAAAGGAAAGGAATCAGTGGTTGTGGGCTAACGTGTTTGAGGACTCAAACTTTGTAAATATGGAGGATCATACTTGTTATTTAACACAAGAAACAGTAAGGGAGCATGAATCCTCCTCAAAGAAGTGAAAGCATGAAGCAAAATTAGGCAAAATCGGGACAATGCAACTGCAGAAAACAAGGATAAACAAATCACTGCGTGGCTTTTCCCCGATGGAAATCACTGATGAGAGACAAATGTTTTCAGAGTGACACCGAAGTTGCCTGTTTTGTGCACGACAGGTAATTGGATTTAAATTATGTCAAAATATCGCTGCATTATACTGTTCTTATAATATATTTATATAATCATTCATTAGTGTCGCTGATGTTTTCCAAGTAATGACTCCAGTTACACTGTGATACCACACCAAACTATAGACTACAGTAACACTGCTACAGGTGAAGCACGGAGCTGCTGTGGAAATAGCGCTTAGTTGTTCATAACACGCAGATCAATATAATAAAATAATTTTATAAATATGAACCTCTGTTACCACTCTGTTACTTTTCTTTTTGAACAGCAGAAGCAGCAGCAGCTTGGTTAGCTCCGCTTCCGTGCCTGGCTCTGAGCAATCCTCTCCCCTTATCTCGTTCTCTGTCTGTCTGTCTCATCTTGTAACAACGTTACTGGCTGGTGTATCCCATATATGCCACTTCAAATGGAGAAAAAAACAAATGTATTTGTATTTGCTTGTCCAAGCAAATTAGTGGACTGGAACTACATGTTATATAATTTACAATAACTTCGATAAAATTTGTTACTGGTTATGGCCCTGAGTAAATTTTAAAAATTTTCATTTCAAAGCATTTTCTTTATTTCACTATGAAACTGTTACACTGAACTGTAAATAACTGAACTATGCTAGCCCACAGAGTTCTACACTTCATACCTAACTACTTTTCTTATGTGACATGATGTACTTGGCTTATATAGTTACTTATATACAGTACTTACTTTCACTATTTTTACTGCCATTATATCATTTTGGCTAAACTTTCCTGACACACGTAAGATGGATGGAATGACTGATTTCATCACTTTGAAAGGCAGTTTGAAAAAATATGTAAGCTTTTATTTAATCTGATGCATGAAATCTGCATCAGTACTGTAGATCCATAAATCCTCACTTTTAAAGTCAAGTTCACTTTCTAGTAATTTCTAGAACTATACCCTCTTTTTGTACAAACTAATGTCTGAGCATTGTGCATGACGGATCTTTAAAGTAATTTCTAGCCTATAGGTTTTAGCCAGAGCCCATTTTATCTCCATCTCTTTCATTTATTGATCTTTATTAGTTTATAAACTCTGTGAAGCCAGGCACAAGCCCTGTGCCCTCATGGCCAGGTGTGTTGACTGTAGTGGGTTGACGGCGGCTTAGATGAATTAGAGCGCTTCAGTAGCTCCAGTCTGAGCTCGTCTTGTGTTTCAGGGTCTCAATAAAAAGGTCATTGTTATGTCTGCAGTCTCTCTGCATGCCTTAGGAATTAAACAAGATTTTCTAGTTAGCAGTGGTCTGGGATTCATTGATAAGAATGACAGAGGTAAAGGGATACAGGTACACATGACAGGACATGTTAGTTTAATACATTGCTATATAATGTAGCTAATGATGGTCTTATCAATCAAAGGAGTGGTAAATAGTATTTGTTTTAGAGCTTTTTTAGAGGAAGAAAAGCTTAAAGTAGCATAAATCTTACAACTCACCCAGTATGGCCATGCTAACCAGGCACCAGACTAGCAGCTGGCAGCATTAGCAAGGCTCTGTAATGCATGATTTATACCTGTGTTTGAGTAATACCAAAACTTGCTGGAAAGTTATTTTGTGACACTTTACCTGTTACGATCTAACTTGAATATGAGCTTGACCTTTAACAGCCATCTGTCTCCTCTGCAGATCTCATTCGAGATGATTAGCCTCATTCCACATGCTAGTTCTACATTCAAATGATTGTTTTCTTTGCAGATTTGAGAGCTCTCCACTGATTTCATTTATAAAAATGAACCACGTTGCAATCACTGTTGTCTGAGCAACTTATTTGGGCTACACTAAGAGACTTCAAAATGCTTTGGTTTTGCTAAACATTTGTAGGTTATTTACATGCTTCTGTATATATGTATGTTGGAAGTTTTACATTAAAATATGACTCAAAGGTATTGAAGATCAAATATGGCTCAAAATCTTAAAATCACAGAGTTGTCTGGCAGAGCCTTGTAATTCCAATGTCTTGACTAGATAAATGTGGACAGCTCCTGATAGCTTTGTCTTCTGATAGACTCCAGCTGGAGACCGATGCTGTCTCTGCTAAGCTTGGATTTGACCTGTAAATTGAAATTTATGTTTAGATATGAATTTTTTAATGTGTAGCTACTAATTCAAACACAGTATACATTTCCGAATACAGTAAATGTTTCTCCTCTGATCATGGTGACGAGGACCGCAAAGACCCTATAATTTGAATATTAATGTATACAGAGTATGCTGAGATTATTATGTCAGTTTTTTCTATTTTTAAAGATTCGATATAGCCCAAGAATGGTTGGCCAAAGAGTTAAGTATGATTGATGCAATTGTTTGATCTAGCTCTGTCACTTGGTTCAACATAAATCTACTCAGTCCTTACTCCCTAACTATGTTTATGATCAAAGTCAACTGGTTAAAGTACTAACACTACTCAGGCCAAATCTGATTGTCTGTTATGGTTGGCAATCCATTGGTGTTTACACACTAGTTCACAGTATATGACTAATTAGAGGACCATGTTCCTATGTTGTTTGCATTCTTTCTATACTTGATAACATGGCATGATGATAGTGACACTAATTTAGCGAGCTCTGTGAAGCTAATTGGTAGGGAGGGTTTCTGCTGTCCTGTAATTGGGTAGCCTTTTCAATACAACATTGCAGTGACTTACTATTGTCCGAAAACTCTATTGTGTTTCTGGATTTATCTGAACTGCAGTAGCTCAAGGCTAGACTTCTCCATGGCCTCATCTGATCCCTTCACCATAGGAGGTCTCATGAAGCAAACACTAATATGCTATTCATTTCGTCAAAGATGTTCAGATGCTCACAGTGTGAGGGCCTCTCACTTTACAGGTCACAGGGCCATAACAATGTGTCTCTGGATTTTAGTGGGTTCAAGAAGCAAAGTAGAAATTGCCTTCTTTACATGCACAAAAGGTTGAGGAAGAAGTAGAGAACAATGACTAACACAGAGGAAATGCAGGAAATCACCTCAGGGCTCCGTGCTTGTGATAATCCGAACCGAGGCATCTCATGACAACAATGCAAAGCACACTACCATATGGTCGCTAATGTTTTTCACCTTTAAGTCAAGTGCTGCTTTAGATTAATGCACCGTTCTCAGGTTTAGCAAATCCTGGTCATATTGTTTCCTGCTCTAATGATGTAGTGATGGCTGGCACTGCAGATGTGACACACTTCTACAGTTTCAGGCTGAAAAGGCAGCATTCATGTTAAAGAAGTGGCTTTACATTAATCTTCAGAGCAGCTGTTGTTGAGCTTTGTGTTACAGTGTGCAACACTTTTTAAATCTCATCGCTAGCAATAAAAAGACTATTAGGTTCTTGAAGGGCCTGGTCAAGATGTATTTTATGCTGCGTTTGACTTATATTGAGAAAAAGATCTGATAAGAATGGGTTGGTCTGTAGGGCAACACTTGTCTGTATCTTCTTAGTGCTTCTGTGTATCTCTATAAAGATTTAAACTTGGCATGGACATAGCCATTAACAAATATGAACCTTATTACCACTATTTAGGAAAAAAACACTAGAACTGCCAGCAGTGTCAGCATGTTCTGTTAAAAATATCAGAAAAAAATAACCACCTGCCATTGTGATGTGGTGTCAAAACTATGTATGTGCATCATGCAGCATGTTTGTGTTTAAACCACTGAACTTTATAAAGTTAAACTATAAATCCAGAATTCCGTATATTGCTGTAAGTGTAATATCTGAA
This sequence comes from Notoglanidium macrostoma, assembly GCA_030068235.1. Lineage (NCBI taxonomy): Eukaryota > Metazoa > Chordata > Actinopteri > Siluriformes > Auchenoglanididae > Notoglanidium > Notoglanidium macrostoma. The sequence continues at coordinate 12,796,192 of JAQQZR010000009.1, read as the reverse complement.
CTCAGAATGACTCATTTTGCTCGACACAACATCGAGTTCATCGTACCACAACGCTGTTGAATTCTCCATTCTAATTCGTCAGAAGATGGTAGTTAATTGTCCATAACAACAGCTCTGATAGTAGTTCCACCTGCAAAGCAAATTAATGTACTTTTTCTACTATATTATCATTTCTATAGTAACATCTTACCTTCATTAATTAATTAATTAATTGTGGTAATTGTTGATATGGTGAAGTTTTCTCTAAGGAGATGTTTATATAACATTTACAGCAGGAGCCTCCAGGGTCAGAGCTTTGCAACTATCAGAGATAAAGCTGTAACTTGTAGTTTTCAACATGGGACAGAGAACGTGATGCATTTTCAGTTTCTCAGTAACATGACAAGCTGCATGACAAGTATCACATTGAACGCGCTGTCTACAAGTATGATTGACGTAGGTCAAATTGAGGCTAAGCATAAATCCCAATCTCGCCATACTTTGTTAGCCATTTGCTGCTTGCCATTTTTTGGCTGCTGTTTCTGCATCTTTGTTAAAGTTGGGGGTCTTATAGGTCCTGCAGGGTTCAGAAAGGGCTCTGTGTGTTTGTGTGTGTGTGTGTGTGTGTGTGTGTGTGTGTGTGTGTGCGGGCACGCACAGGGGTGTGAGATTTCAACACAGACAAAGCCCAACTGCTCCCTCGACAACTGGCCGCATCAATTACATCTGCAGTAACTGACCCTTTTCCATAAGCGTCATTATGTTTCACGCTCAGATTGTAAATTTGTCAAGCTGGGACATTGGCCTTTCTAAACAGGCAAAAGGTTTTTGAGGAACAGTGTCGAAAGTTTATTTTTCTTTTGTGTTACAGACGTATCTTAATTTTAGCAGTTTCTGTTTAAAACTAGGAAAGTGCATTTCCTAAAGAAAATGCAAATTCCTTAATAAGTCTTAAGTCATCTGTCAGCTGCTAAGTCTTTTCCTATTTGTTGTCTAATTGTCTTCAGTTCTGATACTCTGAAAACATCTTCATAAATGCAGGAGGCACCTGTGTGGTGCATTATGTGAAACAGATGTCTAGGCGCCTCATAAACACACCACAAGACAAATTAGAAGTACTGGCCCTGTTGGAAGCACCATGCTGACCTCTTATGTACTGCATTTTAACTGTGGCTACACAACCCAAACAAATCTCAAAATACCATGTGTGATTGGGTATATCACCAAGGTCATTAGTAATCCTGTTGACAGGTCTGAAAAAAATCAAGTTGCCTCTATTTTCAGCTAAAACAGTTGAGACTGGATTTTGAATCATGTTTGTCTTCTGGAGACAAAGAAACATTATGAAATTAAAAATTGTGTATAATTGCTTAAATATCTAATACAAAAATGTTTTCTTTAGTAACTACAAAGGCTGTTATCTCATACTACATGTGTGCATCATGATGAAATTTGTTTATATTTAATAGGCCGGAAAATGAATTGATACCTACTTTAGTCATTATTATTATTATTATTAGCATTTATCTAAGCATTTTATTATAAATCAGTTTTTCACTGCATGCAGGGTTGCCACAGCTGTGGTTTTTACACCAAATTGGGATAATATCAGAATAAGCTTGCAGGTGGAAAAAGCAAGGCTAAATGTGTCAAGTAAAAAAGTTGTTTTTCTGTGCTAATTTAAATTGAGATCCAAAATCTTGTTTTAAAGCAAAAATAAATGGATATGGGAAACAAAGAGAAAGTTATATTGCTTATGCTGCTAATCAGAAATGCATGAACACCACTGTCACCTAGTTTTCTTTGCAAAGAAAGAAACAAGAAAAATGTGCCTCCCTTTATCAGTAGCGATTTGTTTTTAGGCTGATGATGATGATGATGATTATTATTATTATTATTATTTGTGCAGTTTTCGAGAAACAGACTAAGACCTGGGTACCCTGTCTGCATAAGATGAGATGAGATGAGATGAGATGTAATTTATTGTCCTGAAGGAAATTTGTCTTGGACACATACATATATACACACATACATTATATACAGTATGTTGTTAATTTATTTGCAAGAAGTTATATGGGTCAAATTTAATTAAATTATTTATATTTCATTTCAGAAATCTAAGTAGCACATTCCAAAATTTAACCACAAAGCTGAAACTTTAACTGCAAATTGAGATATCATCAGTGATATCATCATCTAATTACCCAGTTAATTATCCAGTCAAAGTTCCAGAAGCTGAGGCAAATTGTTTCTCAACTTCAGTATAAAACACCATTATAATCATCAGTAAATCCACAATCCAGTGAAAACAACCTTCATTAATTCTTCTGATCATTTTGCTCAGTTCTACTTGTTCTGTTTGTATTACTCTGTGGCAGTGAATCATTTGTGTAATTTAACAGTGCAAATACAGGCACACTATTTAACACTGGGCACAGATTCATTTGTATCTGTCGTCCTGAAGCTCATTTCCTCTCTAGGGCACAGAGTCTCTTATTGAGTGGGACAATAGGGGGCCGTTAGTGTGCAGGCTAAAGCACGGCGAGGCCTCCAGGTCCACTGTGTTTAAACTAGGTCAGGTCTTACACATGGAGCTCTCTGAAAAGAAGGGTTTTGTGCGTACAGACACTTCAATGTTTTTTTTACCCTGCGGAAGTTCTGTGAACTTTTAACCAGGGCCAGAAAGCACTGATGCACGCTGGGCACAGTGCAGCCTAATGGTATGTCGAACGCTGTGAAGAATTTGTACAAGACAGAGGAAGTAAGTGAAAGGAAAATATGGGTAACATATTATAAGAAAACTATTATAGGAAAATAAGAGAATTTCTAGCAATCCACAGCAATGTATTTCAAATCATGAAATTTATGTTGTAACTAACTGTCTCCTCAACCTAAGTTAAACCATTAATAAGTCTTTCATATGAGTTAATGATAAGTATTAGTAAGTATTTAATATGAGTTGGCTTATGCAAATTGTGAGCATGTGATGAGGGAAAACCTGGTGTTTATTTTGTGTGAATCTCATTGAACCCCAGTAGACCTCTAAAGGCACAAACCCTAACCTAACCAAGAGATAAAATGGACATAATGCACTTGGTTTTGAAACAAGAGGTTGCTTTAGAACTGGTAATATTTTAGTGTCCTTAAGGACTATTTCATGTGAATAGATGGCACTTATGTGACTAAAAGCTTTTAAAGTGCTGCCTGAAGAAGTGCAGCTGATGTTCTGCCTCAAGCTCTGCAGCAACTGACCACGTCAACATCTTGTTCAGTCCTAGGTAGATTTGATATTTTTGAGCTCATTTAAATTGTTTAAATGTGATACACTGCTGACGTTTTTTCCATTGAACTGGTAAGAAAGCCTTCATTTTATTGCTCAGTTTAACTTCATGCTGTAAAATGCTCAGGATTGGACAGCTGCTAGCTTTTCTCAGCAACACTTCCTAATTTAATGCGGCCCATAAAACGAGACTGGGGATCATGGAAGCAAACGCAGCAACTATGTGAAATGAGAGGTGGTATTTCAAGATCATTTAACCGGATTAATTTGTGTTAAACTCATGACTACAGACACTATTTTTGTGACCATGATTCAAAAAAGTTAAAATAAAGTCCAAGATTTTGCACTATTGGTGCATGTGGGTGTGCAGGTAACCTGGCAAACTTATAGATTTTCCATCTTTATCTTAGTGGCAGATATAACTGCGTGTCTGCCAGAGCATGTAATGAATGTGTTTTCTGTCTGCTTTGGGCCCTTTTGTAGCTGTTTAGTGATGTGTGAGCATCACAACGTTTATATTGGCTAATTTCATGTTAATAAGTTGGGAATAAATCCGTTTGGTTAAACATTATGTTGATTCTGTTAATTACAGGATTAGATGATGACTGACTCACAGAGAGCTTTTTTTGTAAAAATGTTAAAAGAATAATAATTATGTGTGTTATATTGGATGGTTGGTGAAAAAGGCTATTTATGTTGAAGTGTGGTGACATGAGCAGTGTAAATACAAAAGTCTACTTAGACTGTTAAAGTGAGTTTGAAATCTTACTGTGCTGACAGATTTTAAAGATTAGTACATCCATGTCTGTGCTTTAATTTCACGTCATATCTGGTTGAGAAAAACTGAAAAGCAGGTAAAAACCTGGTTCGTGCTCAAATTGGCAATATGTTATTGTTGTACCACATTACAGTAACCGTTACAGTTGCGTATGTGCAGAGATGAGTATTCAGTCTTGAGATTTGTACAATTTAAGAAACTTTTTACTGCTTGTGTTACGTCCTCCGTGTGGTCACTCTGCTGTGATAATAAGGCAGTATGTTTCTTTACTAGAAGAAGAAGCATTTATTTGTCACATATACATTACAGCAAAGTGAAATTCTTTCTTTGCACATCCCAGGTCACAGAGTTCTTCTGGACTAGAGGGTTAAGGGTATTGCTCAAAGGGCCCAACAGTGCTAGATTGGTGGTTTTTGGGCTTGAATCCCCAACCATCTGATCAGTAACCCCAAGCCTTTTGAGACTGTAAGACTGTTGCGCCACCACTGCCCCTAACCAATGAGCCACCACTACCAAGGAGCCTAGGAGCTATGCATCATATGCATAACAAAATCTTACCCATTAAACATCACAACAACATCACTACCCATTAAAACCAACTCAGTGATTACAAAGCTATGTTCAAATGATTCATGTTTTTGACCTATGTTGGTCATCAGTTGGTCATCAGTGAAAAACAACCGTTTTTGAAGATGGAAATGAATTCTGCTTGTAATCTATGTGTACTCTGGAAAAGTCAGTGATAAAAGTCTTCCAGGGACCAAATGAAGTTGTCTCTAACGTCAGCTTGCTCCGTGTACTCTTTCATCAGAAGTGTTTATTGACTCCACAGTGAAATTGCTAGCTAAAACACACGGCCTTTAACCTGAAACCACAAAACTCTAATGAACAGTTACAGGCTCACTAAACTATCCTAATCCATTTGTACCAGTTTCCTGGCTTTGCTGGAAAAGAAAGTATCTTTAGGCAGATTAAAGTGGTTCTAGAGTAAACGTGTGGTCTGGGGTGTACGGGCCTCTCCTGCCTACTGGAATTTGGACTGATCACATCATCTGTGGTCTTGGGTGGTGTTTCAAGCTAAGCAGATGGGCCTCTAAAGGTGAGACTGAAATGTGGAGGAAAATAATATATTATTTTTTATGCTTGATGCTATAGCTGATTATTAAATGATGGTAATTGATTCTCTGCTTGGCGCTTCCTCACTCTTCTCCTTTACTGCTGCTGTGGATGGTTCCACATGGAAATGCTGAAGATTTGCATTTCTCAAAACTATTTCTTCATTAGATAATCTCACCTGAATAATGCAGACTTGTACCTTAGAAGCAAGAAAAAACAGCAAGACTGATTGATTTTTTCAATCATTTTTCAATTTTTTTTAATGTAGTTAATGTAATGCAATTGCATGAATTAACTGATTAATACATAATTAATAATTAGCTAGCTTACCTCAGCAACACTTTTACTCTGCCCATAAAACGAGGCTGAGGATCATTGTACTGATGCAACTGTCAGAACTGGACAGAAAAAGGCTGTGTTAAGGGCTATTTAATCTCATAATAGCTAGTGACATCATTGCTTGGTTTATATCCTTGACTACACATGAGGACATTGATCTCTGGGTTTGCCTCTTCAGTTCCATCTTGCGGTATACACTTGTGTCCTCTGATTTAAGTGTAGATTTATTTAAGACTCAGTCCTGAATCTCATGTGGTAAATATGGGCAGGACGACCTGTTATTATGAGTTTTATTAGTCTGGCAGACACATACATGACATCATCACAAAATATTAACTAAACCATTAATCACAGATGTTTATTGACTCACTTTGGAGGTAATATGGTAAATAAAAAAGCAAATATTTTTGACTGTGCAGATGAAAATTCCATTCTGTCTGTATGCTATAGTTAGTCAACATAAAAGTGCATGGATTAAAGTTGCTGGATTTTTTATTCATATTATTCTTACTGAAGGCATTTGTGAGATTGCTATTTGCAGAGTCTCTTCAGTAGAATAGCATCATTTAATTAATTCATGGAAAAATCACGGGTTGGTCACTTAATGTGACACCAAAATGATGCTAATGTAACTAATGTCAGTGATGAAAAAAATTGTTTTTATAATTGTAGAATTTTTAACAGGTTTGCTTATTATGTTCAAAATAATGTGCTGATGTAAACTAAGACTTACATACTCTATTTCCAATTCTTATTTACCTGTGATAAATGTGAGCTAATTTTCTTGGTGGCCAGCTAGTTAAAGTAATATAGCGATATTATTCACTTTTTGGAGTAGCAGGTTGATATGGGGGCAATTATCCATACTAGTATTTTTTTAATGAGGGTTAATGTGTTGAGGCCATTTTTATTTGTTTTTTGGCCAATAAAATCATATTGAGCAATTTATTCTACACAGATATTTAAACCAAAGTCTTACATTTATTTGTTAAGTGTTACATAAAAACTAATATCATGAAGATACTGAAAACCTGATCTCTGGATGTGTTTCCTCTCCATGCAGCATGTGACAGTAGTCACTGGGGTCCTCACTGCAGTAACCGGTGCCAGTGTAAAAATGGAGCGCTGTGTAACCCCATCACAGGTGCATGCATCTGCACAACTGGCTACCGCGGCTGGCGGTGTGAGGAGCGCTGTGGGCCAGGTACCTATGGTAACAACTGCCAGCAGAAATGCCAATGCCAAAACAATGCCACCTGCCACCATGTCACAGGGGAGTGCACATGCAGCCCTGGCTACACAGGAGCTTTGTAAGTCATGTACACATGCAAACATACACTACCAGTCAAAAGTTTGGGCACACCTTCTCTTTCATAGGTTTTTCTTTTTTTTGTTTGTTTTCTACATTGTAAAACAATACTGAATACCTCAAACTATGAAGCAACACATGTACTGAATTATGTAGT
>JAQQZR010000009.1:12755106-12789134 GCA_030068235.1 Notoglanidium macrostoma | reverse complement strand
GTCTTTTAAGTAATAAAAATAAAGAAAAAACATTGAATTAGAAGGTGTGTCCAAACTTTTGACTGGTAGTGTACATGTGAAAAGTAGAGTACAAGTAATACAAGCTTGCATGAATGAAAGGTGCGCACAAACATGTTCGACAACATGTTAAGTCACATTGTCCTCCCTTTGCTGTCTCTGTACAGTTGTGAGGATCTATGTCCTCCAGGCAAACACGGGCAGCAGTGTGAGGAGCGGTGTCCCTGCCAGAATGGTGGAGTGTGTCACCACGTAACCGGAGAATGTTCCTGTCCTGCTGGCTGGATGGTAGTGACACATATGCTTCATTTAACGTAACAACACTTAGGGGTGTGCTGTTCTAGGAAAATAGTCAATGACTCTGTGGTGTGATGCAATCCAGCTCGAGCAGAGTTACTGTTACCAACCTGTAAGTGATTCTTTTCCTATAACAGCACACCCAGCTTTTATTCCTCTTAATACAACTGCTATTTACCAGTGATTACAACTCCTTATACTTTTTAATTATTTATAGCTACATGTGGAATGCCAGCAAAACAAGTTAGTTGTGACTGCTGTGGTTAAGTTGCTCAGTAATTTTTCAGAAGCTCTGTATAAATGTCTTGGGTGTCTGTGTCCAGGGAACTGTGTGCGGACAGCCCTGTCCTGACGGTCGCTTTGGTAGGAGTTGCTCTCAGGAGTGTCAGTGTCACAATGGAGGAACCTGCTCTTCCTCTACAGGAGAGTGTTTCTGCAGTCCAGGCTATACTGGGGAGAGGTAAAGCACAAGTTTCGCTGTTTCTTGAAAATTTGTGCAAGAACATGTACAAAAATGCCTATAGTATAAATCAGATCACAGTGGTATCCTGTATTCTATAGACAGGACAATTGACCAGTGTCAAAACTAGACAGACAAAACATGAAGATATACAGAACTAGAAAAAGCACAGAGATAAAGGCTTGGACGTCAGACTTCACAGACACAGAAGCGTATATATTCAAACAAATGAAAGGAAACTAGATGCATATGAAAACAAAAGGATAAACAGAACGGTGACCAGACAGGATCATAAAGTAACAACAAAATAGGAGCTACAACAAAAACAAGCACATGGCACTGTTACTGTGAGAGTCGTGAGAAGCGTAAAGGGCAAGATCAAGATGTTTTGTCTGTTCAAAAGCACTCATGAATGTGCATTTGACCTGGGAAGGTGAATACACACAGAACTATGTTCAAGTGGTAAAAACAAAACCTGATGCTAAACAACTAGGAAATACAGACACGAAGGATAAGCTAGTTAATGACTGTAACTGACAGTTAAGCTAGGAAGAATGCTTTTCATAAGAGCAATATATTTAAGGCAGAATGACACTAGAAATGATACAAAACTGTCAAAACTTCACTTCAGCTGCCATGGTGTCGAACATTACTAAGAAAAGACCAAAATCAGCTTTACAATTCGCAGATATTAAAATTTTCCATATTTTCCACACTTCTGAACTTGTTGCTATTTGAAAATTTTGAAATGTGGTGAATAAGTGTGAGCCATCTTAGATACATGATGAACACGACCCATTTGAATAAGCAGTTCATGACATTGAGACACATATAGCCATTATTATTATTATCATTATTATTATTATTATTATCATCTAAATTTGAGGACTGAATAAACTTGTTTAATTTGACTGAAAACCTAGAGCATAAAGGTATTTACTAATTTTTTAAACACATTTTCTATCTCCACAAAGTAACAGTTCTGCCTTCTAGCTTAGTTTTTATTTAGTTGGACTAGAAATGACAATATTAAATGTGGTCATGTGAGTAAGCTGGCCGTGTTGATTGATCACTGGGATTACTCGATACAGTAATTGGTATTTGAGTGAATGGGCACGGAGTCAGATACTGTATGATATAGGTTTGTATTAATGCAGGATCAATAATTACCACTTGCAGCAAGGTCGCATGACAATTAAGTCATGAAGTCGACTGTTCTTAATTCGCACTGAAAATAAACACCCGCTGTGCTAACTCAGTGAGTAACACTGCATATGATTCACATCATTTTTATACTAATCACAGTATTCAGAAAGCCCTTGTACCATGTAGATTGGGACAGTGTTACCCTGAAAGACAGTAGAATTTTGTCAGGGTAGAAATGTTTCATCATAGGGTAAGAATGATGAGTCAAATCTTCATTGCAGCAACTCTTCCCTCCAAGGGGACAAGTGAAGTCAAACTTTGCCATCAAAATGCCTCAAACAGCATAACAGATCCACTGGTTCTTTCTTTAATTTATTATCTGTATGTCTATAGTGTATATTATGTTCAGAATTTTTAAGGCTGCAGGGAGAAAGAAGGGTCTATACTGAAGCAGAATGACTTTGCTGCTCATTGTGATGGATTGGGTGATAGTGATTGCTCAGATTATAGATGTAAAAGCCCTTTAATTAAAGCTGGCATTCTGGATTAATTCTGGAGTACATGAACTAAATAACAATTGTCACTGTCTAATTACTTACAGCCTTTGCTGTACTTAGGAAATAAAACCCTAATCTATCATTAGTACCACTGGACCCAGTATCACATCACAGTGTCACATGAAGCCCGAGAAGAGGTGTGGACAGATTTACAAAATTCCGTTTAATCTAAGGCGGGCTTTTCATTCATTGCCACAGACATTGTGCGATGAATCATTTGCTGATATTGTGTAGTATTGAAAAGTCAAGTGAACTCTGCCTTAGTGGTAGAAATGTTTTTGGTTATGGTCTGTGTAAATGGAGGAAGGGAAGTAGGCAGACAGGGAAAAGAATGGAGGAGAGCTAAATCTCAGCTGTCAGACCTCTGTTTTTCCTTCTCAGAATTCTGACTTTTTTCTCAGTAATGACATTTTTTCTCAGAATTCTCTGAAATTAATTTCATGTGGCCCTAATCCTCTTCCTAAAATGATCATAAAAACATAAAAATGAGGATGGTTATTGTGAGTTAAAAAAAACCCCAAAAAACATTGCAGATGTCTAGTCTGTAGGTGCCTTTTAATAATGCCTGTCATCACAGAGTATAGAAACAAGCATGCATTAAACTAGTCATGATATACTCTTCAATACAGCTTGCAATAAGAACATTCAAACAGCTGACAACAAAAAGTAGTTCTATGTCAGTGCAGTCTGTGTAATGTTACCGCACTGTTAAATTCCTTTATTACCTCCACCAAGGAGGTGAGTTTTCAGTTTGGTTTTGTTTGCCGACAGCAGGAATGCACAAAACCTACCCAACCGATTTCTATGAATCTTGATAGAAGGGTGTAGCATTGGCCAAAGAAGAACCCATTAAATTTTGGAGCAGATACACATGGCGGATCCACAAATTTAACCTTGGTGGAAGTCTGCACTCAACAATGCCATACATCTTCAAATGCAGTAGAAGGCAGTAAAGTTCAATAATGACAAAACATAGCCAATGTAGAAGTATGATGATTTAATGGGAAATACATCCAGACATATAATGTGGTTGCGGTTGCAGATGTGCATATCATAGAAGAGTCGATTATTGTCATTGACAGAGGTCTGTGAATCCAACAAGTGCCTCATCCAGTACGTTCTTGCACTGCATGTAACATCACTTTTAGGACACTTAATTCATTGGGTTTTTTTTTTCTTTTAATTAGAAATGATGATCAAAAATCTGTTAAAGTGTGCCATTAAGTACTAGGTGAGTAAAAGCAGGACATGGGATTTAAATGTAAAATTCGTATGGATAGCTCAAGCATGCTCAATATGATGTTATCAACAATTACTGTATAGAGCTGTGTAGATTTTTGGGATATATTTGTATTGAGGCATAACCTGTGATCTTAGGCTAGTTGATCTTGAGTGGTATCACACTGTAGGCAGCATCATTTAGGATTCAGTGGTTATTGGGGCCAATGAGTTGACTAGAAGCAGAAATTGGGGCTTAGTGTAGGATTGAAGCCGGGGCTGGGGAACACAGCCCTGTGCCCATAATTACCAGCATCACAGCGCGTGAACCATATACTTAAGCAGACCGTGGCTTACAGGAATAGCACTACAAGTGCATTTTTATGAGTTAATAAGTGCTTTGGCTAAGACAGACGTCACAAGAAGCTTCCGACCAACTCAAGCAGGCCCCATCCCACCACACCCTCTGGGCTGGAAAATAATCAGCTCTCAGCTTCAAGGAGGGACACGTTTGGCTGTGTGAGGAAAATAGAGCAAAAGAAGGCAGACTCTCTCTTTTAGATAGAAAGTTGCTTTGAACTGCACCTGTGCTCTCTGAAAACACTGTTACCAAAAGAGCGTTTATATAACAGACTTCCTGTTGATGGATGTCATTCCATAGGAGACACCTGACAGTGTGAGATACAATATTTTGCATGGAACTCAAATCAGTGGGAATCACTGTGTGGTTGGATAGCTACCATGTGTTCCCACACAAGTCCATCCATTCTTCAGAGTGCCAGCTTTGGGAACAGCTTAGCCAGAGCCCATCTGCACAGCTAATGGAGAAGATAGCCATGTCCAAATGACATGGCCTGAATTTTTCCAGCTTGACACACTCATTTATCAAAACCAGAGAGTCCTCTATCAGTGGGCTGGTTGATGGGTTCTCTCTATGCGTCTAATTCTTTATTGCTTGGAGGAAATGTTCATCCGGAGGAGGGAGTTATCAGCAAGGGGGTTCTGATGGGCTACAGTTCTCGCATAGGCGCCTGTTAGGAGACAGTGTTGAAGAGAGCTGGGCTTTTTAGCTTTTATCAGAATTCTTTGTAAGAACTCTTTGTAACCTTCATAGATTACACCACATCCCTGTCTTAGGCATTCAAGTTGCATTTTACAAGATGTAGAGAATTCAATAATGGATGAATTGAACAGATGTAGATTGGAGTTCAAATGTAGATTTAGAAATAGCACTTCTGCTTTCACTTCATTATTGAAACCAGAGTCTACATTCATGCTGTGGAGCTTTGTTGTTGTGACAGTGTGCACGGATTGACATGATATTTCGAAAGAGCATTATTCTAACTTGACTGGTCAGAAAGACAATTAAAACTTTGTGATCATGAGACAATTGTAAAAGTATCTAAAATTACTGAAATACACTGAATGCGTAAGAAAAGTCAACAACCATGGAGAGCTCATCATAAAGACAACAACTTTCATTGAAATAAATGGTGAGAACTCTCCCTCCATTTCATCTAATTTATTATCTAGTAAAAGCTAAAACAAGAGGTTAGTAAGCAATTTGGAAATCAAACACCGAAGTAATGTGTTGTCGCGACAAAAAAAGTTCAATGAATATTGTCTATTTAATGTAACAGGATATTTAAATTAATTCTTTATTTCTATAAGTAACAGAATTAGTAAAACAGTGCATGTTAAGATAGTAATAATGAAAATATCATCTTTGTCATCTTTTCATATAATCTGTATCTCCTTTTATATGTCCATTTTGTCATTAGGCTGAATCCTCAGGTTGTGAATCCTTTTAGTTTCAATAATCTTATAAAATGATCGCATTATTCCTGACATATCTAATATAACTCAGCCAGATGTCTTACATTGGGTTCTTCAAATCACACCGGGAGACTTAGCGAGTCATGATAAAAATTTTATTTTGTTTTAGATAATTGTCTTGTTTGTTTTTTTATAATACAAACTTTTGCACTGGCTCATCTGTAACACAACCCTGCTCCTCATAGGCCATCTCGAAGGATTTGGCTGTGTTTTTCCCTCACAAGCATATGCAGCACGAGCAGTAGCAGCAAACTTTCCAGCTTTAGCACACAATCAATCAGTGCTCAAAGATCATGTGATTAATGCCTAGAGGTGTGTGTCTTGTGCGTGTGTCTTGGCAGGTGCCAGGATGAATGTCCGATTGGCAAGTATGGTGTAAACTGCCGCCAGACATGTCGCTGTGAAAATGGAGCCAAGTGTTACCACATTAGCGGGGCTTGTCTGTGTGAGCCGGGTTACACAGGCGAGATGTGTGAAACCCGCATCTGCCCAAGGGGCATCTACGGCCTCAAGTGTGACAAAACGTGCCCATGCCATGCCCCAAACACCCAAAGGTAAGGCATATAAGAATGTGGTTTGTGTCTAGCTAAGTTTTTTGCATAGTGTTTGCACAAATGTGCGTAAAACTCAGAAAAAGAGAAAGCTGGCAGCACATGTAGACATGTGGGGGTCAGTTTAATGTTTTAATGACAGTGAGTGGGAGAAAGTCTGTCTGTTTATGTGTTTAGAGACACACACAGTTTCCCATTGTGTTTATGGTCTATGGATGAGACAGGCTAGCACAGCTGAGTGGCTCCATGTGTTGTGTATGTGGACAGCTGCCTCACTTTCACTCAATAGCACGGCTGTTTCAGGTGCCACCAGCTGCCCAAACCAACAGGTACAGGCCATGGCCAGTAACCACCACAACAATCTCCGATGCCAGTGTGACAAATGGCTAACGAATCCTTCCCGCCTATCTGTTTAAAACGGTTTGCCCCACCCTCCATAAAACTGTCATTAGGACAACCTTTATGAGATCCTCCTGTTTTAAGTACCATAACAGAAATGAACAGTGCTCCCTGAAGTATAGACATGAATTGAATATCCACCAACAGAACTACATTTATTTGAAAGACAATATTAACATTGCACAGGCATAATGGAAGTAAATCAGTAGTTCTCAAAGGTATTGTATTTTGTTATTATTTTTACTTCAGCCCTTACTCATTAAAAATGAGCAGCCTATAAATAATGCCAAGTTGGACCTAATGTGTTTTATTAGTGGAAAGTTCAGGAATAAAAATCTCTATGGCGCCAATAAATAGACAAAATATTATTGCATACATTGCAATTATTTGAGATTATTTTATGGTTAAAAGGTTCTCTTGGTGCAAAAAAAAAAATTGTGAATCCCTGTTGTAGATGACTGGGGCAGCTGATAGATGCCTCCTATCAGAGAAATTTTGTGTTATGTTTAAATTTTTGACGCATTAAAGAGACACTTAAATTTTTGACCCTTTAAAGAGAAACCTCATATTCAAGTATATGAGGTCTGAATTTATCTTTTTGAAAAAAATAAATAAATAAATCAAATAGTAGAAATAAAAGATCAGGTTAAAAATCCAGCAATGCAACAAGATCACATTTCCTGTCTTTGTAATTAGAAAAGAATCTAGTTTACTCAATCCTGTCTTGTTGCAACGTATATGGCTAATACATTATAAATGGAATTATGGCTTTTGTGCTGTCTTTGTCTAGGCAAATATTCTCGCACTGCATTATTTGCCATGGGAATTCGGGTTAATTCAAGCCTAACACTAGCTGTCACATCTCACTGATTTTGCTATCCTGAGTTATACCTCACCAATATCACATGAGTGATAAAACTTGAATTTACACTTGAAGGTGAAGGTGTAGATTTACTTACTAACCTGGCAACACAGTTTATTATATAACGTGCTGAATTTTCTTCTGATAAATTTTTTGTGATTTTTTTTTTGTGAAAAAAAGTGACTTTTTTTCCAAATCTGCATTTTCGAGATGTGGAATTCAAAAGGTTGAATTCAGTCAAATATTTTCAAGTATCTAAGATTTGTGGTGAAGAAATGAAAAGACATCAGATAACGCTTTTTTTTGCATCATGAGGTCGGGTTCTGCTGACTCTAATGAGACACTATTTCGGAGTTACCTTTGTGTGCTTGTTTGTGTGTGCATTATATAAAAACTTAAGATGAAGAGATAGATGAAAAGCATATTGTACCTCTCTCCAGCTGCCACCCTGTATCAGGTGAGTGCTTGTGCCAGCCCGGTTGGTCAGGTATCTACTGTAATGAGACTTGTGCACCAGGCTTCTACGGTGAGGAGTGTCAGCAGGTGTGTAAGTGCCAGAATGGTGCAGACTGCCACAGTGTGACAGGAGAATGTATCTGCGCTCCAGGCTTTCAGGTGAACTCACACTTACCTCAACATAGTTTCTTTATAATATTTGTTATTTGTGTAGTAATTCTTCAGTGTTTTCCCCACGTAGATTATTATATAATTGTTGAAGAAGCAGCTATTTTAGTGAATGTGCTACTAAGTTGTTTAAAATATCTTTTTCAGAGTGCAGATTGCTCTACACGCTGTCCAGCAGGGATGTATGGAGTAAATTGCTCTTCATCTTGCACCTGTAAGAACAGAGCCACGTGTTCACCTGTGGATGGATCCTGCACATGTAAAGCAGGTAATGCAATGGGATATGAGAAAGATTCTGTGATGGACTGTGTTAATGCACTATTAGAAATGATTTCAGTGGCTCCCAAGTGAGAGTCAGAAGTGAGTACTATTGTCAGGATGTAATGAGTTTGAATCAAGAGAGCAAAACTGGCAATGAGTTCCGAGTTGGAGGATTGCCGTTAATCAGTTGTGGACATCTGTGTGTTCATATATGTGGAAGAGGGATAATTTTCCCTGAGTGTGTTATTCAGCATGAGGATCAATTCGAAAAAAGAGGTGGAGATTGACTTTATGTGCCTCAGAGCATGCACTGTTTGCACCATCCTCCCTAGTTGGTAGTTAATGGGCAGGAACTGGCAAGACCAAATTGAGGAGAAATTAGGAAAAATAAACATTTACAATCTAGAATACTAAAGTGTTCTTTGGATGAATCCCTAAAGGTTTGTGTAAAACCCCACAAATGACTGTTTCCTTATCATCAGAGGGGTCCAAGTAGCATTCTTTACAATGTAAGAATTTACCAGAATGTTAAAAATTATTACCATAATTATTTACCAGAATTATTATGTCACTGAAGCAACAGTGTGTTTTCTGTTACATTCGGGTCAGTTAAAATGTGTTTATCATCCCCACAGTGAAGTATGGTGGTGGGAGCATTATGTTAGTAGTTGCTTTTGGCCCCTATATTGAGGTCACATGGCAATATAATTACACAGTGGTGGACTCCATTCAACTAATTGTGATTTGTGTTATACAGGAGCAAATTTAGGGGCTTCACAGCAATGGGGTAAATGATTTAAACCAAGTAGTTTTCAGAATTATTGAGAATGATTTTCCTCTTAATTTTTATGTACTATTCTTCAGATTGTGAAATATTACATGTATTTAAAATAGATGATTCTAGTTCTGAAGCAGGGCTGTTGCCATATTTCTAGAGGACTCAGTAATTACTCTTTCTCTAAATCAGCAGATTTTTCCTTTTCTGTATAGGATCCCTTCAGCAATTAGCTATGCATTGCTTATGGTGAATGTTCAGTGTTTTATAAATAATACTTTTACTTATTAAATTAGTTGGTAGATGTTTGTTGAGCTGTGAAATTCTGTATCGGCTAAACAGGCCTTTAGGTAATTAGGCCTGCTCTGAAGTGTTTAATAAAAGCATAAGTAGTTACTGTGCTCGTACACACATCCAACTATGTGGTTGTAGAAAACTTTCCTCATGCCCTTTTCTTAACCCAGGCTGGCATGGAGTGCACTGCTCTATAAACTGCCCCAGTGGTACATGGGGACTGGGCTGTAACCTAACCTGCATGTGTGGGAATGGTGGAGCTTGTAACGCTCTGGACGGCCAGTGTACCTGCGTTCCAGGCTGGAGAGGTGAACGATGTGACCTACACTGCCAGGTGAGTTCTCACAAGAAATTAACACGCTTCTGTACTGTATTGATTATGATGATTTTCTTGTTTACTGAATTTTTCAAATCATATCATCTATTTTTGCATAGTTTTAAATGTCAACTAAATAATTTTCAGGCACAATGAACATTCTAGAAATCAACTTAGGCTTTTTTTATGGTGTCCAGTTGTATGGACTTCATAAAGAAAAGAGATCACAGACTTAGAATGAAGCAGCATAGCTTTGAACAAAAGCGTTTGTTAATCGCAGAGCAAACTCCTTTTATCTTAGAAATCCATTAGGGATTTATGTGGATAAAAGTGGACGAATGTGGTTCTTTCAAAATCCTGACATTACAAAGTTAAACCAAAGGCACTTGTAAAATGTGTTTAAAGAAGCAGTGTATTGCACAGTTTTAGTGGATTATTCCTGATGTACAGTTTGGTATAACAAAATATATACAGAGTCAGCCAAAAAAAAAATGTATACACACTTGTATAAGGAAAAGTGTATAAATGTCGCTGTATAAATATTTTATATTTATATATAAATATAAATATGTTATACTAAATTTATTCAGCCATCACGAGATAAATACAAGTTACCTTTGGCCTCTACAATTACAAGAGGTGCTCAAAGTGGTGGCCATTAGCTTCCAGACATTTATGTGTAGAAGTGTTCCTGAAGTGTGTGTACATTTTTTGGCTGACTCTGTATACATCAAATATATATATATATATATATATAGACACACACACACACACGTAAGTATTTCACCCAAAATTTCAGTTGTAAGAGTGCTGTGTGATGATGTAATCTCTTTAGGACGGGACGTACGGCATGGATTGTCGGGAGCGCTGTGACTGCAGTCATGCTGATGGGTGTCACCCTGCGACTGGACACTGCCGCTGTCTCGCAGGCTGGACAGGTGAGCTGTGCTTCTGTGTCTCTGCTCAATATAATGATACAGGCTAGATAAATATACAGGCTACATCCTGTCATGCTCTAGTAGTGATATGACCTTAATATGTTCCTTCTACTGTAGTGTTTATTATAGTCTGTGATGTTAACCTGGTCAATTATTACAGATCAGTGGGAAAGAGAATCCTCATCTCTCTCTTCTCTCTTGCTGTTTTTTCCTTCCTCCTCTGTTCTCCTCTTGTAAGTCAGACCTTATTGCTTTCACATATTAGATGTGTTGGCCTTGTGTGCTCCATTGCTCTTGTGAGTGTTCACTTTGCTGTGTTCTCATCTTTCTGTAGTTCCTGAGGACTATTCTAATCGTTCTGGGGTTTTTTTTCTTTATTTTTGCCAGGCATTTTTGTTGCCTGATTGATTGTTCCACCCACATTTCGTGTGTTTATGAGGTTTGCATTGATTTTTATGTTACTGCATCACTACATGCTGCTTTGATGTAGGAAGAACTTTTTAGAAAACTAGGCTTGCTTACTCTTGCTATTTTTTGTCTTGTTTTATGTTATATATAAAACTTTATTATTGTTACTTTTCTTGTTCTCCTTTGGTGTTATCTTCTCTCATATCCTTTAATCTCATCTCGCCTCTGTTGTTATGTTGTCTGTTTTTGTCTCATATATTTTAGTCTCATCTCAGCTGCTTTAGTTTCCCCTCGTCTTTGTTCTCATATCCTGTTCTATTCCAGTTATCACCCCTTTGTTCTGTCCTCCTCTCTTTTGTTTTCCTCTCTTCTCCTTCCCGCGCTACTGTTCTTGCCTCACCTCTCTCATTTTCTCCTCTAAGATTCGAGTAGCATACTGATGATATTGTGTGTTGTCCTGGCCCTTTAAAAACATGAGCATTTCTTCAGTGCTACTTCTCCAGAGTTTGTCTCCAGCTTTTCCCCATCACCTAGCAACGCTCTCGGGTCCTCAAAGAGGCCTTTGTCCTGTGTCTTGGCCCAGCGCTCCTTTACAATGCTGCTTATCAATACCCAGTCTGGTGGAGGAAAGCCTGGAACACACACAAACAGACAGCGATATGATAATTAATTTCCTTCCTTATATCTCAACTTGTTACATTTTTCATGGCTGCCAATTCTGAGACTAGATGAGTTTAAAGAGTTGAATAAGACAATAAGATGTGAGCACTTTCTTGTGCTTCTATGGGCTGCAAAACAGCATCAAAAACAGGATTTCATTTCCACTTTTCTTAATCTACAGAGCAATCTTAATCATGGAGGACTCTCTCTCTCTCTCTCTCTCTCTCTCTCTCTCTCTCTCTCTCTCTCTCTCTCTCTCTCTCTCTTTCTGCTGTGTCCTTCCTTTTATTTTGCTTCCACGTCAGCAATTTTATTATTCTGATCTGAAGACTTTACCTTTTTTTAATGACAGGATGCCTGTATTAGATACACTATATATAATTCGTAAGTGTAGAGTAAGAGACTTTTCTATGCACAATATGTGTCATATGTCCCCTAGTGCTTCATAGATCTTCAGGATGCTATAGATAGGGTACGTTGGGTGTGTGAGCTGTTCTCAAGCCTCACTGACATTGAGGTGTTTAAGTAAATAATAAAACACAACAGGGCATGCTGTTATAGGAAAATGATCAACTGTGGTGTGATGTGGTTATTTTCCAATAACAGCAAAGCAGGAACCTTTTTATTACTCTCATACCACTGCGAGTCGTTAATGTTATTTATTTATTTATTGTACTTTTTATCCGTTTTGAGTTACGTTTTGATGAAGTGATGAAGTCCGCAAAAAACAAGTTAGTTCCTGTTGACCACTTTCATTATAGCAATTGTACACAGTCGTAAACTCACCGCCGTCTCTTTTTTTTAATAAAGCATAAATGCAGCATGTCATGTTAGCAATAAATTGCAAAGTTCTCCATCCTGCAGATTTTCCTATGTCAGAAAATGTAGAGGAACAGCTTTACCTCTGAGTGTTGAAACTGAAGACTCCTTCCAAAAATGCTAAACACAGTAAACGTCTTCCCATAGAAAACTTCACCATATCCACATATTTAATTCATGTATATTCAGTTCATATATTCAGTATGCTATATTCAGTAATTGTATCTACAGACGTGCACCTTTATGCTAGTTGTACCAGATAAATTGGCCACTAAGCATGTATTTGGTTATATTTGGATGGCTATAATGTCTTTATACTGTGTGTATGTGCTTGCTTGCAAGTTTGAATCCAGCATGTATATTTGCTATGTTTTAGTATTTAATGTGTGTAAAATTTATATGTATTTGCATACTATATATTTTTTGCGGCTATTTTTTGTAATAGCAAATTCTTACGTACAGTTTGTGTGTCTAATGTATGTGTGTGTATACGTTTCTCTTTTTCTTAGGGATCCACTGTGACAGTGTGTGTGCTGAGGGTCGCTGGGGGCCAAACTGCTCTCTGCCCTGTAACTGTAAGAATGGTGCATCTTGCTCACCTGATGAAGGCACGTGTGAATGTGCTCCTGGCTTCAGAGGCACCACCTGCCAACGTAGTGAGTATTCTGTGTGTGTGTGTGTGTATTTATGTGTTTGTTTATATTTGCCTCTAATAGTATCTTTTTGGTCTGCTAAATATGTGACATTGAGACATGACATTAAATGTTGTCATTTATATTTATGCCTATTGTCTAACATCATCTTATACGATTGGCATATACTCACATCATATTTTATATGTAGATTTATTTGTATTGCACTGAAGTTGCTATTTCTCGTGTCTTGATTTTCATGCACAAGGTACACTTACTGTCCGCTTCATTAGGAACACCTGTATACCTGCACATTTATGCAGTTATCCGATCAGCCAATCGTATGGCAGCAGCACAGTGCATAAAATCATGCAGATACAGGTCAAGAGCTTCACTGAATGTTCACATGCACCATCAGAATGAGGAAAAAGCATGATCTCTGTGACTCATGGCATGGTTGTTGGTACCAGATGTGCTGGTTTGAGTATTTCAGAAACAGCTGATCTCCTGGGATTTTTTCACAAACTCTAAAGTTTACACAAATGGTGTGAAAAATAAAAAACACTGAATGAATGACAGTTCTTTGGGTGGAAAGGCCTTGTTGATAAGAGAGGTCAGAGGAAAATGCCCAGATTGGTTCGAGCTTCCAGGAAGGATGTAGTAATTCACATAATCACTCTTTACAGCCACGATGAGCAGTAAAGCATCTCAGCATGCACAAAACATCAAAACTTTAGGTGGAAGGTCTTCTGCTGTCCACCTCAAGGTTTGATGTGTTGTGCATTCTGAGATGCTTTTCTGCTCACCAGAGGTTTAAAGAGTGATTATTCAAGTTACTATAGACTTCCTGTCAGCTCAGACCAGTCTGGTCATTCTCCTCTGATCTCTCTCATCAACAAGATATTTCAACCTGCAGACCCTCTGCTCACAGGATGTTTTTTGTTTTTTTTTACACCATTCTGTGTAAACTCTAGAGACTGAAATTCCCAGGAGATCAGCAGTTTCTGAAATTCTCAAACCAGCACATCTGGTACCAACAACCATGCCACAATCAAAGTCACAGATATAACACTTTTCCCTTCTTGACACTTGGTCATTAACTAAAGCTCTTGACCTGTATGTGCATGATTTTATGCATTGTGCTGCTGACAATGCTTAAAATGACTTAGATGGATTAGATAACTGCACAAATGTATATTTACATCATACCTTGTGTGTGCTTTCTGTATTGCAATTCAACACAACAAACGCACTTAACTCTTACTTATTACAAAATGAGATGGCCTTCAACAGAATTCAGTGATGCAGTTTGTGTTGATGTGTCCTGGTGTTATCCTGATATTCCTACAGTCTGCTCACCGGGTTACTTTGGGCACCGCTGCAGTCAGATGTGTCCTCAGTGCGTGCACAGTAACGGCCCGTGTCATCATATGACAGGCCAATGTGACTGTCTCCCTGGATTTAAAGGAGCTCTTTGCAATGAAGGTGAGTAGGAATTCTTCAAAGAAAGTTTCTTACCATCCATATTTTTATATTTGCATAGTTGATTTAGTTCTTTTGCAGCAAGTGACATTTCAGAGTAAAAGAAAAGGATGATTGCACGACAGATCTGAAAACCAATAAATTAAGGCCAAATAGAATGTATAAGCAAAGCTGTTATTTGTCCCTTTGTGTCTGTTCAGTGTGTCCCAGTGGCAAGTTTGGGAAGAATTGTGCCTGGACATGCACCTGCACCAACAACGGCACGTGCAACCCCATCGACGGCTCATGCCAGTGTTACCCGGGCTGGATCGGCAGTGACTGCTCACAACGTGAGTCCTGCCTTGGAACTTCCTCTTGAAAAACGAAATCCAATTTCCTAAAATTGGGACAGAGAATGTGATAGAGTGGCTTTAGTGGTGAAGGATAGTTTTATATCTTATTGACACAAATTAAATTAAAATAACAAGGCAGAAATAAGCATGAGCATGGACCACATTGGGATGCATAGAGGTGCTTTTCATTGACCTGAAAAAGTGAGCTTGAATAATTAAAATTTTCTTGATATGTTAAAGTACGCTAATTTTCACATTCCATTCTCTGTGATAAAAAGAAGTCTCTGGTGCCCCCTGCTGATTGTACTCTGAAAACCCACCCAAAATGTTTGTATATTTTTGAAACAGCCTGCTTCTCAGCATGCAGAGGCACAGTGATGCATTTTCCTTGTTAACCTTAAAACAAGCTAAGCACATATTCTTTCTGTTATTTAATTTGAACATATTATAAGCACATGCATTGTTAGTGATGTAAGAGTATGTGGTGTGTTCGGTGTTGTAGCTTGTCCTCCTGGTTACTGGGGCCCAAACTGCATCCACACATGTAACTGTCATAACGGAGCATACTGCAGTGCATATGATGGAGAATGCAAGTGTACACCAGGATGGACCGGTCTTTACTGCACACAACGTGAGTCTCTCTCTCAGACTATCAGACACTACCAGTTAGTCATGCAATAATGTACAGTGTAGCAAATCAGAATGTAATAACTGCCTAATATCCAATCCATCTACGCTAAAAACAATGTCATGCAGGCTATAATGCAGAACACGCAACAACATCTGGCTCATGCATAACTCAGAACTAACGCATGCATCAAGTGTTTATTCTTGCTGCCACTAATCATGGATTTCATAAAACTGTTGAAATTAATCATAGTGCTACACTGCATAGCCAATATTTTAAATTATATATTTAATTTTAAACAACATCATATGAACCTCAAAACATGGTAAAGAGATGTGAAATAAAGGTAAAGCAGAGCATGAAACACCTTGCTGCTAAAGAACATGTAATTTCATCGATAATCATAAGTATGTGTGCTCAAAATATACTTAGTTATTCGATTCTAAGCTTGGGTTTCTGTCTTTGTGGAATTATGCATGTTCTTCCCATGTCTGTATGTATTTCCTCTGGGTTCTCTGGTTTTCTTCTATTACCCAAAAATATGCAAATATGTGAAATGGCTGTGCTGAATTGTCCCTAGTTGTTAATGAGTATGTAAATGTAGTTGATTCCATGCGATCGGTGTCCAGTCCATGATGCATTCTGGCTTCATTTTATCACATTAGCTTGAAGTTTGATTCAAGCTATGAGCTAATTAGATAACTAGGAATGCACTGATCCGGTACTCGGTGTCAGTATTAGGGTCAGTGTTAAATTGAAATTTTTGGATTCGATCCACTGAAGTTGTAAACCTTGCCACAATTATGCCTGTGATTTTAACAACAACCTGGAACCTGGTGCAAATGCAAATTTGATTGATGCATCGCTGAAATGCTTATTACTGTATCAACCCTTTTTTACTGTATATTACCCCTATTGGGAATGGTTTATTAAATCCTGCAGCCCATATCAAAACTTACTGTTTAGGATTATTTTAAAAAATCAACCAGAGCGTATGATTCTTTTATATGTCAGGATTACACTCTTTGACGTGGCTAATATCCCACTGATAATGAAGAACTACTATTTGAGAATGACTCAGCATTCTAATCTTTTCTGCCACATGAGAATAAAAGTATGAAGTCTTAATGTTTTGAATATCATTTTAGCCTTGCTGTCCTTCACATGCTCTTTCACCCTCACCTGTGCAAGAGGCTAAACCATATCTGAACTAAAAAGAGCTTTAAGCATTTCCAATCCTCTAGTGCACACCAGTGTAAATGTGCGTGACAGGCATTTAAGGACAAAATGTGGTATTTTGTAGATTTTCATCTGCATTTCGATTCTAGTCCCAAGTGCACAAGGGGGTCAGCCCTGTCGTAAGGGAAAAATAGTTTGAAAAACTGTCATTTATTCCAGTATGTCTATCCAGATGAGGGGAATTTCACACTAACTCAGCTAACATGCCTCTGCATTTCTCTAAATAACACCACTACTATAATGGACACTGTTATGATTATTTGACCATAGAAATACACTGATTTGTGTATCATTTGAAGAAATCATTAAATATTCCCTTTTGATTTTATCAATCATCATTTACATTTTGAATGTAATTTAATGTCATGACATGTTATAGAACTTACATGACACACTACATGGACCTTTATTTCTTTGCATTTAGCACTTGTTTATTTTTATCAGCTTGAATAATGCACATTAGCCACAGTTACTATCTTCTAAGCAGTTACACTACATTGCAGGACTTTGTTATATAGTCAATGAAAGTAGTCATGTATGCAATGCCAACAGTTAGTTTCTAACTGTATTCAGTTTCAGTCTCAGTGCATATTACTGAAGTGGATGTGTACGCATTGCAGGCTGTCCGTTAGGTTTCTATGGTAAAGACTGTTCCCAGAGCTGTCAGTGTCAGAATGGTGCAGACTGTGACCACATCTCTGGGCAGTGTACCTGCCGCAGAGGCTTCATGGGACGACACTGTGAACAAAGTGAGTGTGCAGGGCCTGGAATGTGGAAAGTAGAGTTAAGAGAAGCAAAATCTAAAATTGGTCTAAAATTGGGGTGTCCAAACTATACAACCTGCGGGAATCAGGAAGGAGGTGTATGAAATGAGGCTCTTAGTTTGAACACTGGATGTCACTATTGCATAAGATCAAATCTAAAAACTGAGCAGCTTCCATTTCCTCCTCTTTTCCCCTCGGAAACAATCTAATGTTGTTATATTTATATACCAATGTTACCAAGCCTTCAAAAAAAGTATATGTGTGTGTATGTATGTATGTGTGTATATATGCATGATGGAAGTCTAAGGGCAGTCATTGAATTCCATCAAATAAATATTTAAAATTTAATGAAAACAGCAAAAACCGCACCCATATTACAGTGTAACAATTAAAAACTTTGGGATTAGACAGAAATAATTACATGTCTTACAGAAACTGTTATTATTTTTTATCCAGCACACACACTGGAGCAATACGGTAAAAAAAGGATTTCCTAACATTCTTCTTCACTATTAACAAAATGAGTAAATAGAGTCATGTAAATTATAAGGCAGTTTATAGTGGCAAATAAGCGGGTCTATTATTTATTTATCTTAATTTATCTAGAGTATTACAGATAGCCCCTGGCCTGTTCTTCCATATTTATTTCTCCATCTGGCCCTCCATAAAAATCGTTTGGACACCCCTGGTTTTAATGATTTTGAATGTCTTTTTAACCTGAGTACCAGAGATGCAACACACTGTGATGTGAAGAAATGTTGATGTGGTAACCTACTGCCTCTGTTTGTGCTGTCAGGATGTCCTCCTGGTACATATGGTTTTGGTTGCCGGCAGGTCTGCGAATGCCTAAATAACTCCACCTGTGACCACATGACTGGGACGTGCTACTGCAACCCAGGCTGGAAGGGATCACGGTGTGACCAAGGTAGGACAAGCCTTTTATACATTGCTAAATCACACCACGGTTGCAAATTAGGAGCAAAAAGGCCATTTTGGTTTTAGAATTAATAGTTGCTCTTGTGTTGGCTGTTCAGGTGGCTCAATAACAGGAGGTACAGCACAGTGATCTGTCAGTTCTGTTTAGTGCAAAATGTTCGTGTTTGATTTGAGATGCTACTCCGTGGTGAGAGGCAGGATGCAAATGCGCAGACATAATGTGAGCTTTATTGGAGCAAATACAAAAAAAAGCAGGTATCTATAGGAAGACACAGGCAGGCAACGATAACTATAAATAATCCATTATCAGGACTAGTGTCAAAACACTACACATGGATCCAGGAAGTTAAACTAGAAAATAATAACTTAGACAAATACATACAAATACAAAACATAGACAAATGAATCATGGACTAACACAGTTGGGCAACGAACCAGTGACAGGATTGGTGCAGATTCAGGACTAGAACAGAAACCAAAACAAACATGAGCAAAAGGTGTTTGTTGCCATTGGAACAGTGACACAATAGGGGAATCCATGAGACTACCTTTTTACCAAAAGAAAAACCAAACAAGCAAAACATGATACAAGCAACATGTGTATATGAACTACATACTGTATATATACAGAGTGTGATGCAAAGGTAGAATCATTGATTGGGATTGTGGCTGAGGCAGAATAGGAGCCATGGAAGAGCCATGTGTATCTTGGAAGAGCCATGTTAAGCCATGAAGGAAGAGCCATGTGTAGCCATGGAAGAGCCATGTTTAGCCATGAAGGAAGAGCCATGTGTAGCCATGGAAGAGCCATGTTTAGCCATGAAGGAAGAGCCATGTGTAGAGCCATCAGTATCTCTTATTTACACATCGGTATCTATTATTGACATCAGTATCTATTATTTAAACATCAGTATCTTGTATTTAAACATCAATATCTCTTTTTTAAACATCAGTATCTTTTATTTAAACATTGGTATTTCTTATTTAAACATCGGTATCTCTTATTTAAACATCAGTATCTCGTATTTAAACATCAATATCTCTTCTTTAAGCATCAGTATCTCTTATTTAAACAGGAGTATCTCGAAATTTCTGTTCCGGTATTTGTGTTCTATGTTTTGTATTTAATGTTGTGTTGCACAAACCAAAATGTTTGCTCTGATTCATTGTCTTCCTTTTAGTTGGTGTAATAATCGTGGGCAACCCTAACAGCCTTACCAGTACAGCCGTTCCAGTTGTTTCCTATCAGATTGGTGCCATTGCTGGAATTATTGTCCTGGTGCTGATGGTGCTCTTCCTCCTGCTCCTCTTTATTATTTACCGAAAAAAGCAGAAGGGAAAAGAGCCTACGATGCCTTCCGTCACATACACCCCTGCCATGCGGGTTAACACAGACTACACCATTGCAGGTCAGTAATGAGGCTTAGTGTCACAGCATTTTTGTATGTAGTGACTGAAATAAATTCATTAGCTAGCCTACTGGACAAAGAAAAGCTCCAAGGTGCTTGCCCAGTCCCATGTTTTGGTTGCTGGGAAACTGACTAGGCTATAAAGTTATAGCTAATGTAAAATAATAATGTATGGGTAGCTAGTTATCTAGTTAAGTGCATTGATACAGACGAAGGGAAACTAACAAGTATATGGTCATTATTATTATTATGTTTCTAACATAGCACATCATACCCTTGAGCAAGGCATGTTATCTTCTCTTCATACGTAAACATTACTAGTTAACTTGTGCCTTGGGACATGTGTGTAGTGCAGCAGGTGGAGGGATTCTGAACAGCTAGCATGCACTATAGTTATGACATAAAGATGCATTATACCACAGTGAAGCACATTAGGCTGATGTATAAGCATAGCCTAGATACCAAATGACAACTTTTGTTGTGCAAAGCTCAAGGAATAATATCTTTTGCTGCAGGCTAGTGATTAATTGCACATGAAAAATTTAACATGAGAATTATCCTGCCGCTTCTTTTGTGGACAGGAACTAGTTTCTCTGTTAAGTCTTTTAATGCAGAAACATGCAGGGCATATCAATGTATTACAGAAGTGAATAGAATTTCTTTGTTTTCCTGGTAAGGTCTTTCTGTTTGATTGTCTTGTCCAATAAGGATCATCTGAGACAGCGAACTAAATATTTTTTCTTTGTTTGACTTTTGTTTATTTATTTATCCTAGGATTTATCCCATGTGATAGTGTAGGTATAATGAATTTTTGAAATCTTTTTTAGATGCAGTACCACAGACAAACGAGGTTCCTCCCAACAGTAACTACTTCTCCAACCCCAGCTATCACACACTGGCCCAGTGCAGCAGTCCACCTCATGTCAACAACCTGCCTTATGGAAAAGTGAGTTCTCCTTCTCTGAGGAAGTAACAGAACCTTCTTCCCAACCAAAATGTGATGAAAAAATTGTTTTAGCTAATGGACTTACTCAAATGACATAGAAAGTGTAATGTACAAAGGATCTGCTCACTGTTGGGTTCAATTAGATGACATTTGTCTTTGGACTAATGCTTTTTTTCCGATATGCCAGGCAAAGAACAACCAGTTATTTGTGAACCTAAAGAATGTGGAGCAGAGGAAAAGGCCTTCTCTGATGGAGCACACTGGAACATTGCCTGCTGACTGGAAACAGGGCAGCTGCTTCAATGAGCTCGGTGAGCCAGGGGATTTTGAAAGGGAATACTTTTCTGATACTTTTGCTCGGATAATGACTATGACTGTAACACTCGGGAGCTGTATGCAACTGCTGAGTCACCTTTCCAAGGATTTACCAGGATTCACAGCCAGAATAGAACTGTCTCACACAGGACCCAAGGCAGTTGTGTACTTATTTGTAGAAACAAGCAGAATGAAAGCAGAAACTGGAAAACACTAGAAGTAAGGAAACACTGTGGCTTAATAATTCAAAATACATGTAAATTCGACATATGAGTGTCATGTAAGGTCATGTCATTAGTAAGGAATAAAACGCCACAAAATGTGCTGTTAATAAGAAAATCATCAGCAACGGTTTGGTGTGATGTTGCCCAACACGAAGCGGAGTTACTCTTACCTTCCTAAAGTTGATTGTTTTCCAATAATAGCATGGCCCAAAGTGGTTTATTCCTCTTATACCACTGCAATTTGTTAATACTAACAATTTACTCAAGATTACTACATCATAGTTCTTTATTATGTTTAATGTTGTGCAACATCCACAAGACAAATTAGGTCATTTACATTATAGCAGCTAATAACAGTCGTTCACTCACCATGCCGTCTTTTTTCTCTCTTTTGAAGCTAATAAGACAGAAATTGTAGATTATCGTGTTACTGAGAAACCAAAAGCCCCCTGTCCTCTAGACAACTTCAACTCTGACTGTTATGAAGCAGTAATACCGGAGAGTCTTTCCATAAATGCTAAAATGTCGTCTCATAGAAAACCTTACCATCTCAACAATTACAAATTTTTTTATATCCTTGATGTAGACGTTCCTAGGTGAGTTGTTACTATAGAAACATTAGATAACATATTATATCTGGCGCGTTAATATTAAGCTGTCTATAGCCACAGAATATTTTTTTTTGTGTCAGGGCTCTTCTAACATAGTTTTAAAAAATGTAATCTCATCTAAATCAGTGCATAGCATCTATCACATGGCATAAACCTATGCTAACTAGAGTACACTGCAAAAGCTCTGTGACGAGAGCTGGGGTACACTATGGTAGCCATGCTGATGCTGATAATAATGACTCGCCACTGCTGTTTAACTAGAAATAAACTGTTATGACAACTTGTGACTGTATATGATAGAATAGGTTCACGACACAGTTCTCTTAGTCCTATAATGCAGAGTGTGTAAAACTGCATTAAACATTTATTCTTTCATCAATAGGTAAAAAAAAATTTAACTAATATGCCTCAGTATTATATTATTCTGTTTACTGAGTATTTTTTTCTCTGGCTCTTAATGGATCAGGCGTTTAAGAAACAATAAAACAAAAAAAATGTACATTAATCTTTGAATCATATTTTTGTTTTTAGCTGTTTCTTTATTTTAAATACATCCTATACATTACTAATGACACTAGTTCTGGACCAGCACTATTCAGGAGACTCTCTAGCAATTAAATTCAAATGAAATAACATGTAATTATCCTTCATAAGTACATGACAATCACTGTGAAATCTCTTGATTACTACAATCAAATATTCCATCTTCCATGGTTATTTTGCATCTTCTATATCTAAGCAAAAAAACCACTTCTCCAGGTTGTATATGAACTATGTGTTTTTCATTCCAGGATAATGTTATGTTAATGCATAGTTCTCACATTATGCTCCTATAAGCCTCTTATCAGGAGTTATTTGTGCCTCATACTTTTTCTTTTGTTTGTTTGACTCTCTCTCTCTCTCTCTCTCTCTCTCTCTTGTTTAGGAGCGTATGGAGTTGACAGACGTTACCTTGGAAAATCTCTTCGAGGTCAGATTTCTTTTAAACATCTTTGAGTGCATGGCATCATAAATCATTCTATTTTATGTTTCTAAAAATACAAATGCTCTGTATTCCTAATAACCAAGACATACTACTGTGAAACTGTCTAAATCTTGGCTGTACTATATTGACTTGTCTAGATCTGGTAAAAGGTATACCCTACCACACCAGCTCCTGCTCTCTAAACTCAGAGAACCCCTATGCCACAATAAAAGACCCTCCTCTCCTGGTGCCCAAGAACACAGAGTGCGGCTATGTGGAGATGAAGTCACCTACGCAGAGAGACTCTCCCTATGCAGAGATACACAACTCCAGTCCTGCTAACAAAAATGTATATGAAGTTGGTAAGTGGCCAGATATCATAAGCATCACATTGAAATTTTGTTATAAAAAGTGGCTCCTCTGCTTGATTTTTCTTACTAAATAAATGGCATCTGTATTTTTGTGGAAAGTGAAATTGAATTTCTAGTGAATTTTGTAATGTGACTTTATTGGAGTGCTGACTGTAATTCAAATCGTTCATACTGCAGTGCTTGTTCTAAAACGTTATTGTTTCTATGGTAACAACTCATTCACAGTGACGTATGACAGATGCACCACAAAAACCTATCCCTAATAATAAGCAAATTTAAAAAAATGTGGTGTTATTTAACAACGACATATAACTATGTGATGAAGCTGTATGAAAGAAGACATTTATTTAACTTGTTTGATTTATGGTGTTCAGTTTTATCATATGTTACAAACAGTAACATTTTCTGCCACGGTTTTTCAGGACAGAGGACAAGCTGTGTTGTTATTTTTTTAAGTCTTTAATTAATTTTAAAAGACAGAAAAAAGAGATGTTGTGTGGGAGCATCTTTTGTTAGATGCTACATTGATAACAAGAACAAACTTTAATGTAACTATAAATGGTTAAAAGCAAGTGAGTGTTGTTCTTTTATGAATAAAATATTATAATATTCTGCAAATTGCTGTGGCAAAAGAAGAATAAAACACTTTGGGGTGTGCAATCTTCACACTACCCAGAGTTGATTGTTTTCCCATGGCTGCATGGCCCTGTTTGGAAGCTTGTTCAGTAAAGGCTTGTCCAGTGTTTAGACATTGTGCTGATTGTTCAACACTAATTCTTGGATCTGCATGAATCTTCTTTTCTGTCTTTTCAGAGCCAACAGTTAGTTCAGTCTACACATCTGCCAACGACAGCTGCAACGGACCATTTGGCCAGGACCCGTACGACCTACCAAAGAACAGCCACATCCCCTGTCATTATGACCTGCTGCCCACACGAGACAGCACGCCATCCCCCCACAAAGAGCTGGAAAATGAATGAGCTCTTAGAGACTTGACCAAAACACACCATTCCCACTGCGACAAACACACCTTCTGTGGATCCTTCAGCCTCGCTAGTGGCTTATTATACACTTTCTGCATATCTCCTCATCAGTATACTACTTGTTTTTTTTTCTTTTTTCTTTTTTTTTTACAACTTTTTAGGTTTTTTTTATTTTTACAGCCATTGTATAGTCATTCTTAATCTTTTTCTTTTCTTACAATAAGAAGCATATTTAGATTTTTATTTCCTGAACATTTCTCTTAGTTGAACACTAAAGCAAAACCCGTATTGGAAACAGAATGGAGGAGGTGACGTTATATAGCATATTTACACAGTAACTTTTCTCAAACGAATCATTCCACTGATGAAAACATATCGCTTGGACATACAGAGTGAACCTCGAATTTATTTTTGTAAAATAAATATAACTGTTTTGAGACTTATTCAGTATTTGATGTTGGAAAGGAGGCTGGATTGTGTTTGTTGCTTTGTTTTGTTTTGTTTTTTTGCATTTAGAGGAGTTAATATTACCATCATCTGTGTTGAGATTGTGTTATCTGTGCAACGTTGCATTATCACTTGCTGTTTTAGGAACTAGGGATGCACCAAGCCGATTCTGAGTACATTACCAGGTCTGACTTTGGTCTGAACTGCTGGACTGGTACTGGATTTGACAGACCCTCATGTGGCATCAGTGCAATGCATAAAGTCATGCAGGTCAAAAGCTTATATCAAACATCAGAATGACAAAAAACAGAGATCTCAGTAACTTTGACCGTGACATGGTTGTTGGTGCCAGACAGACTGCTTTAAGTATTTCAGAAACTGAAAGTGATCTCCTTCGAACAATCTCTTGAGATAAAATTTGAAAAACATTGGATGTTTTTCCAATTTTCAACCCTACAGTTTCGGTGAGCCTGTGCATACTGTAAGCGCATATTCCTGTTCTTGGCTGACAGAACTGGAACACGATGTGGTCTTCTGCTGAACATGGTTGCAAACAGTGATTATTTGACTCACTGTAGCCTTCCTGTCACCTCCCACCAGTCTGGCCATTCTCTTCTGATCTTCAAGATGCTTTCTTCTGCAAAACTAGCGCTGGAATTTTTTTTGTTTATCGCACCACTTCTGAAATCCTCAAACCAGCCTTTCTGGCACCAACAACCAGTCCATGGTAATTTTTCCCCATTCTGCTGTTGTAAACAATAACTAAAGCTCTTTGCTTGTATCCGCACAAATTTATGCATTGTTCTTCCACAACATAATTAGCTATAATTAGATAATTGCGTGAATGAGCAGGGGTACATTTGTTCCTAGGAAAGTGGCCAATGAGTGTATTTTCTGATCCACTGACATTTTGTGACATTAATGTGTGGATGTTGGCCGACACACAGATCCCGGCTTGGCTCGACATCAGTATCAGGTATCATTATATTCTCAGACTCTGATACTGATCATATTGAAAATGCAAAACGTGGCATTCGGTGCATCCCTGTTAGCAGGTTTTATTATCTCTTACCATTTTATCCATACTAAATTTAACCAAAGGTCAAAGTGCCACAATTAATGCTTTGTTAATGCGTCGTCTCTTTTGATATTTATTAGACAACCATCCTTCTGTTCTGTTCTGCAAAAGCCCTGGGTGTGCACTCGCCAATCACTAATACTGTAATCACAGTTACAGTAAAATTTTGATCGCAGTTACAGTAACACATCTCCGTCTGTAATTACTTGCTTGTTTTCATTTGTCACCGGTGTTCACGTCAGGTGAATATAATGAAATTTTAGATACCTTCCAAGTTAAATAATTGATCATCGCCTGACAGCATAATACAACCTTAATACAAGATTTGATATAAAAGTGCTTAAAAAACAGTTAAAATGCTTAAGCTGGACTTTTGCAGTGAAGTTAAAATGTACCGTTAACATCAATTCTGGGTCAAAGGTGTTGTTTCATTTGGATACATAAACTTTTTAAAGCATCTGGTATTTATACATTGCATACAAGTTTGCCTTGAATGGAACACAGACAGCCGACAGTCTTAATCTACTCTGAGCCACATGTATAATAATAATATGCGTTTGTATAATTGTATATAGATTTTACTCATAGAAAAAGCCGTAGGACATAGGACATTATGATTGGGAAGTTTGTGAACAATACATTCAATAACATGTCTCCAGTTTGTAATGTTAATTGGTGTTTCATGGAAAATTCTGCTCTGTCTTTATTTGGGTTTGGTCACAATTAAAAGAAAATCCCATTTAAGAATTTCTGCATGTTGTTTGGTACTGAAACATGCAGAATATTTCAGCTTCGTGCATTGCAATTCCGGTTAGTAAACCATGTTAGTGACTAGTACAGGTGCATTTGGCACTTTTTCCATCTTATTTCAGTGGCTCCATCTCCTGGGGGTTTCTTATTTTTTATAAGAAGTTTGAAATACCTCTTTAACAAGACAAATATTGTTTAGAGGAATATTACCATTCAATATTATTCAGAATGACATTTCTATGTAGATTTTTTTTTTACACTCTTTTGTTCACAGTAATTAGAAGTTGATAGATTAAGGTTCAAAAAGCCAGTTCAGATTCGTGTTAACAGAACTGGCAGGTTATATAAGTGTTATGTAAATATATCTTTATTTTCCTTAATATTGTGTGTTTTATAAGAACAGAATGAAATTGCACAGTTGTCATCCTCTTCCCCAAAGAACACCCATGACAATGGTATTTGCCTTCATGTTCCCACTTTTCTTACATTCTTTGTTTTGCATTTTGTTTTTCTGTAGTGAATATGTACTGTATGTGCAATTTGACTTTACAATAAAATGAGAAAATGTGTCGCATCACTCACACATGATGTGTGTGATACACTTCAAGAATCGATGTATTTAAATTAACGGTAGAATTTCCACTTAGAAAAAGTAAATAAGTAAACAATGGCAGTTTTATGATAAACTCAATTATATCAATATGTAAATGTTATGTACTTTACTTAACTGGAAATTCTGCCCTCAGTTAAAATATATTGAGCCAAGCATTATTTCTTTGAGTGTATGATAACAGTATCAACACAATTAAAGCGATAATGATTTGAATTTTCCCTGGTATGTGTGTAATGTCTTGACCACACTAACCTTAACATTATTGGTTTTAACCAAAGCTAACAGAAATGCATACACTAGTAGATAGAGGATTTATATCTTTGGCCATCCGTGCATCCATCTGAGATTCTCATTAGCATTATATCTCAAGAACAATTGGCTGAATGCATGTTAGTAGGATTTATATGAAATGATCATTGCATAGATTTGGAAATTGACCCAAACAGGGTTAAGGTCACAACAATGTTTTATGTAGTTCTCTTCATTAGCTTTCTACCTGTTTGAAGCACATTTTAAGGGTATTTTACCCATACAAATTAGTAATAATAAGGACTAAACTTCCCTCAATCAAATATTTTTTCAACTACTGATTTAAAAAGTAAGGATTAAAAAAAAAAAACTTAATATAAACAATAACTGATGTAATGATTGTAGGTGATGGACAGTATTAAGAAATATCAATGAATTTTGGAGTATGTGTGTGTGTGTGTGTGTGTGTTAGGAGCTGGAGTAGTTACCAGGAGCTCAGGGTTCTGATGGTTTGGGGAAGAAGCTTCTCCTTAGCTTTAAAGTCCTGGCTATATGGTTGCGGAGGCACTTTCCGGACTGCAGCCAGCAGAACAGTGAGTTGTTGGTGTGTGTGGGATCCTTTAAGATCTTTCCTGCTCTGGACCGGCTCCACCTAGTGTATTTATTCTGCAGTCTGGGCGATGCTGTCCTGGTGATTTGTTCAGCAGCCCCTACCGCCCTCTGCAGTACTTCGCAGTTCTCAGCACTACATTTCCCGTACAAGACGGTGATGTTCCCACTGAGGATACTTTGTATAGTGACAGTATAAAAGGTCTTCTGGACTGCTGAGGTATGGAACTTCCTGAGCTGTTGGAGGTGGAAAATATGCTGTCATGCCTTCTGTATTAATGTTGAAATGTGAAGAGTCCATGGCAGGTCCTCACTGATGTGTACACCAAGGTACCTGAAGCTGCTCGCTGTCAACAGCAGGCTCCTGTTGATCCTAAGAGGTGTGTATGCCCTCCATCGTTCCCTTTGAAAGTCCACAAGCAGTTACAGTATTTTGTCTTGCTGACATTTAGGAGCAGGTTGTTGGCCTGGCTCCACTGGGACAGTCTTTATGATGGTGGTAAGCCACAAAGCACTGCTGCTTATTGTTCAGGCACAAACTGCAGTAGTGTGGGATCTCTTTTATGTTTTTGCAGTTGGACTGAGACCATTTGAAAGTATTGCCTTTTTCTAACCTTTCCAGGGGCTCTAAAACAGAAATTATTTTGTTAAATAAGACTACTTTTGTTAGACTTTGTTTTGCCTTTTTGATGAAGTTCCAATTAGTGATGTATCACTTTTGAAGAAGTTGGCTATTTTAGGTTAACTTTGAGATCTGACTCGTGTAGTGAGGTCTTTCTTTCTTTCATTTAGGCAAAGCAAGTCTGGATTAAGGAAAACACCAATGTCCCGGGGCTTCGGACTGCCAGGTGGCCTCCAAGCCTCAGACTGAGTGCTGTGTGTGGTCCAAGACTTCTGAAGTAAGTTGAATGCCTGGGTGCACAGTTTAAGCTGACCACTAGGCCCCTGGGTGCTAACAGCATGACCTAACCACTAGAGCCCTCCAGACCCTTCTGTGCTTACAATGTGAGGACCACCAATGCTCTTGGTGTTTAAAAAGCAAACTGACCATTACTACTCCAAACCTTTCGGTGCTTACATTGTGAGGGCTCACAGACTCCTTGGTTTTAAAATGTAAGCTGACCACTAGGGCCTCAGGACCCCACAATGCTTACAGTGTTGGGGCCCCCAGGTCCCTTGGTGTTTAAATAGTCCTGGCTAGCTAACTATTAGTGCTATTAATTCAAAACTACTTTTAGTTCAAAACATTCTGACAATGTAGTGGATGATTTTGCGAGGAAGAAGGCAAGAAAGGTACCAATGTGTGGGTGGAACTTGGGGGTCTATAAAAGACATGCGCCTAGTGGCATCCTGCCCTGAGGCAATGTCATTACTCTTTTATTGATTTACTAAATAGAAATCTACATAATGAAGCACAGACACACCTGGCACAATAGCAATGCCTGGGTGCTTTTTGTGAACACTTATTTGAAATGTCTTTCTGATTTAGGCTGAAATACATGTTATAAAATGCAAAATGGCTGTGAGCTGCATGGGAGCCGAAAGAGTTGGTTCTTATTGGTGAGCAGAGCCAAAATATCAGATTACTTCATTATCTGAGTCCGTGAAAAATTCCCATCACATCATTCCCATTCCCATAATCGGAATTCCCAAGGTGCATCCCAGCTGAATGACTGCGTGTTATTTTTATTATGCGTTTTGTTTTGTTTTTATTTAGCTGTGAAACTATAGAATGCCACCCAGTTGATAAAGCATGCTTATCTGATTATTAATGTCAGTCGGTGATTAATTTGGCTGCTCACATGCTTTTGTGAATGAACTTTAACGAGTGATTGTTTTTATTTTCCATTTTAATGAACACGGTTGAGAACTCCGAAATCCAATCACACCGCTTGCCTGCTTTGGAGGCCCCGCCTACTTCTACTTCAGACGTGGCAATCGGTGACGTCATCCTAACGCGGCCATTTTCGACAGGGTTAATCGAGTTTGACTCCGGCTTGGATGCAATTTCGTGTTTACCCAGACGTATTGCCTAAGAAGACTAAAGTGTCAGGTAAGAGTAGGTCATGTCGATGTTGTTTAAAAATAAATAAATAAGTAAATAAATAAATAAAGTGATGGCATGTTTCGATTGTACTCTTGTTAGCTTGCTAAGCTTACTAAGTAAAGTAAGCTCGGCTAACAGGCTATGTAGCACCTCTAGTCATCCTTCTTAGTTAGTTGGCTAGTTAACTAGATACAGAATAACACCGCGCATAACGATAAACTAATGTTTTTATTCATTTTTAACGAAATAAATTGCTATGTTACCCAGTTTCCAGACGAAACACAGACTCCAGAGTCTAGTTAGCAGTTAGCTGTGCGCCTGTGTTCCAAACGGCTCTCTGACAGACATGTAGTTCACTATGTAGGATATAGAAGGCGTTATCTCACCCTGTACGTGATGCCTCTATAGAGTGATCAGGGAGGTATTTGAGACTCAGCCCGTGTCTTACAGTTTCTTCAGTGTTTATCCAGAATATTTATTCCGAAGTGCACACTTGGTAGTAGCTGAGTGTTGAAACTAATTGCAAAGCGTTAAATACGATGGCAATGTGCTTTATTTGTGCTTTAGGTCTTATTTTGCGGTTTTATCCGGTGTGAATCATTGAATACGTGGCAACGCGAAGGCTAATTACATCTTAAACAAACAGCAGCGGGTAACTGACTCACTGACATCTGGAAAATGTGAAATAATAAAGGGAAACGAGGTTAAATTGCGAAGCTGGTGCTACTTCACCTGTCAGGGCAATGGCAGGGCAGCACCATCTGCTCTTCCTGACTATTAACACTAGATATAAAACACTTTCATGAGTGTGTAGGCCATGTGCCAGGGTTTGTGCATGTGTTTGCTTTTCTAGAGAATTACATCCTGTATTGTTTGACATCATGCTCTTGAATTGTACCCAAGTCACTAAAAAGTCTCAACAAGTGGAACATTTTAAAGATCTGCTTCTTCCTACAATGTTGTCCTGAGATTTGAAATAAACTTGGGTGTTTAGAAGACCAGAGAGTGGAGACCGAAGTAATTGATACAGATGTTTGCTCTGATGGATATGATCTTAAAAAATACCAAAGATTAACATTATTTTATATACCGTCATACTAGTTATCTCATCCCCATATAATTGGCGTAATTATTCTGGGGTCTATTAACACACACACACATTCACACACACACACACATTCACACACTCCTTGTCTCTCACCGTCACCTTAAGAAAAGGTAGTAACCAGAATGCTGACCCTAGCCTCCTGCACTAATCAGTGTGAGAATTGGGTGATTGATGTACATACTGGGGTTCGTACTAGCTTTGTTGGCTGGTTAGTAAAACTAGTTAACTGCTACATGCATGCGCTCACCCGAGACACCAATAATCTCTGCTGTATTTTTCTTCATAATGTCACTTCGAAGTTGCTTATCTCGTCTGGACTCTTGCTGACAATACCACTTCAAAGTAATATTTTCATTCTAATTATTGGAGTTGCTATTTCCTTTTATTATATCTTCGTTTCAATCCTGTCTTCAGTTGCTGTGTTCGTACAACTTATAAACATACGATTATTCCAAATCGCCAGCCGAAATAAATCGGCATTTCCTCTAATTGTGATTAAGTACCGTTCTCCGCAGAGCAGATGTCGAGCGAGCAGAAATCGTACCCGATATTACGGAGGTGAAAATCTAATGATGAGTTTCTTCACTATTCGTGAATCGCCCCGACGTTGAAATCGGGTTTCCATGGAACCGTTCTGATTAAATTGTGCTGCAAGAGTAACAGCATTGCCTACATCTATTTATTAAAAAAAAAAAGAAGAAGAAAGAAATGTGAGCTCACATGTGAGTCAGCTCTCTTTGTTCATTTAAAATAAAACACCACATCACTGGGTAAGTAGCTGTGCTTACATTAGGAGAAAATAGCGAAAGTGCTGTGTGTGTGTATGCCTGAGCTTTTCCTCACTAATCAG
Source organism: Notoglanidium macrostoma (assembly GCA_030068235.1). NCBI lineage: Eukaryota > Metazoa > Chordata > Actinopteri > Siluriformes > Auchenoglanididae > Notoglanidium > Notoglanidium macrostoma. The sequence goes on along the minus strand of JAQQZR010000009.1, from coordinate 12,757,108 downwards.
TCAAGTGGGGGGAAAGGTTTGCGATGGGAAAAGGGTGGGCAAAGTGACACCACGTATTCCTGCCTACAAGTAATTGATATTGATTTGAATTACATTTATCACTTGGTCACAGTTGCTACTTGAAAATGCATTGCATAATTAAATTAAAGTGGGTTTTTTTTCCCCCCAGTGGTTGAATGGGCAACAGGATACATTATACGCTCAATAAGTACGGACTAGCAAGGCAAAACAGTGGGCAACTATTATTTAACACATCAGTTCTGATGATATGTCCATGTTAAGGTTTTTACAGCATTACTGTATTAGGGCGGACTGTCTTCTTCATTGGTCATGTATCATAGCTACTAACTACCGAGACAAGCTAGCTGCTACTGCTGGGATCAGACTACACAATGTTTATCTTTCACGTTGGTCACCAGGTTAGATTAGACAATCAGGGTGCCATTAATTCTTGCCGTGTCTTGATCAGGTGATTGGCAACACTTCAAGTTTGTCCCCGACCGATAATCGTTCATGTCATATTGGGGAGGAGGTTCAAGAATTTGCAAATCGTGGCTACAGATGGAATGTCAAGGGACACGTCAGGAGTTGTCAAACTAGGTGAGAAAATACAAAACTTTCTGATATGTTAGGCTTTTCGCCGTGCGGCAACCCAGGCGCCACATCGCCGTGTGTCATTCCCAGCATTCATATTCTGGCCAGACGCTGGAAATTTAGCGGCCATGACGAAATCACAAAATCAGACTGGATTCGTGTAGTCCGATCCCGGCGTAAGGAAGCACAGGCGATTGGCTCCTTTACGCTTTCAAGTTATTAGCTAGCAATAAGACTCGGCAGTTAATTAACGCTCAACATGAAATATTGATGTTCACTAGCTAAAGCATTTAATATGTGCTAATAGTTTGCGGTGCTGTATTAACTAGCTCAGCTGTGGTCTTTTACAGACGGATTATTATTACGAAATAACTGGATTACCTAGCAGCCTTTTTGTTTGACCTAGTGTTGCTCTTGAAATAAAATGGGCCTGTTGAGAAGGATTGATCCCTTGTTGATGGGAGCGCTAATACTCAAGCTCTGGTCTGCCTGTACAATCAGTTATGGCAGGGTTTGAGTGCATCATGGTGAGAAAAGCCTGTGAACAAACTTTTTTCCTTTTTTTTCCTCGTCTGACAGGCACGATTAAGGAAAGATGATGGAAGAGAGTGGAATAGAGACCACGCCGCCCAGCACTCCTCCACCTCCCCTTAGTGCTGCTGTCGCAGTCAGTCCACCTCCTCGCACAATGGGTAAGAGCCTTTATGACATGAAATAAAATCAGACTTTAAGCTGTCCTTTTTAATAATCCTTTTTTTTTTCAATTTAAGTCGTATTCATATTCAGTCAGGGATGTTTTGTGGTCATGCCACAGCCGGAATGCCTGCCAGTTGTACACTAATCACATATAAAGGCAGTAAGTTTGATTGCTGAGGAAGCATGACCTTCAGGAAGTTATTGCTGTGGCCAGTGATGTCCATTAGGGCCAGATTTAATAGGCTGTTTATACTCCTTTTCAACCCCGATTAAGACACTTTCTGGGTGAAAAGCTTTGCGTGTTAAGTACAAAGTGTCTTGCGAGCTTTAATCTCCAGTTTAAGCTCCATGCAATGTGTACGTCTCTCTAAGGAGGTGGGAGTCCTTGCAAAAACGTGCAGTGATTTATGTAGTGTAATTTAGGATGTCATCAATTTTGTCTTGGAAAAAATAAGGAATAAACTTTTTTAATTTAATTTTATATTTGTTTATATACAGTATTTTCTATTTGTAACAAAATGTATAATGACCTGAAGGATTCAGAGGAAACCATTTGTTTTAGACCTGCTTGTAAATTGGCCTACTTTGGTTGTACAATGATCTGGCAATTGGTCATAGCATAATTTCCTCATACATTTATTGGAATTCCACGTGAAAGACCAATACAAAGTGGTGTACACTTGAGAAGTGGAACGAAAATCATACATGATTC
>JAQQZR010000009.1:12715628-12743494 GCA_030068235.1 Notoglanidium macrostoma | reverse complement strand
TCTTCCATCTTTAAGCCAGCAGAATCAATGGTCCATTAAATACAAATGAAGTAAATGAGCTTCAGCTGTGTAAGCGGAGTATGATTCTCAAAATAGTAAATGTTCAATACTGTTACTGTATTTAGTGTGGTGGTTTGGTCAGTGCAGTAGAGTGCATTCCGTATCACTATGTGAATAAATAATGTATTCACAATGTCTAAAAGATGTTAAATAACTGATCTTTTGATGTCTTTGTTCTGTCCTCCTGTGCTTTATTATTAGCAAGTAGCTCTATGGTGTTGATATGCTGTTATCACTCTGTTCACTGTCCCCCTGCAGGCTCAGTCTCTCACCCCTCCGGATTACAGTCTGTGCTGGTCTGGCCTGCTCGTGACCGTAGGCGAGGTGCTAGAGAGGAACGTGCCCAACGTTAGCCGCACAGACTGGCACCAGGCCTTCACCGGCATGTCCCGCAGGCAGATGATCTACAGCGCTGCCAAAGCACTGGCTGGCACATACAAAAAGCAGCTGCCCCCCAGGACGGTATAAGATCATCTAAACACCCACTCTGCTCTCAGAACACGGACACTGCCTGTCAGAAAATGGCGCTTTTTTGAGTGTCTTGGTAGAAAATGAGTCATCGCTGCATTCAATGTGTCGGATTAGAAATTAGTCAACGTTGCCCAAAATTCTGAGCAGGGTTGGGCCATCTTTTGTGCACGTGTATAAACGCAAGTTACCAGCGTTACAGTGGTGGGATAAGACTTCTATATGTGCTACAATTTATTAGACCCTGACATGTCGTATGCGGTTGGAGGTTATCCCTGGGTTTATAGATATTTTGGAAAATGAGCATGGTGAGACCAACAATGGGCATATGGGCCTAAATAACATTGACCTGGTGTGAAATTAGATTGCAAATACCAGATACTGGTACCAGTTTCTCGATGCCTGAGCAAGTATGCCATGTGCCATGACAGAAATAGAACAACAGTATTGTTATTGATTGCTTTTGAAATTTTCAGGAACAGAAACTACTAATCGAACCAGGACCGAGGGAACTGATCCTGATCTGGGTTGCACAGTGTACTAACTTTTGTTCATGCAGATTTTCCATCTATTTGACATCATTTATTAATAGTTTATTCAACTATTAATCATTTCATGTGTCATTTATTTTCAGATAACAATGGCCTGAAAAAATTTTATTTGTTAAAGATGATCCTTTTAAAAGCATAAAATTTCACTTCCCAGCAAAAAAAAAACAAAAAAAACCCTGGTCTTGGATTATGTTACGTGTAAGGTAATATTTTTTCCTTCTCTGCTTTTATTTGTATGCTGATTCGGTCCTACAGGCATTCGTTTGCATTTTGCCAATAGTTATATTTTTATCGGCTGTTTCACCATGACTAGAGTACTGGCTACTCTTAAATGATCTTTAACATTTGTAGACGTCTGTACTGAGTCTTTGTCATACGGTCCATCCATTGTAATTGATTGATTAAACTCAGGATTGTATTTAACCCATTTTAAAGCACAATTTGTGCAGTCTGTATAAAGTAAATATTCGTTTTCTGTTACCAAAGGACATGTAAACTGCTTCAGTGCAAGTGCTTTTAAAGAGAAATATATTTCACTTTTCCTAATGACTGAACGTTTGCCTGATTTGCTGCTTACAGGTTTGGTGGATTCATTCATTAAATTTTTTTAAAGGCCTAAATAGGGACATTTTATTCTAAGTGGATATTTTGAAGTGGTGGATAATCTAACATTTGTGTAAATTGTGTGCCCTTAATACTCACCTTTTAAAGTAGATCTTGTATTGCCTCTAAAAGTATAAACTATAATTGACCCTTAATGAAAACGGATGATCACTTTGCTCAGAGTCATGATGACACCTTTGGCATACATTGATGGCATTCATGTTTTATAGGAAAAAAACCTAGAGGTCATTTTTTAGCATGTTGGAGTGTTTCATTTCTAGTCCCTATTTGCTGATGTAACAGAACGAAGTTAGTTTTTAAATCATCTTTAAACATGAATCTTGTACAATTTTGTGAAGGTTGTCATTGTTCAAATTTCCTGTTTCTATTAAATGTAGTCAAAAACCACTCGGAGTGATACAGAGGCAAATCAAAACGACTTTGTGTATGACCTCTGAGAATTTTGTCATATAAAAGATCATTTAAAAAAAAAAAGATGTGTAGTTGTGTACGGTTTACTATCAAGGCCAAAATCACTGTAAGACATTGAGTACAATGTGAGAGAATGAAGAGATCTGAGCATGTATTGGAGTGGAAGAACGGATACTGCCTTTAACATTGTCATGTCTTTTTTTTTTTTTTTTTTCCTTAAACACCGTTTGGATGTGTATCTTTGGACCTCCATTAATTGTACTTCCTACAGGTGCCTTCTGTCTGCAGAAGAGTAAAGACGTTTTCAGTAAACATGCCTTATGTGGTTACTTGATTGGATTTTGTAGCAGTAAAGGTTACCTGTGCCCAATCAGAGAAAAGGTCTTTAAGAGTAGCAAATGTGTCAATTCAGTGTCAGCTGTGGATTAAAACCACTTTGTAATGTCTCTTTCCAATAAGAACACAGTATGTAGGGTGAAATGTTGGCACTGAATAAATATGGTTTTCAGAGACAGAATTAGGCTACGTACTCTTTAGAGAGAAGCTCTGATGCCTGTCAGATTTCTGGGTGTTGACTGGGCTGCTGTAACACATTCGAATTCATGGATTTGAACCACTTTAGTGTAGCTTTGGCATACACTTGAAGTTGTTGGAAGCTGAACCTCCACCTTAGTCTCAGGTCTCTTGCAGACTAGAACGGGGTTTCTTTTAGGATTGCCTTGCATTTGGGTCCGTCCGTCTCTGATCAGCTTCACAGCGTTCCCACAACATGATGCAACCGACACCATGCTTCACTCTGGGCCTGGGGTTTTCATGGTGATGGACAGGTTTGTTGTTCTTTGGTCTCTTTCTAATGATCTTTCAGAGAATCTTTCTACATTTGTTGGGTCTTTTGACAAACTCCAAGCATATTGCCCTTTTTCTAACCACTCTTCCTCTTTTCTAAGCATATCTTTGTAGAGTGTGCAGGTTATGGTTTCCTTCTTCACAGCTTCTCAAATCTGAGCTGTAGGTCTTGCCAATATTGTCGGTTATTTCATGTAGATTCATGACCTACAAGTGTAGTTATGAGACTATAAAGGCTGATAGCTGTACCATATACTTATTTCTGACAGTATTTCTTCTAAAAGTCTTAAAATTCCCTTGCTTTCAAGCTCGTGCTTTTTTCGTCTGTTTGACGTCTTCCTATTTGAGACAAGGAACCTTTCAGATGTGAGCGAAATCTTTTAGGAAAACCAAATCTCTTGGAGTCTTTAGGTGAGTGGCATTTCTAATCATAGTCCGTGCTACTCTTCAAGCCTCTGAGGTAATGTAGATAATGAATGATGTTTAGTTCGCACCTCAAAACGGCTCGATTTAGGTCAACGTTCTAACTGGGACACTCCAGGAGAGGTTTTTTGTTCCCAGGTCTCAGCTGTTTGTATGTGGTTTGGAGTCATTCCAACACTGAAATGCAATGTATGTAATTTGGCACTGAACACTGAAATGAAATGTAATTTTAGGCCAATTCTTCACTATAAAATTGGTTCCTGTCAGTAGAACCAAAATATTCACATTCTGACGTTTTTATTCAAAAGGACTCACAATAGAGCCTCATAGTTTAAGGTTGTAACCAAATACAATTTCAATATTTGGAATGAACAGATGTGTTTAGAAATGTGTACAAATGGGAGACACAATATTTAATTTTTCAGAAAGCTTGCCAGAGCAGAGCGTCTTTTTCAAAGTAAAGATGTGCACTGGGACTAGGATCCCCCTGGACTCTTCCTAAGCAGGAGGTTTTTAATTTCACGCGGGTATGAGCGAGCAATCAGATATGAAGCTCACAGGACAAACAGACCACAATGCATTTACACCATTAATTTATTCATCCTTATTTTCAATTAGCTAGTAGTTTGTATATATGTATTTTGGAAAATAAAACTAACAAAGAATATTGCAGGAAGGTACAAGCACAAAAAAAAACAATCCAGTGCACATCTGTAGTGGAGACCAATTATGAAATGTCATGAACATTATTTAAATGTGTATATACAGTACCAGTCAAAAGTTTAGACACTCCTGCTCATAGATTTCTTCATAGGGTCTTTATGACTATTTTCTACATTGTGGAACAACAATTAAAACAACTATTAAATAACGTATGGAATTATGTGAGATACAAAAAAGTGTTTAAAAAAAGCAGTTTCATATTTTAGAGTCTGTGTTTACCTTGACCGCTTTGCACACTATTTTCATTATCTTGACCATCTTCATGAGGTAGTCACCTGGAATGCTTTTCAGTTAACACGTCTGCCTTGTCAAATGATAATTAGTGGAGTTTCTTGCCTTCTTAATGCTCGAGAGCATCAATCAATAAATCGTCAAGTAAAATAGCCCTAACTGCAGTAATAGTAAGAGAAATGACAGTCCATCGTTACTTTAAAACATGAAGTGATTCAATTTATGATAGGCATACAGCTTTTTATTCCTGAACTTTCCATCAACACTAAAGTTTGGATTAAAACCATTCAGTCTAAGGTATGAGTGATGTAGGTCGAAGAATTGTCTGAGCCAAAATTCACACCATGCTGACATTTCTAACTCATTTTCCCAAATTGTTTTCCAGTGTTTCCAGGTGCATAATGAGTTAATATTTAATTTCAACAACGAAAAGAAAGAAAACTCTTTCTGCTTTAGGCCACGCCCATTTTGTGTTTCAGTTCGGATAGAGATATACTGATACAGATGGTGGCATTGCACTTGTAGCCCAAAGCCCTAACCACTGAGCCACGCAACAGATAGCTCACACCAGTACTCCATTTACTGTTTCAGTCACATCAGACAACAGAACCGTATGTCTGTAAGTCTTTATTTACTGCATGGACGTACTTTTAGGGCCATCTTTGTACAAGCCAGTTTAATCTATAATCAGATCTGCACTTCCTTTAAAACTACTCCTGGCTTTATAGTAGTGTTTCTAGTCAGTATTCACCTTGATCCACTGTGGAACAAATGATTAATCCAGGTTGAGGTTGGCTGCATATCCCTTACACTATTTTAATGAGGGATTTGAAATAGCCGAGGCCTTTAAACCTTTGTTAAAATCCATCCAATTATTTATGCCTTTCCATAAATCTGTCTCCGAGGATTTTGGAAAGTTAGCTGCTCAGAGAAGCTGAATAGTCTCCAATTTAGCCAACTCAGCTGTTACTTTTAATTGATTTTCTTTTAAATATTTAATTTATTTATCTATTTAACTTTAAACAGTTTTATTTGGGGCTGTTCTTTAGGTCCCATCTGGTCTTTATTAAGCTGGGGCCTTTTACAAGTTAATTTACTGCCATACATCAATATCCGACCAAGCAGCTGAATAAAGTGAAGCGAGTCATGCACCAGAACAAATGGACGTTCTGTCCTTTGTCCACTTGTACTTTTTTGAGGGAAAGAAAACAGAAGGTTATGTTGAAGGACGGAGAATTAAAGCATGAATGTTTGCACACCTTCAGGCAACTCGTCAAGTGGCCTCAATTCAGTCAGGATATAGTACGACGGAATGATAGAAAATAGATAGAAAATGGAAGAATGGGGAATTTTGACTTTCAATCCAATCCTTTCCCAATGAGAAATCTCTACTTTTTCCTGATTACATTTCAAAATAGATTCCTCTCTTCCATCTGTCATATTTCTGGAAATCCTAAGGTGACTTTTTGCCAGTCTGCTTCAAGCAGCTGATTACAATTCCTAACAAATCTAAACAGTAATGGATGTGACCAGGTATGCATGTATTTGAACATTTTTTTTTCTTTTACTGGCTGTTTGTACACTTGAAGAAGTACAAACAGAAACATTATTTCACCATGTACAGGAAATCTTGCTCAAATCTATTTAAAAAGAAAAACCAAAACTCAAAAACACTGCAGTAACTGTTGTAATAATCATAATCAGTACAAATGTCTGTCATTAGCTGCATTTTTTTTTTTATCTATTGTTGATCATTACAGCTAGGTAGGATCACTGTTAACACACTAAAAGGAACTGATTACTGTATTGTTGGCATAATTATAATGCTTGCCAATGTTTGAGAAATTAGTACTTTAACTGTTGTTAGCTAGTTTTAGTTGGTTTGCCCATATTCCGTGCTGAACCGAGCCAGTCGGTAACCAAAATCAGTGGCATTTCAGAGTATTTTAAGAGTATTTGCACCTTTCTGGGAATCACACATCTGCCAAACACAAAAGTAGTTTATGAACAAGGCCTTACATCAGTTCTGACTATGGTACATCACTCTTAAATGAAGTTGGAGGATTTTATCAGCGTTGAGTATTTTTGAACCCAATGTTCCTGAAACAAAATTAAACGGAGCACGGATACACCAAATGACTGAGCAACAATATAGCTTTAATGGTAAGAGTACTCACCCAGAGGCTCAGTTTATTAATGCGCATCACGTCTAACAGTATAAAAACGGAAGTTTTAAAGAAAACTAGATTTGCATTTCCTGAAGGAAATACTTGTGCTTGCAAGGCAAAAAAAGAAATCCAAATAAATACAAAGTAGAAGATTAAAAAGTTTAAAAGATATTTAATGCAGGCACAGAGAAAGATTTTACATTGCTTAGTCAAAGTACTTTCCTTAATGTAATTTTAAAGGAGTTGGATGGATCGCTTGTTTGATTAGTTGATGGCGTAGGCCTTCAAAAACAACCAGGTACAAAACATTAAAAAGGTGCACAATGGGGCAATGTAATAATATATTAAACTGAAAAGGAACCAACTGAAAAAGGATCAAATAAGAGAATCAGATGACGTGAAAGTGACATGCAGACTAATAAATAAAGGTCAAACTCAGTGTTATATCTGCATAAGAACAGGAAGTAAAACTGCATTTAGTAACACTGGCACCATGTTAATAAAATTGTTCATCCTGAATTTGGTTTTATCAGCAACGCTATACAGATTTCAACACATTCATGTTTGTTATAGACTTTTCTGAACTAGTAAAAGTGGAATTTGAGTAAATGAAGTGCTTTTATGAAGACTCCTAAACTTTGACTGAGGTTTAAAACACCTCTCATGGTTTCCTGTTCTTTGTGGTATGATATGGTATCTGTATGGTAGGGTATGTATTTGTATGTATTTGCTTCTCTGTGTAACAATGGAGACTCAAAAAGAGAAATATCGAATCCATGTGCGGGAGGTTTTTTGAACATCTGAGTGAAGTCCGGCAGGCAGTGGAGGGAAAAAGGGCCGCAAACAGACTAAACGCCAATATAAAGATGATATTATAGAACATGGTAAGGGTCATAGAAACAATAAAGCAGACAGGAATAATACTGAGAACATAATAACAAACTGTATGCAGTAATCGTATACACTGTTACAGTAGAAAGCGGTCACATGACCCTTTTTTTTTTTTTTAAAGTGTTGCCCAACTCAAAATGTATTGCTATGTAAACAACAAACTTGATTTTATTTCATATTAAAAAAAAAATTTTTTTGTTTATTGATTATTTCTAAAAGTTGATGTGTGTGTTACCCACAATCTGCTATGGGCAGTTCTGGATGCAGGTTTTCATTGCAGCTCATTTCAGCTGCACCTGAATCCACCTGTTTAATCAGCTGATCTTGTGTTTCCAGGGAATTTCACATGTGACTCCTTCAGGCCTTTTTTGAGTATTCTAGCTTTGAGTGTTTTTCTTTTTCTCCAGAATTTTAACAGATATCAGCTGATACTTGTTCTTTGCGTCTTGAACGTTTACTAGTGGAAATAAAAAAAATTTTTACACACCAAAAATATTTGCTTTATATAAAACAAAAGGTTGATTTATTGGTTATAAGGAAAAAAAACATTACATTACAAATGTACATTTTATTTACTTTCCAAGTAAACAGCACATCATATCAGTGCATTCTTTTTGGTAAGTACACCATTTACACACTTATTTCCTGTTGTGCTTTGTGTATTCACTGGTTGCTTTTCTTTTTTACAGTTATATTTTGTTTCTCTTTGTTCTCCCTCATTGCAATCCAACAATGACCACCTCCAGGTGATCTTCTTCTTCTTCATCATACGTGACTTTTTTTGCTTTTTTTAAATCATTAATTTTAAACTCAATAATCTAAATATAATATAATCTTAATATTAAACTTAATATATACATATTTACATATTTACATGAATACATAAATATATCATAGTTTAGCACTAACATCCACACATTTGATATCTTTTAATATTCATTTATACTAATGCAAGTGAAAAAAAGACACATCCGTTAACAAGCCTATACAGTATATTTAACACTAAGCAGCCATACATTAACCTAGACTGATTTTTTTTTATAACTGCCAGAAGTGCTTTAATCTAAAATAATAATAATAATAATAATCATAAAAATAATAACAATAATAATAAAATTATTATTATTATTATTATTATTATTATATTACAGGCATCAGCAATGCTAGTGAAGGTGGTAAGAATTCTTGTGAACTTCTATGTGAGGCGTCTCTGGAATAGTAGGACGGTACGGGGTCGGGTTTCTTGATGGGGAACGGTTCCTTAAAGGAGACAAGCTCCTTGAAAGGGACAGGCTTCTCAATGGGGAACGGTTCAAGCTCCTTGAAGGGGACGGGGGACAAGGAAAGTGGACAAGCTCCTTGAAGGATACGGTCTTCTCGATGGGGACGAGCTCCATGAAGTGGAACGATTCCTCAAAATCATGAGCTCCTCGAGAGGAATGGGTTTCTCGATGGGGAACAGTTCCTCCAAGAGGACAAGCTCCTCAATGGGGACGAGCCCCTTGAATGAGACAAGCTCCCCGAAGGGGATGAATGCCACAAAAGGGATGAACTCCATGAGCTCCACGAAGGGGACGAGCTCCATGAGCTCCTTGAAGGGGACGAGCTCCTCAATGACACCTCATAACCATCACCTTCATCTTGCTGTTCAGGCCTGTTGTCTTCCCTCTTCTCGGTGTCAGACACGGTTTCCTCCTTCTCTCTTCCTGTGAAAAAAGAGAAGACGACGCAATGAGACACATTAGCACATCTCGTCTAAGGAATCAGAAACCTCTTGTGCTTAGTGTCTGTTTTTGTACGACAGGAAATCCTCACTCTAAACAGTCCTTTACACAAAATGCATTTACACAAGTGATGTTACTGTAATCTTTCTGTTACAGTGCATACTAGGGATGGTAAGATTCACTGATTCGCGTTGGTATGATTTAAAAGTCCATGGGGTGAAATCTGGTTGCATCATTTCTAACATCATTGCATTGGTAAAATCCGATTAATTCATATGTAACACTGCACAACAAAGTTTTTGCTTCTTGAACACTGTTGGGTGTTTCTTATAGATTTTTGGGTGCTGATCATAAATATCACATCAAAAGTTACCCATCACGTACCATTTCAGAGAAATCTTCAGTTGGCTGTGCAGCACACATGAAAGAAACATGTGAGAATATGGAACTGTTGCTGAAGCACGTCCAGTATACCAGATACAACTGGAATATCTGTGGAGATCTTAAAGACGATGCTCTTTTACTAGGACTGCAGCTCGGCTATACAAAGTACTGTTGTTTCATCTGTGAATGGGACAGCCGTGCCAAAGAGTCGCACTATTCTCAACAGAACTGGCCACTCTGTAAACAGTTAGTTACCTGTCTTAACGCAGTTATTACTTTCTGGATTGTCTGTTCGCTGTTTTGCAGCCTGATAAAAATACCAATAAAACACTAAACACTGAAAAACAATCATGTTTTTAGCTATGTTAACTAGCTGGCTAGCTAATCTTAGCATTTCTGAAAACATTAACAGTTTTCTTCTTTCCGGTTCCCTTCCTTGCGGTTTGCTGCTTGTATTTAAACACATTAATGACATTTTAAGTGCCTCTGTCTGTTTTTAACACTCTTAAAGTTGTTCGTAGTGCTGTAACCGTTATCTATAACACTTAAACAGCAGTATGCTAATTCTGCCAGCTAGTTAGCTTAGCCAAATTTATCCAACTTGTCTGACAAGCCTGCACCTTTAGGCTAATTATCATGTATGTGAACCAATTAGCCAAACAATAAGGAGCAGAGTGCTTTCATCAAAACCCTCTCAACACTGTTAACGCTGCAGGTGATTGCATTTCCGCCTGCTAAGCGCTATTTTTGCAGTTATATTTCGCAGTTATGTTGCTCTACTTTTGCAGCTGAATCCATATACCATGTTTCATGTTTCATTTTGCTGCCAGAGAACCTGGAGGAAACACAGGGAGAATAGGTGAAACACCACACAGACATTATCCTGAGGTCAGGATCAAACCAGGGACCATGGACTTGTGTTTTGCAGGTTCTCTGGTTTCCACTTACTGTCTAAAAACATACGAGTAGGTGTATTGACTACATTAAACTGCCCCAGGTGTGAATGTGTGTGCCCATGGCACACTCCAATTTATTGGTGTTCCAGTACTGCGGTACTGAAGATAAATGAATATATTCCTCCACACAAGTCCTTGTTAATAACGCATGCCGACCCCTCCTACCCAGGACACCACCTGTTCTTTGCACAAAAAAGTGAAAAATGGACAAATAGTCACTACGAATAATGTTTTTACCAAGCAGAAGAAATAGACTAGAATTGCATGTTACATGAACATGCTGCCTAAAGGCAAAAATAGGATCAGTTATTCTTCTTTAAATGCAATAAGTCTATTGCAGAGCCTGGTTTTGTCTCACTAGATTGTAGACAAGATTAAGTTTCCCTGCAGGTCCGAAGACACAGCCACCCAATCTCTAATACATGTCTTCTCTACTGCAGTAAATAAGACCTCAGGGGCATCATTGAAAGTATTGCGGCTGGCAGATGGAGTTTGCCTCATATTCACCCGTCTGTCACTGAAATCCCTAAAGTGTGAGCAGTGTGAATCGACTGGCTGAAAGAGAAGCCCAGGCTTCAGGTAAGACTTTGGGTCTCTGAAATAGCGAGCCACTTTCAGCCTCTTTCACTCAACTTAGTGAAGGTCAAACTGAAAAGTTTCTCTGAAATTTCCTATAACTGCTTTATTCTGACATCTCATTTCCTTTCATGTCTTGCTCACAGAAAAACTTGCCTCACAGGAATAGTGCTGTTGCTTGGTTAGAAACGATGAGTTTTTTGGTTTTTTTACTTATATGGAGTTTATTTTATGTCAGACCTTCATAGTGCAACTAATCCATGCTTGGAATGCTAGAAATGTGACGTGAAGAATAATATAGATTAGGGCTGCAAGGTAGCTATTAACAAAATACATTAGTGTTAATGTTAGTTCAAAACTAATGTCATGTATTTAAGCAACTCTATACAAGAAATCTAAATTACACGACTAAAGTGATGGCAAAGAATGAATGCAGCAGTTAATATATATTATTTAAAGGTCCACTATGTAGGATTTTGAGGGTATATATTAGCAGAAATGGAGTATATATTCCATGATATACTTATGGAATTCATCAGTATGTTTTTATTAGTGTATATTTATCTGTAAATATGAATCATTGTCTTTTCATAAGCTTAGAATGAGCCTCTTATGTCTACATAAGGCACGGGTACACCTTTACAGAGCCGCAATTTTGCACCGCTACAGTAGCCCAGACTGGCCAGACTTCTAGTGAGTGCCTTCTGCATTGCATGTTTTTACAAGTGGCAGCATGAATCTGGATGGAAGCACCAGAAGGATGACAAATAAGAAGAAAGGAAGACACAGAAGAAGAAAGAAGAGGAATCAGTGTTTGTTGGTGCTGGATAACAAGTTTGGATAATAAGTTTGGATAACCAAATTTTGAAAAATGGAGGATCATATATAATATTTAGCCTGGAAAAAAACAAGAGAGTGTGAATGAAAGTATTTGGAAGTATGCCATGGCAACCTGATGGCCACTGTAGATTCTAATAATTACATTTTTATAATACTTTGTTTCTGTAGATGTTGAATTACAGAGTAATTGAACTCGCAGGGGTTTTTTTTAACCGTTAGCAAGCGTACATATTGTAAAATAGGCAAAAAATCCTTCACTTGGTAAACTTTGGATATTTTCATATTCAGATATCCTGTATAATACTGAAACTACTGGAATTCCATAAAATTAAAGGTTTTTTATTTTGTTGCATATCTTACGATTCTCAGTAAATTTCCAGTATTTTAAGTGAAAAGAGAGAACAGAAACTGCATTTCATTCTGACTACAGCGCAGAAGCATTGAGGACGTTTTGGCAGCTGGCATCTGATTACAAACTGAGTTGATTAGGCTTTAAAACGTGATCAAAGAGAGACTTGCGCTGTGTGAGGAAATCAAACTTAACTAGAAAGGTTTTAGACATCTTTAGGCAGACTGACTTTCTGGATGTTTTTGTCAAGACTGTTGTGTGTGAAAATCTCAGGAGATCAGAAGTTTCTGAAATACTTAACAGTCAAAGTCTCTGAGGACATTTTTTTTCCTAATTCTGATGATTGATGTGAACATTAACTGAAGCTCTTGACCTCCATCTGCATGAATTTACACATTGTGTTGCTACCACATGAATGAGCAAGGGGACAGATGTTCCATTAAAATGACCTGTGAGTGTATGTGCTGTATTGTATGATTTTTACTATTTTACCCACTCTTAATATAACAGTATGATCTCTGCTAGAGGGAATGCACATGTTATCCCACTGTTTGACATGACCATTAATTTTACTTCACTGTTCTGACTGATTGAATTCAACACTATGGGCAAATCTGTGCAGATGTTGATGAAATATTAAGATTTCACTTTAGAGGAGCATCATTGACCATGAGTTCTGCATAGCGGACCTGTGCTTAACATTGCCATGGAAACAGGCTCAAGAGCTGAGCTGCCTACACACATACACACACACAGCTCTGCAGTGTCATCAAGCAGTGGTTCCCCCAAACACATAAAAGAAATGGACAACCCGTGGCTATTCTTTTGTTGTATATCCATATGACGCTTATGCAGCAAATTCTGTTTGATGTTCACAGTATGTATATAATTATGGCTGCTACCCTTTGAGGCGGTTTTCTTATTGAACTTATAATGCTGTAATTTATTAGGAATAAGAATAGATTCCAATGACAAAATGTTTGCAGAAAAATACCCATCACATAGCTCTCAGCTCACTCCTAAGCCCTTCAGCATGATCACTTACCCAGAAGATAAGTCGCTCTTATCTGGGGATGTCAGGAAGACTAAGTGTCTGCGAAATGAAACCCATCAACTAAATCCATCCATACCCCTTCTTAACACGAAAGGATGCCATGAAGACCCTGATACTGTATATTTGTGTAGCTATCAAAGATAACTCAGAAACCCTACCTGGAACAAGGTTTAGATCTGTAAGCACCATGTTGGATTATACCAGTTTTGATGTTTACTAATAGAAATACACAATATGGACAAAGATTTGTGGACATCTGACAATCGCACCCACTTTAGGGTCTTCGCCAAACTGTTGACACAGGGTTGAAGCACACAATTATGTAGAATGTTTTTCTATGCTGTAGCATTATATTATGACTTTTTCTTCACTGACATTAAGAAGCCCAAATCTGTTCCAGCATGTCAATGCCCTTGTGCACAGCGCAAGCTCCATAGACATGGTGTACAAAGATTTGTGTGGAAGTTAAAGTAAGGTTAACTTCAGTGTCAACAACTGTGTACAAGTGATGAGACGGCATTCCTCTGCAATCCCAGTGCACACATAACAATATCGTTAGATTATCTAAAGTGCAGGCAGTGAACGTTGGACATAAGACACAAGACCGTATAAGCAATCTGATTGCACAGAGTGTATATGTAGATGAAGTACAAAAGAACATATACCAGCATATATGTAAACATGTGGTGAGCAAGGCCACACTGGGCAGCAGAGAGTGTTGCATGTAAGCAATTGCACATCAACAGCCATTTCAACATCTGGAAATTAAAATAAATTGAATATGAACAGTCATTTCTGCATTCACAGCGCATGAACATTGCACAAGAAGAGACATCTAGCAGTATATGATTGGGAAAATGTTCAAGATCAGGACTGTTTATTCATTATATAGTAAGGTATATTAAAGTAAAGTGCAAGTGCAGCACAGTCCAGCTGGAGAGAAGTGAGCAAAAAGAAGCAAAGGAAATGATGTGGATAAGTGTGTTGGAGCAGTTGTTAGAAACTGTGTGTGTTGAGAAGTCTGACAGCTTGCGGTATGAAACTATTGCACAGTCTGGAGGTACCCAAGCGGATGATGCTATGGTACCGTCTGCCTGATGGCAAAAGAGCAAACAGACTGTTTAATGGGTGAGTTTGGTCTCCCACAATGCTGCATGCTCTTCCAATGCAGTATTTGTGGTAGATGTCCTGCAGGGACAGCAGAGGCACACCGATGACCTTCCCAGCTGCTCTCACAATCCGCTGCAGTTGGAGGCAGTGCAGTTCCCAAACCATACTCTGATGCAGCTGGTTAAGACACTTTCAATGGTGCCCCTGTAAAATGTGCTGAAGATGGGTGGAAGGTAGTCTGACTTTCTTAAGTTTCCAATAAAAGACGCTTTCTTTGCCAAGAGGAGGTGTTTATTGACCAGGTGAGGGAGTCTGAGAACGCCCAGGAATTTGGTGCAGCTGACCCTCTCGATGGTGGAACCATTGATGCAGACTGGAGCGTGATCAGTGTATGATTTCCTGAAGTCCACAATCATCTCTTTTGAGATGCACCCTCAATTTCATACTCAGCCTCTGTGGGAAATCAAAATCATTCTCACATATGAGTCTTTCTTTTCAAGGTGGGGCAGTGATAAGAACTCGAGTACCCAGCACCTAGCCCTGACCTCAATCTCACTGAACACTTTGGAGATCAACTGGAATGTTGACTGTGCACAAGATCTCTTCGTCCAATATCAGTGCCTGACCTTACTAATGTTCTTGTGGCTGAATGAGCACAAATCCCCACAGCCACGCTCCAAAATCTAGTGAAAAGCCTTCCCAGAGTTGAGGCTATTACAACAGTGAAGAGAATGGGATTCTTGACATGCACACGCTTGGTAAGGTGTCCACAAACTTTTGCCCATATAGTGTATACAGGGTGTCCCAAAAGTCTGTATGCATAGGCATTTGTCCTTATATGAAATTTAAGAGAAAATCATCTCTACATGTAACAACATCAGATCGGATACATTACGAAATTCAATATATACACAAGTGTTGCACAGTCATTGTTTGTTGTAATATTGGTATTTAAATAAATAATTGGCGACCTGTCCAGGGAGTACCCCGCCTCTCACCTGAAATCATCTGGGATTGGCTCCAGCTTCCCTGTGACGCTAAAAAATAAAAGCCACTTGACTCTGATGGATAAGCGATGTAGATAATGGATGGATGGATATGTCAGAACTTGTCATATATTTCTGGGAGTAGGCTGCAAAATAGTGCTCTGTCTCAGTGGGGTTTTGCTGCATTAATAAAGGTTTGTACTGGACTGGATGAGCTAGGCTCACTGACTGGGCTTCAACAACAGTAACTTGTTTTCTGGGCAGATAAATCCACTTTTACACACATAAATACCACAATAAAATGTAGTTGAAAAGAAATAATATCTATTTTCCTATCCTGTACAAAGTAGAATTTCCGAAGCATTTCTGGATGCCTCAGGAGTAACTCTCCAGATCCAGAGTGATTTTTAGGCCCAGGATGTTAGCTGTTTTGATAGCTGTTTTGTGTTCCCTTATATACTTTAAATGTGCAGTGAGGATTTCCAATCCATTTGCATTTTTGTTTCTCTCCATGAATCTGAGTGTCTGAGACAAAAAGAGTGCAGGCATTTGTATGTATCCTGGTTGTTGGAGAATAGAGGATCAAAGGCTTTTGTCTGCCTTCCCTGTTTAAACAGCACACTTTGCCTCTGCTGATTTGAGAGAATTAACTGGCTTTAATCTTGCCCTGGCCTCACAGAACGCTATACTGAAGCAGCGATATATCTATATCAGAATGGTAAACCTGCAGCAGTCTCATCTCATAGAAAATTGTGTGTCTGTGGAGTCTCACCAAAATATTGCGTGCACTCAGTAGTCCTCTGGAGCTTTTAGGAACAAACAATGACTGTATAAGAAGTTGGTTTCAATTACTGAACCCTAAAAAAGACCAGCTGCTAACTGGCTCGAAAGGTCATCTAGGACTCGTCCTAATCCCAAGTCATTTTTTAAATCTTTGTATAATATATTTTACCATATTACATGATTGGAAGTATAGTCACAAGCAAAGTCATGTCTTCTTTAAAATGAATGAATATAACTTGAATATAGTAGAGAATTTGTAATGTTATAGAAATAGATGCTCAAGTCAGTTTTGGGAAGAGCAAAATTGAAAAAGAGAACATAAATACCTCCAATAAACTTTCGTCTGGCAAGATACTGCTCTCATCCTTTTTCCCTTCATAGAAGCCCTTAGTGTTTATGGAGAATAGCTATTTGTCTGGTGAGCTGAACCTATCAGTCTGACATAGAGAAGAAGGAAGCAAACACCTTTCTCTGCCGGTATACTGCTGTGGTGTGCACTCCCAGTGGTGATAAGTTAGCTAGCAGCTACTTCTCCATGTTCTGAGTGTCAGATCCATCTGGCAGATTGGAGGCTGTGACCCTAATGCAGGCGTCTTCAACGATCTCACCCTGTCAAAAAGAGAGAATGTCTTTGGCTCTAACAGTATTTTGACCTTTGTTTATAAACGATTGTGAATTTACAATCATTTTCGAAATTCAGAGCTGTTTCTCATGGCTAATCTTACTTTAACTAACAAGAAAACAAATGAAACCTAATTTTATCATGGCAGCGGAGAAAGGTAATGGTAGTAAATATCCTAGTCTTGTATTCCTTAGGTAATACTACAAAAATACGGGATACTACAAAAATAATGATTAATCTTCTATCCAAAAGATAGACAGATGCCACATCGCTTAAAGGTGGGGTAAGTGATTTTGAACTTGGATCATTTAGGAACGTTCTCCACCAGCTACCAATTAAGCTTTTGCTCAGTTTGCTCAGAGAGAAAAACCAGGCATTTGTGTTGCCCTGAAAACAGGAAAATAAACAAATAAACAGGAATTAACAAATAAACATCCAACCATGTTTCTATCTGACTGTCAGTTCTACCTGTCTTTTCAGAAAGCTCTTTCTTGCATGATAGCATTAGGTTCTGCAGGTGAAGCAGCTTTAAAAATTAAGCCTTTGGAGGGAACACCAAAGTAAGGGGCTGAATTTGATTAAATTTTTAGTTTTTATAAGTTTAGTTTTATAAGTTTTAGTATAGTCTTCCGTGTCAGACTTCTATCTATCGCTAGAGAGTCTAGTACTTTTGGTCATTGAACATGGTGAAGATCCTCCTATCACAGCAAAACGCAAATTGACTGACGTTGCAAATGACTTACTACAAATTAATTTTCCTGTAGTCTGTCAGCAAACATGCTAGGATTCTCATACTTGCCACAAACTGCTTCAAACCTAATTCTGAAATAACTTTTAAAGATGCAGTAGAGGTTTTCATTACTGTAACCATACCTTGGTCCACAAAAGCTCTGCCTCACAAGTTGGTTTTACTGCTGGTAATGAGTGCACAAAGGTGTGTTTGTACATTAGTAATATAGTTAATGCAATAAGGCTACAGTAGTTGTTGGAACAGCCGAGGTGTTGGATCTTTCACCAAAACGGTATGTTGCCATATGGCAACAATGTGCAGTAGAGCGTTAAATCACAATGTGCAGTAGAGGGTAGTACTCAAGAAAAATAGGAATTTGCTTAAGACAGAGCTGATAATGGGGCTGTTTATACTACCTGCTGATTCCTAGTGTGGCAAGGCTATTCAATAGACTATGATTATAATCTTTTTTTTCCCCATTTTGGTCATTTGCTAATCCCTTCCCACTGGATAGCTCTTATCTATTAGACAACAGCTACCAAGCTATCAAATAGAAACCGTAAGGAGTAACAAATGCTTCCTCTAATAAATTGCGTTTTTTTCAAACTCTTGTTCAGAGCAGCTGAACACACGCAGAGGAGAGTGCTAACATGCAATAGCAGGTAAGAAAATAATCATTTCTCCCTTGCTTATTAACAAATATTCAAACTGGCTAATCAGCACTACAAGCCTAATGTCTTAGCACTTTTTGTGTTACATTAATAATGTAATACATTGTTGCATGGATTACATATTACAAAAAAGAAGGGGTAGCGAAAACAGCAACTTTGACAATAACTTACATCAATAGCGACTAGTATTGTGATAATACGATCATAAACTGCTTTAGTTCTATAGTATGGAAGAGATTTTTGGTTAACCTGAGAGAAGATATGCCCAGTGCACAGAGCAGTCACACTGGCTACTTTTATATTCGTAAGGCATAAAGAGATGAAATATGACTCACCCTTATGGAGATCATTAAAGCATGTAAATGTAATTTAATGCTGTATTTTTTTTAACTCCTGCAGTGAGAGCCACCATTTCTTATGCATTGCTTGCTCATGCTTTAGGAGATATGACCTAATCTGTGTCCTCATCTGTTTGATCCATCAATGTGTTATAATTTTCTTTCACGTTTGCATGCTTTCTCTCTCTCTCTCTCTCTCTCTCTCTCTCTCTCTCTCACTTGTGAGTGGACAGAGAGGATGAGCTGATGCTGATGCTGATCTTGGGGTGTTATACAGGGCTTTGAACTCTGTGGAGGAGACAGAAGGTCACAGCCCATCTTTGCAGATAAGATTCTTCACTAGCAGCAGTGGGTGAGGATATTCTCGCTTGACCTGATGCAGTGAGCTCCTTATGGACCTTGACACCTTAAAGCAAACATAGCTGCAGAAACAGGAGTGCTATCACAAGTCATTGCACATTATAACTGATCAATAGGAACAGAGTGCAAATGCACATAGACTATCACCAGGACCTGTGTAGATGGATTATATATTAGACGAATAAAATGAGCAAATAAAACCATTTTAAAAATACCAAAAAAAAAATGTAATTGTTGTAATTGTATTATAATATATAGTAATCTAACATAATAGTAATCTATTATTCTAATTCATGGTTTTGTTTTGCTAACGTAAATAATACAGAAATATGTGAATATGTAGCAGTCTGGGGGAAAACACTGGATGTTGCTGTTGCCAAACAGCCGAAAAAACTGGGTTTTGAGCAAGGAACCATAAATACACACTCACTGAACACTTAATTAGGAACACTATACCAATACTAGGTAGGTCACTTTGCTCTCAAAACACCCACAATTCTTCATGGCTTGGATTGCATGAGATGTTTAATACATTCTTTTGAGATTCTGGTCCATGTTGACATGATTGCATCACACAATTTATGCAGATTTCTCAGGTGCACCTTCATGCTCCAAATCTGATGTTAAACCACATCCCAAAGGTGTTCTATTATATTCAGATACGATGGCCGGGAAGGCCACCGAAGAACATTGGACTCATTGTCATGTTCATGAAACCAGTTTGAGATGAATTTGTGACATCATGCTTTATCATAATAAATTATCATGCAGGAGGTAGCCATTATATAATGGGTAAATTGTGGCCATGAATGGATGCACATGGGCAGCAACAATACTCAAATAGGCTGTGGTATTCAAGAGATCATTGATTGGCATTAACAGGCCCAAAGTGTGCCAAGAAAACATTACAAACACAATTACACCACCCCCATCATCCTGGACTGTTGACACAAGGCAGATTGTGTCCATGGACTCATGCTGTTGGTGCCAAATTCTGGCACTACCATCTGTGAGCCTCGGCAGAAATTGAACTTCATCAGACCAGGCTACGGTTTTCCAGTCTTCAACCGTCTAGTTTTGGTGAGCCTGTGCTCACTGCAGCCTTAGCCTTCCATTTTTGGCTGACAGAAGTAGAGCATGACATGGTCTTCTGCTGTTGTACCAAGGCTCGACATGTTGTGCATTCTGAGATGCTTTTCTGCTCATCACAATTGTACAGAGTGGTTATCTGAGTTACTTTAGCTGTTTCTGGCCATTTTCTGTTGACTGGATTTTTTTTCTTTATTGAACCATTTTGAGTAAACTCTGAAAAGTAAAAAGAGACTGTGGGACCAGGAGATCAGCATTTATAGGAATACTCAAACCAGCCCATCTGGGACCAACTATCATGTCACGGAAATCACATTTTTCCCCATTCTGATGGTTGATGTTGATTACCCAAAGCTGCTGGCCCATATCTGCATGATTTTATGCACTGTACTGTGTCACATGATTGGCTGATTAGATAATTGCATGAATGAGTAGGTGTACATGTGTTCCTAATAAAGTGTTCAGTGAGAAAACAATGTGAAAATATATTTATTTACTTTTTAATCTCACCTTGTAAGGGGTATTTTGAGGAAAGAGCCAGTTTAACAAATATAGCAGTAAAAGCAGAGTCATTCTGTCTCTATGTGTCTAAAGCC
The DNA here is from genome assembly GCA_030068235.1 of Notoglanidium macrostoma. Lineage (NCBI taxonomy): Eukaryota > Metazoa > Chordata > Actinopteri > Siluriformes > Auchenoglanididae > Notoglanidium > Notoglanidium macrostoma. The sequence goes on along the minus strand of JAQQZR010000009.1, from coordinate 12,722,930 downwards.
TTGCTAGCTTAGTGTGTTTTTCTCAGACAGTGACTATTCTGCTTTGATCAAGATCAAGAGATCAAGTTGGATAGCTATGTGACATAGTGAACAAGAAATATGCCTAATCAATTCAGGTATCAAAATGTTGATACTCCGGTGCTGTAGTCAGAAATCTTTAAATCTGATTTTTTTTTTTCCTTTTCACTGTTGGAGGTAATCAGAGTATTTTACTGCTGATTGAAATACCTGCAACAGAGAAACATGTTTGGTTCAGGAAGTCTGTAGTTTTCAGAACTATGCATAGTAGAAAATGCCAAAGTTTCACCACATGAAGGGTTTTCCCATGCCACCACATATTAAAACAAATTAAGTTTAAGACTTAATAGTAAGAAAATTGAAGTGAAATAGAAATATTACAACTGTCTGATCTGTGTAAAAATAAAACCAAATAGGATTTTAGTTCCTGTCACATTTATTACCATCTGTACATGGTAATTAATTAATTCTGTTAGTTTATTATATAAATCTAGCAGCGATTCTCTGACAGCCTCAATGTGGCACACACACACACACACACACACACACACACACACACATACACACACACTCACACACACTCACACACACACCCCTGTCTGACCTTAGTTTTTTCTTCACCAGTGGTCATACATACTGATTTAACACTGCCAACTGAAGACTGAATGCTCCCATAAGGAAGATAATAAAAATAATACTACCCAAAAATAATTATGATAACTAGTAATATACTCAAGGTGTCACATACACTCCAGGGCAAAAAAAAGAGGCAAACCCAATATTCCAAACATTAAGCTTTTAATATCTTCAAACAGAAGCTATTTTGGAAAATTTTGAACACCCAGACAATTAGTTTCAATTTTATATCATTTAAACATTTAAATCTTTTCATGATTTTCTCTCTGTGTACCAGAAGACTATATAAGTGAACTTCCCTGTTTCCAGCTTTCCCCCCAACAGTTTCAGCAACGGGCATTGATGAGCAAAAGAAGGCCGAGGTCTCAGGAGTGCTTTTTGTAGTTCTTGTTAATTTTCTGCCCAGTGATTTTTGTTGAAATCATTAAAAGCTTAATGTTTTACAATATTAGGTTTGCCTAATTTTCGGTATGCTCATTTTTTTGCCCAGAAGTATACTGTATACCTTCAACATTTACACACATTTTTTTCTAATCAGTTTTGTCTCATACATACAAAAACACATGCTTTGTAATTACTAGGGATGTGTATCTCCATCACTAAGGCTAATGCAATAGATACATATGAAGCAACTACTTATGTGATACAGTTCACCCCTATTGCAATACAGAACGATTTGCCACGATTTGATACAACACAATGCGATTCAACATGATTAGGGCAGTGGGGGTGTAATCGAGCATCAGCTGTGGGTGGAGAGGAAGCAGGTTGAACCAGCAGGTTATACATGATGGTTTTCACCTGTTCTCAATCACAGAGTAAATTTTATATGTGTCTGAGTGTTTGCAGGAGGGAGACCTGTGGCGAGAGAAAGAGGAAATTAAAACCTATCACAGAGCTGTGTGCGTATGTGAGTGTGTCTTCATGTAAGACATGAAAATAAAAAGTTCTGCTGAAAAGTTAGTGAAAAATCAAACCACCTTAGTTATCGCAAGCCTGCTCTCCATTTCCACATTTCCCAGAACCATGAAAGTGTCACACTGATGCTAAAATGCAAGATTTGAGGAAGAAGCATTGCCCCTCAATGAATATCATCCAGACCCTCACCAGCATTCACCAAATGCAACATCAGGCCCTCATAGTACTGTGCCTGGAGGTTCTTCTCTAGGCAGAGAATCAGCATGCCGAATCCAGAGCTTGATCCAGCCAGTGGGTCCTCCTGCAGCAACTCTGGTGGTCGCTGGAATCATACCCCACATCACCCTCACCAAGATTTGGTACTCAGAATGACCTCAAAGCATTCCTGGAGCTCGTGGAGTGTGCTACAGAAGCATGCTTTTGGCTGACCTCTCAGTAGGCAGTTCACCTGTTGCTGCTCCTGTCAGGGGAGGCCCAGCTCATGGTGCAACAGCTCCCCCTTGCCAACCAGCTGGAGTATTTAGACCTTAAGCGGGCCATCATGCAATGGGTTGGCCATGCCCGGAAAAGCATTGTGCATCCACTCACCGGTATACAGAGAGCTTGGCCACCTGTTTGCTCTTGCCCAACAGCCCCACGATGCCTGCTGAAGGTAGCTGCAGGCAATGCTGATGACATCATTGACTGAGTGGTAATGGGGCTGTACGTTGCTCAGCTGCTGGAAAGGACGGTAAAGTGGGTTCAGTGCAACTTTCTGGCCTCGCTGGAAGAGGGGATCCAGCTGGGGGAAGACCATGTGAAGGCATTTCCTGGGGCAGGCGAGTTCTTCTTCCCGGCACTTCTCCCCTTCTCTCTCTCCCTTTATCTGAACCCCATTACATACAGCTCATCATAATCCCATGTCCCATTTAGGACAGAATAAAAGCCTGATCCGTCTTTGGCTCATTATTATTAGCCTGGCATTTGCGGTGATGTTTGCAGATGGTGGGCAGTATATCACAAATGTCAGTTGGTGAATCTGTTAGCTACCAAAAGAGTGCCTTTCCGCCCTTTATCTTTAATCAAGATCACCTTCAAAAGATTTGTTATAGGACTTGTTGGGCCATTAGAATGGGCTGCATGATGGCAGTCACTTTGCGTTCATCCTGGTGGATCATGCAACGCAATACCTGGAGGCAGTGTGACATTTCTGCATACAGTGTTGCGGAGACACTATTCCACACTATCTCCTAAGTTTGTATGCCAAAAGAGATCCTAACTGATCAAAGCACAACATTTATGTCACACACACTTTGTGAACTGTACTGCTTATTGGAGATTAAATCAATTTGTACCAGTGTTCACCATCCACAGACAGATGGACTGTTCAAACAATTTAATCAAACGCATAAAATTAGTAAATTAATTCACAAGGACACACAGAATTGGTATAAGTGGCTTTAGACCTTATTATTCACAGTACAAGAGGCCCCCCAAGGCTCCACAAGGTTTTCCCCATTTGAATTGTTGTATGGGCACAAGCATCGTGGCATTCTTGACAACTTTAGGGAAAACTGGGAGAAGGTAAAATGAAATTCAGTATGTTCTTGACCTGAGAGCAAAACTCCACACTTTGAATCACCTAAAAGATAGAGGCAATGCAAGTTAAATACCTCACCTCAATCATCTGAAACCATGGAGAAAGGAGATTCTTGTGGCTCTGATGACCATAGTTCTTGAGACAGAGGAACTGGGACTGAAGGCAAGTTAAAAAAATGCAGTCCAATTAATCCCGGTCCCCTGCGGAGACAACCTAATGCCATCCCAGAGAGCACAGGTTGACAGGGTGCAGGAGGAAATTTCTGATGTGTTTTCACCTATACCTGGTCGCACTAACCTCATAGAGCACCACACTGACTCCTCCAGGTGTGGTTGTACATAGCCTCTTGTACTGAACACAACAAAATAGTGGTTTGGAAGGAACTCAAGGATATGCTCAACGCTGAGGTAATCAAAGAGTCTCACAGCAAATGGAGCAGCCCGGTGGTCATGGTCTGGTTCTGTGTGGACTTTAGAAAAGTCAATGCGAACTCTAAGTTTGACACATATCCAATACCTAGCATTGATGAACTGCATGATCATTTAGGCATGGCTAAATGGTGTGAAGAGGGTCTAGCGCAAGAAGGGACTTTTATTTTGAAACCCTACTGGAGACATGGTTAATGAGCCACCAGAGTCTCCCATTCACGCACGATATACTCTTGTGTGAATCGCTCAGACATGACTCCAACTTGCCTGTGACTCATGGTTGATTCACATTAACCTTTAGTTACATTTAGACATCTTTTAAATTTTATGGTCCATGATTTTTTTTAAGAAACTGTAGTACACAGCATCAATATTGTTAAAAAAAATTATCAACGTGGACTTTAAATTTGACACATATCCGATGCCTAGCATTGATGAACTGCTTGATCATTTAGGTATGGCTAGCATTTATTCGACAATAGAGCTTTCCAAGAGGTATTGGCAGACTCCCTTGACTCCAATATCCTAAAGAAGAAAATGGCCATTTCCATACCATTTGGGTTACATCAATATGTCACCCTTCCATTTGGGTTGTTTGGAGCCCCAGCAACATTTCAATGACTCATGGGCAGAATCCTTCATGGACACAGGACCTATTACATCTAAGGGCTGTATGGAGATCCTTGAGAGGGCGGGACTCACAGTAAACCCAAAGAAGAGTACAAATTGACGGATGGAAGTATGGTATTTGGGCTTCCACTTGGGCTGGTGCATCCTCAAATTGATAATACAGCAGACACTGCTGCTTGCCTGAGACGCAAGACCAAAAAGGGGGTGAAGCAGTCCCTGGGGCTGGCTGGCTATTAAAGAAGGTTCATACCTAATTTTTTGGGATGTCACCAGCCTGCTGACTGATCTCACTAAAAAGTTTCAGATAATGGAGGTATGTGAATGAGCTTTTGCCCAGGAAAAAGATGTTTTGTGTGGAGAATGGAAGTTGTTTTGTCCCAGGTGATGGACGGGGAGGAGCACCCCATGCAGTACATCAGCCGCAAGCTCTCGGTGCAAGAGATTAAGTACGGCACAATCGAGAAGGAGTGTCTGGCCATCAAATGAGCAGTCCACAACCTCCGATACTTCTTGCTTGTATGCCTTTTCACTCTCTGTTCTAACCTGATCATGCTCCAAAGCCTCCACTGCATGAAGGATGCCAGGATCACTCGTTGGTTTAAATTTGAGGAGGTCCACAGGCTGAGGGTGCAGATGTTGGTGGTAGATTAACTCTCCTGCCAGGGAGGAGTGAGCTGCAGGCTCCCTGGCATGAGTCAGGCAGTGGATGAATGTGGCAGTGGGATCGTGATCAAGTGTCAGCTGTGGGCAGAGAGGAGGTATGTTGAACCGGCAGATAAGACATGATGGCTTTCACCTGTGCACAGGGTATACATATGTGTCGGTGTATATGACTTGAAGAGGGTCTGGCGCAAGAAGGGACTTTTATTTTGAAACCCCATTGGACACATGGTTAATGAGCCACCAGAGTCTCCCATTCACGCACCATATATTCTTGTGTGAATCGCTCAGACATGACTCCAACTTGCTTGTGACTCACGGTTGAGAAATATTTCAGAGAGAAGGAATCAATCTAAATAGAAAATTACTGGTTATAAAATATTGGTCACATTTCTAAAAAATAAAGGCATAGGGCCTCTACTAATAATTATATATTCATAAATCAGATTTTACTGATGAAAAGATGTTAGAAACAAGTGAATCCAGAGTTCATACCAAATTGCATCTGGTTTACACTTTTTAATTGGTCAATCGCATCATTAACTTTTAAACTGGTGCACACGGTCAATCATACCATTCCTAGTAATTGCTATATACAATAACATTCACATATTTCAATTAATCAACCAAGGGTTTATGTGAAATGTGCATTTCTGACCTGTGCATGTGAAAAACTTTGACTCCCCAACACTCAGTTCTACCTTCTTCAGAGAGATGGAGACTTGGAGAACACCTGACAGAGAGGGAGATAAGAGAAGAGGTCATGAGAAATTCATCATAGACAAAAGAGTGCCCTATGATTCGATGAGAAAATCATGCCAAGCCACTGGCAGCATGTAAAAATGCTGCAAATGAACCTGGAGAGATGAGAGGCAACTGATAAAAAGCAGTGCATAAGATGAAGATTTTTTTCCTTTATGTTTCTTGCATCACTATTTGTCAACGGATTTAAAGGGTCACATAGAACAAAAGAGACAATCCGACAATCTATAAATTTTTATTAATAACATTAATAGCATTTTCAATAATGCACTAGCAAAATCAATAGCATTTTATAAATTTTATTAATAAAATTAATAGAGATAATCTGAGAGAGCATGGATGGTGCATGTGTGTGTGTGTGTGTGTGTGTGTGCACGTGGTGGGGCTGAGGGGTGGATGTTAAGGAATATGGTACCCCTCATTACAGAGTGTTGGATGCCCAGGTGCGTTGGTGTGGAGGAGAACGTCAAAGCCTGCATATGAAATAGCTGTGTAATGTATGCATGGGCTGAAGTCATTAATGTGTGAACTGGTGTGCAATGGAAATTCAAGTCTTTCAGCTCAGGGAAATGAAACAATTCCTGAAATGAAAAATTCCTGCACTTTCATGACAGCCAGCTCTTTCCATCAGAAAATGACTGATTGATGTTCTTTAATATCTCCTTTACAATAAGGCAAAGGCTGAACTGGACAAACATTTCTACACATCATACATATGCTTACATATTCAAAAAGATATATGCGTGCACACACACACACACACACACACACACACACACACACACACACACACTCACACACACACACGCTTACTATGACTGCTAGGCTTGGCAATCAATAGCATTTGACAAAATGATTAATTACAGCACTGTCAGGCAGGAGGCAGTCACCTGGTTAGAGACGTGTCTGATGGTATACATAAAAGCTGATGCCCATAGCAACAAATTTATAATTACAATCAGCAATACTCAAATTGTATCCATACATTTCACACTCTTTCATGCTGAACATCCCTTTAAGCCATCAAATAAATAGCCGTCCTCGGGTGGGACTGAGCTGTTATTAAGTGATGTTATAACTGTTATTACCATGTTTACTGCTTGAGTTCTCCAAGTACACATAACAGTGTTGTGTATATGCTATGTATCGAACACTGCCTCTAGTTATGATATCATTACAGTGGTCTCAGACCAGTACAACCAGTTCTGTTTAACTGCTTTACAAGAATATTTATATAAAAATCTCGAAGACACTGCAAGTTATAAACAAAGTTAAACTACAAATCTGTATGCTATTTATGCATAATTGAAGATCAGAAATGAATGAAATATACAGTTGTTTGTACACAAATAAATGAGTGAAAGGTCTACAGCTTGTAGAAGAAAAATGCCCTGATATAGAAGTATTTTCATTTTTACACCAGTGCTCCAAAACTAGTTTAAATAAAAAAATATATATTGGAAAAATCTGAAACTGGAAAAAGGAAGCCATTAACCTTTAGTTACATTTAGACATCTTTTTAATTTTATGGTCCATGATGTTTTTAAGAAACTTATACAGGATTCATAACATTGTAACCCTGCTTAAAGTCATGTGAGTGGACACACACACACACACACACACACACACACACACACACACACACACACACACACACACACACACACACAC
>JAQQZR010000009.1:12695647-12715528 GCA_030068235.1 Notoglanidium macrostoma | reverse complement strand
CAATGTGTCACACACACACACACACACACACACACACACACACACACACACACACACACACACACCTGCATTAACAAGTGAATGAATTCTGTCTTTCTGTTGTTTTATTATTTTCAAATAACTGAAATAATGATCTAATACATGAGATATTTTTAAGTAATTGTTAGTGTAGGGCCTGGGTAAATGTGACCTTCATTGATAATTATAATAATGTTAGGTAGTATATGATAGTGTCTAATCAAAAAAAAATTACACAATTTGAACTCTAATCAATAATAGAAAAACTTTGATTTATTGGTTTCATTATTAACATCTCATGTGATTTTATTGCCCATTAGCTTGAAAATGATATTTATTCTAACCACTGATCATCCTAACACAATGCTCTCATTACAAATTAATGACGTTCTGATCCGAAATTAATTTTGACGTTTTCACTCACACCACTGGGAGATGTTGTGATGAGTCTGTTGCTTGGTAATATTGATCAGGAATGCAAAATGATGCTCCAGCATTTCCATGCCACTGAAATGAGTCCCAAATGCTGCAAAATGGACACGTTATGCATATTAACTATAGGAAGTCCCTGATCATATTCCCTGACTGTAGAACCCATTAATTCACTGCATACCTTCTGGTCCCTCTGCCGCAGAATATTAGAAATCAGTTTTGATAATAAGTCTTTAATATTTAATATGCGCATACATAAGCTAGAGCATGGGAGCGTAGGAAGTAATTCTTTGATGGGCGCTTTTTAATCATGAGAGCTTATATAATATGATGCAAGGAACAAGGTAGAGAGGTAAGAAACAAACAGTCTATTCTTCCAACTTTTCAGTTATGGAGAGTGAAAAAAGAACTTCCTTAGGCAACATATGAAGATGAAAAAGCACATGCTCAAAATTCCTGACAAACAAGAACATCCCATTAAAAGACTGTGTTTTGAAGTAAAGTTTATCACTATGGCATATGATCTATATAATTTCATAGACACAGGAATATCTCTGCATGCAGCACATTAAAACAAGACAAAAGCCGCCTCTCCACCAGAGGAAACACACAGAGTTCCTTTATCAATGATTCACATCGTGACCTGGAGGAAAATGTGAATAAGTATCCATCATGATTTCTCATCCCATTGCAGTGGGCTTGTTTGTCCAAAGAGTCATCTAGGTGGACTTACAAAAGTGCTGTTTCAACTTTGTTGGACCATTTTAACAGCCAACATATATCTCTCTTACATATCCTGTCTGTGGACTTCTGTCTGACTCACAATTTGAGCATGTATCTGTCTTTACATGTATTTGTCTTTAGTTTGTGCTCCTTTTTAGGGTTATTATCTTCTTGAAAGCTCCGTCTTTAAGACAATGTGTAACCTTGTGGCAAAGGCACTTAAATTCAGGATGCCATCTATTTTCACAAGAGTAGGCTCATGGGTCCAATCAGTGGCAAATTTTTAGCTAACTTAGATTTTGAAAAACTTTTTGTTATGACATTTATTGTATTTCATGGAATTTAAACTGATTATGTAGTATCGTTAACCATATGTCTCATTTGTATTAAAATCTCTTCAGTTTTTCCTTGGGTGGTTCAGCAAGCAAGTAGCATTGCTGCCGCATAGCTCCAGGGTCCCAGGTTTATACACCCGGGATCAGCATAGGTGTCAGTCTGCCGTCAGGAGCGAAAGTGATGACCAGCACCTTTTTGAGAAGTTCAGAAGTTGGAGCAGGCATACAAAAAGGTGGAGAGCTTTGAAAAAAGACACTGGGTGCAGCACTTTTTCTCTAGGTGGCGGCATATGCTCTCTCCTCATTGGTAATAATTGAAAAAAGAAACTGACACTTAGAAAAAAACCTATATGGACACCAGCCCTTATGTAGGTGTCAGTAGTTCTGTCACAATATCACCGCATCATCATTTACATCAGCACCAGCAACGTCACAACCGATCACAACACGTTAATCCAATGGTTCCAATTCCCACTGGAGCTATGGTAAAAAAATTACTATTAATGTTACTAGGTTGCCAGGGGATAGATTAACATTTCAACTTTACAGTTTTTTTCATTCTCACACTACACCACTATAGCATAGTAGTGGTAAATAAATGGTTTTCGGTGTGAATGGGGTAAGTGTGGAGGTGGATTACTCCTAGGTGTGAATGTAAGTGAAACTGGAAAAACTGGAAATCCGTGTGGACATGAGATGATGTGAAACTCTGCACAAACAGTAACCAGGATCAAATCTCAGAATCAAACTGTGATGTAGCAGTTTTGCTCCATCTGAGAAAATCTTTATCACAAAGGGAAAAAGATTCTGAAAAACAGATCATGAACAGAAGTCATAATTTCTTCAGTTGTTGGATTATAAAAATGTAACTCTTAGTATTTAATGGTGATTTTCCCATCATTTATGGTTTCTTTAGGAGTCTTAAAGTTTACTCTGTGAGTAATAGAATATATCTTGTTTAATATGCAAAGACCTTCCTATAAATTGGCATGATCAATTTGTTGCATTGTTGGGAAGTAACCTAAACTCTATAATCCTAACTGACAGGGAAGAACTTTGCTTTAAGCTGTAAGATAGCGTCCGAACTAATATTAATTTAGGTAAATGGCCGGGCGCTTGGCTGATTCCCACATAGCTCTATAAAAAGGAGATTTCACAGGCGAGTGGCTGCACATTTAAATTCTGTCACCATAATCAGAAATCCAGCATGTGGCACTGAGACAGAATTCCCCTGAGGCTTTAGATGTATGCCAACCTGAACACAACAAAGAACTTTATTGAAAAACAACAACAGTGTTTTCAAGTGATGCAGACTTTGGTAGTAAAGTTAGTCTATGCACAAATTGTATGGGGTTTCCTTTGTAGAAAAATCGTGAGTGCTAGAATAAGATATTCTCTGTGGAGATTTGCTCAATTGTTGTAAAGAACTTTAGGATTTATTAGAAGTGCTTTGGTAATAACGGTTTCTCGGATATATGGATGAAACCTTTCATTCATTGATTCATTGCTTCCTTTTTGGTAACTGCTTACTCCTGATCAGAATCACAGTGGATCTGAAGTCTATTCCTGGGAACACTAGGTATGAGTTGGAGACATCCAGAGTGGTATATCACAGGGCATTATGCAGTGGCTAGTGTAACCAATTCACATACATCTCTTGGGAGGAAACTCATGTGGATATTCAGAGAACGTGAAAGAAAACTCTACACACACAGTAACCCGAGTTCATTGATCATACAGGGAAAGTTGGACATGTAAGGTGGAAAGGTATCTGCTGCACCACTGTGCCACCAAGATGACATCTTATTAAGCCTAAAAATAGAACTGCAAAACAGATGGTAAATAGGGTTTGAGCATGTGTACTGTTGCATAAAAGCCAAAATTCACTACGAAGCTCAGTGTCAGCCCACCAGACTGGCATGTTTGCAACAAGCAAGCTGCATCCTGCTGACTTTCCATCACCAGCCCCAAGTCTACTGCACAGAGGGGTGGAAATCAAATCATTGGCTCTACTGCATGGATAAATACCACCTGCTTCCTTACACTGAATCTGATGGCATTCTGTGGGAGAAGCACCAGGGAAACCAAAGCCTGACAAACTCTACATGACAACTGACAAGCTGAGCAGTCAACGGTGTCCCAGCGGTGGTCCAGTCCTGCAGAAGAAGGAGAAGAGTGTGCTACCAGGGTAGAGCTTATTTTCCATATTAAGAATGCGTAATATTTATGAACAGTGCTGATGCAGATTTCAGTCAACATGGGTCCAGTTTATGTGGTCTCATTTTTGCATTTTATAATGGGTTTTTTTCCACTTTAAAGGGAAACTGTAGTGGTTTTTCAATCTAATCTCCACATAGTGTCGGTTAACACAGGCAGTAATTTTGACCCAAAAAGAACAAAAAAACTGTTCAACTCACTCATTCACAATAAATGTTATATAACATTTATAAATAAATAAAATATGTGAATCTATGCTGCAGATTGAAAACTATAATTGTTACAGTCAGACCATAAAGATATGATGATAAGACAGACCTGAGAGAATGTTCTTCTAAAGGTCTCGGATTGTAGTTTATAGCCAACTTTCCAAAATCGGAGCAATACAGTAAAAACACTAACAACTGCAATTAGAATTACAGTGGGGTCCAAAAGCTCTAGCATAAATGCTTCTATTTCGCATTCTTCTCTAATTTATTACAAAATTTTTCATTATAAATTATATTGCTGACAATAACTTGAGTGAGAAATTGAATCTTTAAAATATTTGCACGAATTACAAAGTTTCTTAATATATGGTATATCCCCTTTTTGCTTTAATGTCAATGTGCAGATTAGGCATGAGGGAAATCTGTTTTTGTACAAAGCAGTTCAGATGGTCAATATCATGCATTTGCCTTCATTTAAGCAGAGACCTAGAAATAATCTATGGATATAATGTATATTCTTTTTATTGAACATTTGATTTCCTTGTTTTAAATATTTCAGAATTCTAAAACCTTCTCTTTATTTCCAATTTTTAACAAAAAACACAAACCCAGATTTTCTGGGAAATATGTTGCAAATCTTGTTCACTGTTATCACTACAGATGTGACGGATAACTATTACGTAGAAAGAAATATTCAATGTTCATTTAATAGTGCTGCTTAATTTAAGATTAAGCTAAGTTAAATCTGTCTCTACATGAATAAGTAAGAGAGTTTTAATAAACTAGTGTAATTAATGGTGGGCAGCTCAAGGAGGTTCATACAGTATAGGCTTGCATCTTTCCAACAGAACTCTTAATGCAAAAATTCCATTTCACATGAGATCATATTTTTTTCATGTAACTATGTGACTAGGCAATGAGTGATGAGCAATAAATGGTAATCAATGAATTCATTCATCTTATGTACATAACTGCTTTATCCTGGTCAAAGTCACAGTGAATCCAGAGTGAATCCCAGGAACACTGGGCACAAGGCAGAAGAATACATCCCAGATGAGATACTAATGCAGCACAGGGCACCATTGCCCTGTTCATACACACATTGCCCAAAATTGCATGTTTTTGGACAGTAGCAGAAAATCTTAGATCCCACAGTGAAACCAATACAGACAAGGGAAAAATCTCTGCACAGACCGGTTTGAACCTGAGAAATGATATTTTTTAAATGTGAAAAAAAAATTATCATGTGAAAATAATTAATCATTACATGTCGTACATGTAAAATGTGAACATGTGAAGTTTCTAAAATTCATAATTCAAGAATTAATCTTTAGTAATGGCTTCAACCTGGTCAAGGTCATGGTTGATCTGGAGCTTATCCCAGGAGGCAGAAACACACACACAAGCACACACACACACACACACACACACACACATGCACACACTTATTTAGACCTAGTGACGATTTAGTGCAGCCTATGTCTTCGGGAAGTGGGAAGAAACCAGAGAACCCAGAAAGAAACCCACATGAACAAGGGGAGAACATTTGTGTCTAAAACTTCACATGTGAAATTCATGTAATCTGTTTTTTAATCAGGAGTGGAAATGATTCCCAGAGCTCCCAGCATACATTCCAGATTATTCCCAGCATGCATTACAATTGATCAGTGGCAGCCTGATGTATATAGGCTAAATTTAGTGTCAGGGGATTAATATTGGCTAAAAACGGCATTTCTTTAACCTACAGGGACTCCCTTCTCTGAGGTGATATCCTTATTCTTCACTTCATAGGGGAATAATCTGCTTTATTCACGGTCATATTTCAACAAGTAGTAGGTATATAAGCTGAAATGTATGATATTTTCGTCAATGGGTTGCTGAAATCATGGTTAAATAAGCTCTTTGCCCTCACAGTGCAGGTATAATGACGCATAAGCGGGGACACCCTGGTTTTTTTTTTTTTTTCTTCTGTTCCAGAAAATCCCGCGCCGTCATTCGGGTCTTCATTCAGCAGCTCGCGCGCACACGGCGGAGGCGCGACTGTGCGCGCACACACACGCACATACACACAGACACACACGCGCGCACTCGCGCACGCTTCATGCGGTCGCGTTTTAACGCACAGGAAACCGAGGAGCTTGTGAGTGGGTTTCTTCTTTACGCCAAGATTGAGCCAGTGAAGCAGCGCGCGCTCGCTCGCTTTCGGACCGTCCTCATTCTCCTCGCTCAGTCTGCGTCTCGGTGCGGTGTGGCTGAAGGCGCGAGCTGACGGTTAGAATGGGCGAACCCTTCCGGTTTCCACTGTAACTCTGGAAATGGAGCCCACATTCCCGCGGGGAGACAAAGGTACGAACACTGATGCTTTCTCTTCTATTTCTTTTCTCTTCTCTCACAGCCTGTAGAGCGCTCAATCCGTGGATGTTACCGAAGCGCGCGGTTACAGACAGCGCACGCGACAGCTCCTTGTCTATTGACTGACTCTCAGCTGCTATTTACACTTGTTGAGTGAACATGAGCATGATGAGCGTGAAAGCGCAAGGTTACTGCAGTACGTGCACTGAAGGGGAAGAAATGCTTTGGGATGCGTGCTACCATTAATCGTTTCCCGATAAAGTGCCCGGCTGATGCTGCTGCTGCTGCAGGTTTGATTACGTTTTATTATGTTGCCATGGCGACAGGAAAAAAGTATTAGCGCTAGGGCACGCACTCAATCTTACAAGCTGTACTGATGGATTAGAAACGCACTTTCACTATTGCACTAATGCAGCAGCCTGTATTAACACAGCACCGGTTATTTGACGATTAATCGACTGCATTACATCATGATCAGTGAAGATGCATCCTGGGATCCTGTACACATTCTGGACCAGTCTGACTCTTTTCCTGCAGTGAAGCTTTGCCGTCTTGTTTAGTCTGAAGGCGTGAACCTGCAGTTCACTTCATGCATAATTATTATTACTGTATTTTTTTCCCCAAACCCAGTGTGAAACTAACCCACAACTTATCCTCCAGAGCCAGGTAGACCACATTTCTCAACTTTGAGTGAATTATTCATACTTGGTTTATTTTCATTCATGCATATTGCTTATTGCCTGTGTCACAATGGAGCGAATCATGTCACGCAAAATAATGTTTCCAGCCACTGCAGGTGATGCTATTTGTTGCATACATGTCTGTTTATGGATGCGCACACATTCAGCATTCAAAGCTTTAGCATGTAGAAAGAAGAGGTGGTGTATCTCATGTTACAATGACTTCTATGTTATGAACACTATTTTGGAACTGTTATGGGTGAAAATTTTGTGAGACTGAGCCAATATCACTAACAAGGCTTATAAAAAAAACCTACAACTTGCACAGAAGAAGCACATTTGAATGCATGGTATGCTTGAAGATCATGCAACACTGTATGTCTTTATTTAACACCGTCATTCTGCTGAGCACATAGACCTGATCTTGAGATTTTTGCAGTAACAGGATTATATCACGTAATTCATATAGCACTGCAATGGCACTTTATTGCTTGCAGTACCGCCGACAACACCCTTAATGTGCATCCTCTTCACTAAAAATATACATTTGGGCTATCAGATCATCTCCAAGAATTTTTTGATTGATAGCATGGACTATACCTGGTCCATGCTATCATAATGATTATGGAAAATTTTCATATTCTGTTACATGTGCATGGAAAATATCAGCCGTTCAGCTCTTGAAAGGAGTCATTGCCTCAAGCAATGTAAGTGTTAACTGAACCATCACAATTTTTGATTTCTCTGATTTTGACCTTGACGTTCTGCTTTCAAAGCGTGATCTTTTTTTTTCTTCTTGGAGCCGCTGTCCATACAGTGATATGACATTTTGAAATGTACCCAATAGCAGATTCTTTTTTTTATCAGAGGGTTTAAAACTTGTGAAGTGTTTGTTTTCTACTCAGAAAAGATTACTGGGTGTCCCTCTTTAAATCATCAGAGTGTAATAACTTTAAGTGCAGCTCACTGTTTGAACATTAGTAATGGTTCACTCTTATCAAGGCCGATTCTGAAATGAGGTTATTATCTGAAATGATGTCATTGACTTACTCAATTTCTTTCACATATTATAATATGATAAGGAGTGGTCCAAGTTCAAAAATAAGACATCAGCAGAAAATTTAGTTCCTGCTATTTCCTGCTATACGCTGTCAGTTGTAATTAAAGCATGTTCTGAAATTGTGTGTGCATGGCAGCTCCCCTGTCTAGGTTTTTAGGTAAACTGAAGCCAGCATAATTATATACTCTGACAATTTCTGACACGTCCAAGCTCACGCTAATTTGCATAAAGTTGGCAGTCAGAGCCACATGTAATGAGCTTCTCGTCTGCCATTCCATACAATAATGAAGCATCAGAGTTAAGCATGTCCCTCGCTTACACTGGCCCGAATGCACCGAACTGCTGGACAACTCATTTGTCTGCCTCTTTCTTTCATATCATGTGTGAGCACCCACGCAATGCAGCAAGCTCTGCACTCACTTACCAGTCCTGTGGAGGAAATTTTAATCCACTAAATATTGCTCTTTTCGTGGGTTTCTGCTACATGGAATAAATGATGATTGATTTTACCAAATTGAATCAGTTGAATTGATTTTTCATCATTTTGGCCTTTAATAACAAGACTGGTTTCATGAGGGTCACAGTATACTGTATTTTGATGTACTTTGTATATTCTGAACACACACAGACATTATATTATATTATATTATATTATATTATATTATATTATATTATATTATATTATATTATATTATATTATATTATATACTTCTACCTGCTTTCAACAGCTGCAATGCCAGATTTTTTTTTTTAATGGGAATTTTTTCGAGTCATGGCAATTCATCATCTTTTATGTGATGGATTCGCTAAGCTGATTTTGCTCTCACGTAACATTAGCCAGCCATTCTGACAAAATGCCTTATACCTATAAAAACATCGTTATACTGCATATTGAGCCGCAGTGTACAGACAGATCGACATGATTTCTGCTGTTGTCTCTTTGAGAACACTGGGACATTCTAATAAATGCCAAATCTCAGGAACAAGAAAAAAACAGCACAAATTTAGATCAAGCTCATACACACTCAATATTTTATTTGCCTTTGATGTGTATTATGCTTCTCTTATTAAGTTGCCAGCTGTCCTACATATTGCCTAGCACACTATCATAAGACTCCCAGCTGTCTTTATATTCATTAAAGCCTAAAATCCATGTCATACACATAAATAGCTTCTATTCTGTGTTGTGTGCGAGTGTGTGCACTTTTTGTTGCAAATGCTTAAATTCAAGGTGACCATGAAAGTGATCTGCTGCTCCCAGCTCGGTGGCCCATTCTTCAAGGGGGGTATCCGCATGGAACCGGGTAGCTGTTACGCGGCTCAGTGTGCATGCTGTTCAGTTTAACACTAACTAGACAGATGGAGGTGACAAACGAAAGGCATGTGGAGAAACTGCTTCCAGATGACGGCTTCCAGTCTTTAAAAATAGTTTATTTAATTATGAGATATAAATCACAGACATAACTTTGGAGTAAAAATATTGATATTGAGAAAAGAGAGGGTTAGGAAGTAGGAAGTGGTCATTTTTCATCACTATTTCCTATACCTGGGGCTGACAATTGCACCGAGGATTCACATTTACTGCCAAAATAATCATACATAGTCACTGTAAAAAGTGAGTTAGTGGTCATTAAAAGGAATTATTTATCATTTTAATTGTGGTGGCATGAAGAACATTAAAGTATCAGTAACTAATGCCTCTGCAATGACAACATAAGGACAGAGTATACAGTGTTACATGTAGATAACACAGCGGTTCAAAAATGAATAACAATTGGATTATGTTTTTTCAGCAAAGTAATACAAGTTTAGTTATTAAATTCTTACACTGTCAATGTAATAGTTTATTATAGTGGTTAGTAATTAGTAACTACTAATAACTATTAAGTTGCCACTTGATTACTTTCTACTAAGTACTTAAGCATTAATTAAGGAAACTTATTGTAAAGTGTAAAGAACTTCCATGAAACTCACTTATAACAGAAATCTAAGGGCAGTTTCTGAATTCTTTAAATAAAGGTTAGGCTTAGGGTTAGGGTGAGATTTAAAATAACATGAATTCAAAGCTCCAACCATTACAGTCTAAAGTCTTAAAAAAACAACACAGTATTTTTTCCGAAGCAGTATTAAGGTTACTTAGACTCTCCCGAAATGTAAAACAACCACATTCGTAATGCTTAACTGTATATTCTTCACTCATCAATAATAGTTTCTGAAAGGAAAAAATTATATTTTGATTTAGAAAATTATAGCCCTCGATTCAGAGTTATTAATTTACAATTTTAAATACCTTTGTCTGAATTCATTAAAGCAGCCTCCTACAACTGCCCTTATATTTTTATCGAAAGTTCAGAGTAAATGGGTTTATATTCTTTTCTCCATCCAGGGAAATATGTAAAAACTTCTGGTCTGTTATATATACGACAGATGCAGAGACTGTATTAAATAACATTGAAAAATTCCTTTAAGCTTTAAATTCATTCAAAAATTCCATTAAAATAACTCAAATGGCATCCTTTTCTGGGTGGCACCAGATAGTGGTATTATAAATCTCTACTCTTAGTTTGTTGAAAGGATGTCCAGTGTGAGCACACTATGAACGAGGCCTGGGATGAGCACAGGACAGTCTTTATGATTACAGCAGCAGTTCTTTGATGCAAATCTAAGCAAGGATGATACGAAACTGTTATGAGGATGCATAAATGTTTTGCAGCACAGCTTCAGAGCTCTGCAGATGCAGCCATCACTGTTGATTGTTGCTTGGAGTCATTGGAACAAAAGTCTTCCCCTGATGCTGTAGCTTAATATTCATTAACACAACACACTACAATTTACAGGGCAACTGTTCTTGTTGTTTGATTGCTATTCATTCATCATGCTTCTCTGTATCTATCCATCCGTCTCTCTTGATACAGATCAGGAACCAGAGGTTGCGAAGTGCAAGCAGTGAATACATTTATATGTGCTTATCTAGGATTCATTGTTGGTGCTATGAGATGGTGGTAGCAGTGGGGCAGTGGTAGCTCAGTGGTTAAGACATTGGACTAATGATCGGAAGGTCGTGAGTTCAAATCCCAGCACTGCCAAGTTATCGCTGATGGGCACTTGAGCAAGGCCCTTAACCCTCAACTGCTCAGCTGTATAAATGACATATATGTAAATCGCTCTGGATAAGGGCATCTGCCAAATAACATAAATGTAAAATGTAAATGAGATATAAGGACTAATGATTTTTAGCTACATAATACCGTATACCCCTGCACAAGGTGAAAGGTGTGAAACGGGTGTGTGGATGATCATGAATAGTCCCAGTCCAGAACCAGTATGGACCCGATCATGGTCTGGTCTCGAGCCTTCTCAGGTGGGGCCTCACTGATAATCCGACTCGCTGTTTCTCTATCACACGTCCTCTTGCTAACCTGTCTGTATGAGTGGTGGTTGATCCTCTAGTGTAGGGCTGAATGTGAAGTATTCATGGATTGAGTATATACTGTATAAACTACTAAATATATTCTATATATAATATAATTTATTTACTATATTATATAATAGCATATAGTTAGATGCCATCATATTCCCCAGACAAACCTATGAAAAGGTTTTTTGTTCTGCACAAGACATACATAAACTACTGTAGTGCTGCTCTGTTCTCTGTGTCTCACAAGGAACTGACCTGTTACAATATTTAAGAAGGTGAATTGGGTGTCGTTTTTCCAGTCTTCCACTGTCTAGTTTCAGTGAAACTCTGTCACTGTATCCTGTCCTTGGCCGACAGGCATGGTACACAGTGTTTCCTTCTGCTGTTGTAGCTCATCTGCCTCAAGGTTCGGCATATTGATGCTTTTTCCAAACCAGTCCGCCATTTTCCTCTGACGTCTCTGTTTAATTCTGGAGTTTCCTTCAACAGAACTGCCCCTCACTGCATGTTTTTTTTTTTTTGCGCAATTCCGTGTTTAGAGAATATTTTCTGTTAAAATCCCAGGACATCAGCATTTTCTGAAATAATCAAAATAGCCTGTCTGGCATCAACTGCCATGCAACAGTCAAAGTCATTGAGATCACATTTTCTGATGTTTGATGTAAACATTATCTGAAGCTCTTGAGCTGTATCTGCATGCAGCTGGATTATGCACTGCAATGCTGCCATGGAATAATTGCATGAATGAATAGGTGTACAGGTGTTCCTATTAGAGTGGCCTGTGAGTGTGTGTGTGTGTGTTATTTACATTCTGCCTAAAAGTCGAAACCTTCTAATTCCAAGTTCACAATAAATATAAAAGTTGTTTAAGTCATGCCTACAGGGATAATAGCTCATTTTCAAGTTGTCCCAAATTCCCTTGAATAATATTTTGGGTCAGTTGTAAAGTAATTTGCAGTGCATAAATGATGTTTAAGGTCTATTTTGCGTTAGGGATGCTTATTTCTAGAAACCTTAATCGTGATGGAGGCATGTTGTTTGTATCATGTCACATCAAAATGAATTTTTAGGTCAGGGTAAGAACTATCAGGATGAAATATGAAAGCTGTGTTTATGTATTTAGCTTTGAATGTATGCAAATTGATTGTGAATTATGTCATTTATGCAAAAGAGAGTAAGAGGATAAAAAGTGCAGGATAAAACAGCAAATGAAGGAAAAGGAATTGAAGTTTTAATTCCTGACAGATTATTGCACAATTCCATTACTAAAGCGCTTCTTTTTTTGTGATGTGCATCAACTAAACAACTGTTTTAATTCATCCCTACTAACCACCAAGAGAGAAAATACCATCTGGAAACCTTCTTGCATGCCAAGAACTTCCACATAGTCACAAAAGTAGTTGTGTGATGCAGTACTTTACATAAATTCTGTTTTAATACTTACTTTCACTAATAATGCTGATAAAGCTCCTAGCTAATTTGACCTAACATAACAAAACTGTTGATGTTCAGAATACTAGCTAATATAGGAAGTAATGTTCTTAAACTTTCACTGGATGTTTAATGTACGCAAATTTTACATAATATATCAGATAAGCACTTTGAATGTAATAAATAAAAATACACCAGTCTGCAGCCAGACATTTCTTGTGACATCCTGCGCTTTCAAAATATATTTGTTTTGAGATAATTTGGCAGGAAATCTTCAGATCTGCTCCTAGCCCTTGCTATCTGTGCTACCCAAGGCTATACACTACCTGCTCGATCATTATTGCAAAAAGATCTCTGGCAATCTGAATACAAGCAGTTTGATTGTAGACTTCAATAGATAGGCAGTGAAGTATTGATGACTTTAAAAGCACTAGCTGCTGCCGAGACATAGCACTCTGCAATGAATCTCCACTAAATCGGTAAAAAGTTCCTGACCTGGAGTCTCACATCACTGCACGGTTTATAATGTACACAACACTAACATCCCAAAATCACAACAAGTCTCAGGAATAAGCAGATGAGTTCAATTAAATGAGGAGAAACAAGAAATTCTTAGAAGGGTGCAGCAGCAAGGGTGTGGTCAAGTACAGGCTTTGAATGGGAAGAGGAGTAACAGAGAATGAGCAGGTAAAGAGTGAGTAGTTACACCTGTGTATGGTTAAGAATGATGTGTATTTATAAGTTGTTTGCTGCAGTGAGTGTCTGAAAGCGCTGATGCTGGTAGAGCAGATGTGATGTGAACAGAGTGATGAATTAAAAAAGGGGGGGGTGGGTGGGCAGCATCACTTTCTTATAGCTGACTTCCTGTATCCTCATTCCCATAATAGGGTTAAAAGCTAAATTATATGTATATAAGCAGATGGTCTGAGTGGATTCCCACAGGACGTTTGTCAAATCTAACCAAATATGATCATTATATGTTAATTCTATTCGTTTCAGTAGATTTTAGTGAGGATAGTTGTTAGTTTTAGAGAAAACCTCTGTACAGCTTGTCAGCTTTAATAGTTTATTATTTGTGAGATTTGGAAAAGATAACGCAAATACAAATAGCAAATTTTGGGTAAATTTGTAAAAACAGATGGTACCACATAGATGTTGTGTTCCAAAACTGTAAATATTGGTGTAAATATTTTATAATACTATAAAAAAAAAAAAGATAGAAGCAATATTTAAAAATGTTCGACAAAACACAATTGCGAACGGTCTGTGTTTCCAGTGAGTGACGTTGAGGGATTTCTCCTTTTTCCAATGCTCAATTTTTCTGAACTGGTTTCTTTAACATGTAGCTGGGCTGTAAACCTGTAGGCCCTGGGTAACTATATTACTTTGAACACAGTTGAACAAAGTTATATGTTAAACCTGCTCAAAACAAGCTGCTAGTCTGATTCTGGATTACTGTATGTTGACTGGCTATTATGGGGTAATTCACTAATAATAACCTATGACATAAATCACGTGTGATAGCCTTTTGGCTTGATTTTGTTTGAGGCTATGTCATTATTAATGTCCTTCTGTCTCACCAAAATCTATGGGCACAAACTGCTGCTGAAACAATGACTGCGAGTATTATATTCTTGATATCATGTTTTAATATCATGTTTCAAAAGTCCTTTTTTTAGAATCAGATTGCATTCTTTTGTATCTCTTCCAACCTGCACAATACCAAAGCCTGATCAATAGATATAACATATCCCTGCAACTGAATTTCATAAAAATTTATTAATTAACTAGAGCAATAAATGATGAACTACATTTCACTGTGCACACACATATAAATCATGTACATGTACACACGTATGAACACGCTCTTGAGCATCAGGAGAGAGCTGACTTTGCTCACTGCACTGGAATGTATCTAAAATTCCTGTTTATATCACATTTTGCAGTGAAGGATTGTCTTACCGCAGTGCGTGTATCTTGTACTTCTAAATCAATGGAATGTCAGTTCAGCTGTCATGTTTTGTGATGAAAGTGGGACCCCGTCTGCTCCATACCTCATGCAACAGACTGCAGGGTGTGGAAAAGCTCTGAAATATTACACCGAACGTCAGCCTGGCTGATGCCTTTTATTTAAAAACTGAACAAACTGCACCAGATAAAACTATACAGTATGCAATGTGCCTATGACATTTTGTCTGAGGATTCAGATATGCTGTCACTGAAATGACAATTTCTTCTTTAAAGCTAAAAAATATAGCACAACTTTAGTTAAGAGGATAACCTGAAATTGGATATGTATATTCACCTGACAGCTGCAGTACCATTTCCTAAACAGTTTTTGAGAGCTGGATGACACCCTGCTGCGAGTCTATTTTATTTCCTGGCTCTGTACTTGTGACAGTATTTAGACGAGCCGAGGTGAGGGAGCTAATTATCACAGCGCTCATCACAGACACTACTGTAGGGTCATTTCACATATCATATTTTTATTTGTTTTTCTATTTAAACCCTATTTAGGGTCAAAAACGATCTATTTCGGGTTTCTTATTTGTGTTATTTTTTTGCTGCTGCAATAACATTTTTTTGCATAAGTATTGAAATGGAATTTAAATGAATTTAATTGGGACTTTGACCTTTTTATTTATGATATGGCTAACATTTGTATGTGCAAAATAGTTTTATCATGATACAAAGCTTAATTGGACAAAAAACTGTACGTTTTTCTGCATAAATATTTACCCCCTGGTTCAATTCTCAAGGGAACAAATACCTCTGGCTTATAATTACAGTTGTAATTCTTTAGGGATGTGTCAGTATTAGCTTTGCACATCTGGGCCCTGATGTTATTGCTCTTTCTTCTTGGCACAATTACTCAAGCGCGGTCTCTTACAGACTTGAACAGGTTTCCTTCTAGGATTGCCCTGTATTTGGCTCTCTCCATCTTGCCCTCTTGAACTCTGACCAGTTTCCCAGTCCCTGCTGATAAAATACATCCCCACAGCATGACGCTAGCATGACGCTACCACCTCCATGCTGCACCATGCTTGTGGCTGATGTTTGTAAATATGGAACAGAAATGTGGTGTTTTACATTTTAAATTATGCCATTATAATGTCACATTAGCAGGGATATGTCTGTTTCCTTAAATATTGTTTATATTACTAATAATGTCAATAAGGACAAAATACAGCCAGTGTTCTGGCTGTGTGATATGACAACAGTAAAATATCACAATACTTGAAGGTATTTTAAAGACATACTGTATATCTAGCGTGATATTTAGATTTATTGATGCTTGCAGAACTGTTTTGCCACATTAACTGAAAAAAATGTTTTACACACAAAAATAGCTTTTTGAAAGGGACAAGAGGGCATAGTAAAGGTTCAGTAATTTGTTTGTATTTGTACTATTGACAGAAAGTCAGATTATACTTGTGAAAATATGTTGTACATTTATTCTGACATAATTGATCCAACTATCCATATTGGCACAGTGACACAGCGGGTAGCATTACTGCCTCATAGCTCCAACGTCCCTTGTTCGATCCTGAGCCCGGATTACTGTCTACGAAGTTTATCATGTACTCCTTGTGTTTGCATGGGTTTCCTCTGGGTTCTGTGTGTACAATGCCTTGTGATGGATTGGTGTCCTATTCAGGGTGTATTTCTTCCTCACAGCAAGTGTCCTCAGGATAGGCTGTGCAGCTCCTGCTCAGAATAAAGTATTACTGAAGATGAATCAATAAATGATGAATAAATGAGACTTGAAAAAGATAAGACATGCCTTGTGCCCTGTGTTCCTGAGATAGACTCCTTTTTTGAAGGTTGGACCTGTGGTGCCGTGCCAGTAAGCACTTTACTTAGATTAAAAGTGTATTCTGATCACAGCTGGAAAACCTACTTGGTTGGATGCACAAAATTGAATAACAAGCCTCTTTAGAAATCATAGCATCAGAAAAAGAAGTGAAAAGATCTATTCTGTCTTATTCTGTGTGTGTGTGTGTGTGTGTGTAGATGAGGTCCATGTGGAGGAGCCGAGCCCTATGCGTGCCGTGAGGATGCGTGGTGAGGGGCTACTGTGGGACGACCCTCTGCACTTCTCGTGGCTGATGGATGCCGAGTCGTTCACATCATCAGTGCAGGCAGGTGGCCCCATGCCCGCCACAGCCATGACACTCGAGCAGAAGACCACCTTCGCCTTTGTCATCTTCCTCTTCGTCTTCCTCTGCATGCTGATCGTGCGCTGCTTCCGTATCCTGCTGGACCCCTACCGCAGCATGCCCACCTCCACCTGGGCTGATGGCCTCGATGGCCTCGAGAAGGGCCAGTTTGATTACACACTAGCATAGGGAAGGTGCGCACACGCACACACTATTGACACGATACTGACAAGATGCACCTAGTTAAATGTATCACAGACAACCTTAAAGTAAGTAATGATTACAGACAAACGTCATGTGATGTATATTACACAAGTAGCTAAAAATAATATATACACACACTTTGGTAAGGAATCTAAATGTGACACGATATGAAGTAAAAAAAAATAAAATAGGTGCATGGTTAGTAAAATGTCAAGTCTGACAAAAATAGAAAACGTTGAGTCATACACACATGCACACACAGGGTGTTTCCTTAAAGGAGCAGTCAGGGATTGTGAGTGCTGCCAGAGGCAGTTGTGGACCAGCGTCTGCCCCTCTGTGCCGCAGTGGGCCTGGTGACACTCATACAGGGTAACCCAAGCGCTGCTCCTCCAGCTTCCTGCAAACACCCAGCACCCGTTTCCTCTTCTCACCAACACCATTGATATCTGCACTGTTGTATACTGCCAAGTAGACATCTTTAGATGATATGACCTTTTGAAGATCCTTTATAAGCACTTCATAAATACTACATAGGTTAATGCTTTTGTCTATAAAAAGTGAGCCTTAAGGTATGCACTGTTATTATCAATGCAGCATAGTTTTGTCAGAATTAGCGATTAGGATGTGTTTGTGCAGTGCTTATGGCTTCATAAAGGGACGCTTACTCAAATTATGCTGATTTTGACATAGGCAAGTTGTTGCAAAATATTTTACATAGATGCTAGAGATGGCACCTTTGGGTTTGTCTGTATCCCGGTGTGAACGTTAAAGACAGTTGGAGCCTTGTATGTATCTAAAACAACAGTCGTTTTAAAAAGTGATCATACAGTCAGCATATACTGCCTCATTAGCACAAGAAAATGAATGCAGATCAGTTCCATTTTAATAACTGATCTGCCATGATTTGCTTTGTCAGCCTTTCCATTTGAAGCCGTACCCGCAGGAGCCATAATCGCTAATTTGCCTTGGGAAAATTCATCGCCAAGAGCCAATGATGAGGAAAGGCCACTTTTCGGAGGTCCCTCCTTATTCATTCATGTGATGATAAAACTATCTTTGTCACGTTTGTCCAGAATTTGGCTGAATTGCACTGAAGTCATTCTCCTTTTTAGAGCTTTTTAGTCTCTTGCCCCATCAGCCTGCCAAATGATGTTCCTTTGCACTTTTATGTTGTTTCACCACTGTGAATGAGCCAATGAGAAACTTAAGAGCACTTGAGGAGTGGGTTGAACTGCCAGTGACTTTGATTCCGACTGCCACTGTTTTGCATGCACAAAGCCACATATGAATGTGTAAGAGAAACTTAAAGCACTGAGTAGTGCGATGGGACTTGACAGACGTTTTCAGTGCAAATGATACTGTCAGTAAAGATGAGTTCACTGTGAGGATCTGCTTCACTTCTCTGTCTATAGCCTTGTGTCTGAGCAGTATGTTGTATTACAAATGTTCAAATAAGAACAAAATATTTTTTAAAAATTGAACAACAGAAACTCCAAAGTCGATTTGGAAATCCCCAAAGCTGTGAGGATATTTAGACCTAAATACTGTTAGATGAACACAGGAATAATTCAGTCGCGTATTAATTATGAAGCCGAATAGCGGGGATTCAGACATATGGTACACACAGCCACACCTGTATTTGTCTTATAGAGAGATGAAAATAAACTCTTACCAAAATCATGGACTGACCTTCCTTTTAATTCTTCTTATTTGATGATAACTTGGATTGTTGTGTGGTTTGTTGTTTAATGTAGAATTTGAGTGTGATTTCAGTTTATATTCGTTTTATATTTTCATTTTCAATTTATTGCCACATGATTAAGTGTAGTAATATTTTTAGTGCCATATTTATTTGTCCTCTCAGTCGTTTATTTATTCCCTTTATTTCGTTCTGTAAATTCCCATCACCACTGATATATTAGGTGTATTTGTATTGAACGTGTTTTCAATTTTCTTTAGTGAACAATATATTGTCCACCATTAAGGTGCAAACACAGAGGACAGTTAATGGCCTGACACATGAAATCAGTAAGTACCAATTTTTAACCATTTAAGTTTAATATAGCTTTCATTTTCCTTTCAGGATGATGAAACACACAAGCCTCCTCTTTGATTTTAATCAATAAAGTAAACAGCAACACTGTGCTCATGAGAGGTTTAGAGGTCAGTGCTTCTCTTGGGCATAAAAGAGACAAAAGTGCCAAAATGTCCTCCGGAAAAGACAAATGTATAAATCAGATCTTTCTTAGAAAATGGTATGGAATTTTGATTAATAACCTGATCTATTGCAATGATATTTACTGTCTTAGGTACAAATGAACCAGCGAGACTAAGCCGCTTGCCTTTCAAAGACGTCAACGTGTGTTTCAAATGTTTAATTTTTGCCATCCGGATCAGATTATTTGCTGTTTTAAGTTGGATTTTGAACTTTTCTGAAACCAAACACCACAAATGGTCATTAGAAAATGTTTACCACATTTGGTATTCAGAGAAAACATGTCATGAAAACATGTCAAGTACAGCATTATGACCTTTCAAAACATTAACAATAAAATAAAATCATGACTCTATGTGTGTGTGTGTGTGTGTGTGTGTGTGTGTGTGTGTGTGTGTGTGTGTGTGTGTGTGTGTGTGTGTGTGTG
>JAQQZR010000009.1:12661023-12695547 GCA_030068235.1 Notoglanidium macrostoma | reverse complement strand
GACAGACAGACAGACAGATAGATAGATAGATAGATAGATAGATAGATAGATAGATAGATAGATAGATAGATAGATAGTAATTGAGAAAATTACATTACAATGATTCCAGAATGGTACTTTGAAATTAACCAGACATGCAATTGTAGAACAATAGTTTCTAAATTTTACCACACTCTCTGTCTGGTGGATAAAACACAAAATGGTCCTTCTGTGTCTGCTTTGACCTCATTGGCTAGAACAACAGGTTTGATCCCAGAGAGCTTCATTTTCCACTACTTGATTTCATTCTATAATCTCCTCCACATGCCTGTCCAAACACAAATCTCCACCACTTTGTATTTATATGCTTCCAAGACTACTCTTGATTAATTGTTCAACCAGATTACATCGTGAGTTCAGTGGAGTGGAGTGCGGTAGTTTTTAAAGGGCAGTTTGTGTGCATTCATGTGGCATAAGTGACTAATGAGCCATTCTTACATTAACCAAATGATTGTGTAAATGGCATTTTGGCAGCATTTTAATATGTGTACAGTGGCCAAATTTTAGAAGAATATATCAACCTTTATTAGTAATAATAACCTTTTAATAATAGTAAGAATATATGCTGTTTGGTACAGGATTCCAACCTTATTCTTGGAGTACACCCGCTGCCCTGCACATTTTAGTGCTTCCACTGCTCTTTCACCTATTTCCACATGTGACAGTCTACTAGTTTGCTTATTAGTTCAATCAGGTGTGGTAGGAACAGAGAAAACACTAAAATGCCCAGGACAAGGGGTTCTCGAAGACCAGGGTTGGAAATGTGTGAGGTAAGTTTACAGCTTGATTTGACACATTACACAAAAGTACTGGATAGAATTCTAAAGGAATTCTAAGGAAATGAACAAGCATCTTTTTTTAGTATCACCTGTGAGGGAAAAGTGGAGCTGAACAAGTGACAGTTTTGGGTCTGCAGCTGCACTATATCAGCGGATGGCCCAGCACTCAGGCATAACTAGGGTATCAACTTTTTCCAGCTAAAAAGTCTCACTTTAACTCATTTCTACAAGGTACAAGTATAAGCAAACATGTTGTATCCTGTTTTTGTGTGGATTATGCATTATTTCTCATATTTCCTCATTCTTTTCATGCAAAAGTACAAATAGCAAGGAAAAGAGCAAGTACTAATGAAACAACAACAAAAAAGGCGTTTAGTCTACAAAACAATTTACTTTACACTCATGAGTGGTATAACTGATGAAAACTCTTTGGACAGAGCATAAACAGATCATCTCAATTACACTGCTGGAAAGCTAGTAATTGTGGGAAAGAGTAAGGCCAGGAAACGACTTATATTCACAGTGGTGAGGCTTTGTTAATGCAAACCCCTCTCTTTTTGGCCCTCATCGACTCGGGTCAAAACACCTATCTGGCCTCTCACTTCCACAACTGCTCAAAGGAGCCTTTCAGTCCAGATGACGGGCTGAGCATTTTCCTTGCTTTGCTCTGTTTGCTGAAATCTAAAAATTCTGAGTACCTGATCAGTCCACAAGCTGAAGTTTATGGTGTGATGAGAGTAAATACAATACAAGAACTGGAGAAAATCACAAACATCAGCTTTAGGCAGCTGTAAAGAAGCTGTGTTTGGTTGTATGTGCTGTGGCATGTGAGGCTAGACTGAAATCCAGGCAGATATGTGCTCAGGCTGTAGTGGAGACAAGCTGTGATTACTGACTGAAGGGTGAAAATGACTTTCTGAAAATGTGTTGGACGTGAGAAGTGAGAATGGCAGCTTCAGCCAGCCGCACAGACTGGTCATTTTCTTTTTTTTGTTTGACTACAGCCCACTCAATAGTTATTATACATTATTGTAAACCTTGTGAATAATCTTTAGTCATCAGACCGGCGTCAAAGTATACTACTAGCCAAAGAATTTGGCCACACAAGTAAAAAGGGGTTTTCTTTCTTTCTTTTCTTTATTAATTTCCACTATTTTAGAATAAGTATGAATAATAAAGATTGAAAGAAATATGAAATGACCAAAAAAAGTGTTAAACAAATCAAAACTATTTTATATTTTACATTCTTAACAGTACTCATAATGGAGCTTTGATCAATCACAAAATTTTCAGGCCCAGGATTTTCTTAAAGTTTCCAGATAGCACTTAATTGAAAACTTATTGCCCTTTTCTCCTAAATTGTAAATACTTGTCCAAGAAAACAATTCAATTTTAATTAAATCTAATTGATTTCTTTGAAGGTTACTTATTAAAAATACATGTTGTTTCATAAATAAATTTACACATGCACCATAACTTTACTATTTATATTTGTCTTACAAACAAAATTCAACAATAAGCCTTTATCAAAATATCTTTACAACACTGAAAAATATTTGGACTGGTAGTGTACCTAACTTTATGTAATATGGTACATTGTTATATGACATTTTTGTCAATACATAACATGTATGCATATAATACGCTATAATGGACATATTGAACATTTACACAACTCACCAATTTTATGCCAGTTGGAGTTCCTTAATGGCTCAGCAGTCCATATGACATTTTAAATTAGATATTTCATCAAACATGTGGCCTAAAAATAAACAGCAAGTCGGAAAGGAATTTAAAAAATAAATGAAGCTAGTATTCTGTGTTATTATAACAAGTCCTTTGTTTTATGAGCTTGGAATAAATTACAGGAATAAATGATCTTATAGGAGTTGTTGTTTTGTGAGAGGGTGGCACTGCAGAAATGGAAACCTGGAAACCTAATAAAGTCCCTGCTGGATCCAAATAGTATTAACAGGATTACTGCGCTCTAGTTGATGAGAGAGAGAGAGAGAGATTGAGAGAGAGAGACAGAGAAAGAGAGAGAAGGGGATAAGAAGAAGAGAATGAGAGAATGAGAGTGGGGAAAAAGAGAGAGGGGAGGAGAGGGTTAGAAAGAGTGTGAGAAAAGGGAGAAAGAAAGGGATGGAGGGAACAAAAGTGAGAGTGATAGAGAGAGATAGAGTGAGAGGGAAAGGGAGAGAGAGACAGAGCAAAAGAGAAAGAAAATAGAGGGCCCTCCCGAGAGAGAGAACAAAGTGAAAGAGAGAGAGAGAGAGAGAGAGACAGAAAATGCGAGGGAGAAGAAACTTTAAACTCTTAATAAAGTCCAACCACCAAAAAATTCACCTCAACCAACCTGGAGCAACATGATTCAGTGAGGCAGATGGTCAAATTGCAGACAGTAAATGATGTGTATACTTTAAAACCTTTAAACATTAATGTCTTAAATATGATGATTTATTATGATTCTACCTACAGGATATAGAGATTCATGAAAATAGCAAAGCAACTACAATACATTTTATTATTTAATTTAGTTCCTTGGTTAACTCTTATTGAAGAGTTATATATAACAATACAAACATTGCTAAGTTATTTTTATACACTGCCTCAGCTGCAGGAATAACTGCACTCTGAAGAAAGGTAACAAAGGACCACGTGCCATCTGCCTGAATATAAACACATACATTCACTGGCCTTCGGAGGGCTGTAATCTTTTAAACAAAGGATCTTTATATTCCTAAAACAAAATCATGCGATCTGATTCTTTCTTATCGTGGTAAAAAGTGACGCAGGGTAGTCCACTTTCATTGCATTATAGAGAATTTTCAATTGATGGAAAACAGATAGAGAAAAAGGAAATTTGGGTAGGAGAAATCACGTATTACAAAAATTACCTGATGGGTATGATTATGACCGCATCGTCCTTGTCTTTCATTATGTGATGAGAAGGCCCTATTGTTTACTGGATGACCGAAACGGTAACTGAGCGAACAGACTTTCAGGAAATGACCTTAGAAGATGGTATTAGGAAGTTTCACAAAGATTAAACAGGATATTGTATATAAATGTACAAAATCTTAGATGATAGAAGATTTGAAACATGAGACTATTTGTCCTGGCCCTTTTCTGGGTCATTAAAGGTCAACTTTTGGGTTATTATGGGTCAACCTCATGGCACTTTCCTGTTTTTTTACACCACAGTTAGAATAACGGACAGGATAATGTCTTGGTTGTTACCTATAATCTAACATTAGATTTTAAATGCCATACTTTCTGAGAAAGTAGAACCCTAATTAATCTATAAATTAATTACAATTTCTTCCTCATATTGTCTCAAGGAATTTTTCCTTGCCACCATCATCTCCGATTGGCTGATCTGATATGACGTGTTAATCTACATATGGATTCCTGTTGGGTTGCTTTTATATTTACTGTTGTTTGTTTTTTTTATTTTATTTCATTTGGTACGATGAGTAGCTTTGCCACCTCACAGCTCCAGGGTCGCTGGTTCAATCCTCATTTTGTATTAATTATTTGTATGGAGATTTGCACAGATCTGAATGGGTGTCTTCAATGGTTTCCTTCAGGTTCTCCTGTTTTCTCCCACCTACTGAAAACATGTTGGTAAGTTGATTGGTGACTCTAAATTTCCCCCGAGCGTGAAGGAGTGTGTGAATGTGTATGTATACCATGTGACAGACTGATGTCCAATCCATGATGTTTCCCCACTGACAAGTATGTATGGTTAGAGAAGATGAATTAATGAACTAATATTTCACTTTATTTGCTTATATTATTGGATTAAGGCTACATGTACATCTTTTGTGGAGTGGTTCCACAGCAATAAGTGCATAAAACAGCAACACAAAAGCAGTGTTGAGTGTTCCCTTTATCTAAGGCGTGTGGTGATGTATGCAAATAGCACTTCCTTTACTGGTTGTTTTTGCCATTTTTCTCTTCTTCCACTTTGTTAAACCGGTCTGCAAACTAGGCAGTAGCCTTAGAATGATGATCACCATCAAGTGGTGTGGTATGTAACCGAAAAAGGCTAGAAAACCTACAACAATGCTTGAGCTCTCCATTCAGGGAGCTTCAAACACACTGCTTTAAGTTGCCACACTGAAATCTCGCGAGACTTTCTCTCATCACGATTTCGATCCCGCCCCTGAAGCGATGCCCTACTGCAGTGTGTATGTGTGTGCGCGCGCGCGCCTGTGTGTGTATATAGCAGGGAAAGAGACGCTGAAACGAGGAGGAGGAGTTGCGGCAAGGTCGCTACAGCATCACGCGCAAACAAGCTAGCGATCATCGCCACCAACCAAATTAATAACGGACCTCATCTCACACCTCAATACAGACCCAACAATCGCCTCAAGTCTTTTTTAATCGCACGGGAGCTTCACTAATCACGACCTGAAAGCCGATGCCTCGCGCTAAAGACTCGTGTGGTCGGTAATCCCCATTTGCATCCGCGTGCGTGAAGTCGCAGACGCCCTGACTCACTGAATCCGTGAGCGGAAACGAGACCAGTGTTTCCGCTCACTCTGTAGGTTATTCGTGTGCCGGAGTGCGGATAGCTAACGCTGCCTCCTCGGTGAGAAGAAGAGCGTGGCATCACCGCATTTCACCGGGCCCATTAGTCGGACTTGGCCATGTCTGCGCTTTCCAGCCCATCTCCCGCGCCGGCAGAAGCCCCGCAGCAGGACACGGACTTCCTGGGTTTGAACGGCGGCAAAGGACCGTCCGGTCCGACTCCGAGTCAGAGTCGCTTTCAGGTCGATCTGGTGGCCGAGGCGGCCGGCAGTGATCAGACCGGCGCTTCCTCCCCTCACGCTGAGGATGAGAACAGCGACAGGGTGCGCGGTGATGAGGCAGCGAGCGGAGAGGAGGCGAAGGGCCGCTTCCGCGTGGTGAACTTCGCGGACGCCAGCGGGGCCCCGAGTCCAGACGCGGCGCCCGGAGACGGCCTGCAGAACGGCGACACGGCGCTGAGCGAGGGCAGCGTGAACTCCTCCACCGGCGGCCAGCAGCACTATCACTACGACACGCACACCAACACCTACTACCTGCGCACATTCGGCCACAACACTATCGACGCCGTGCCCAAGATCGACTTCTACCGACAGACTGCGGCGCCGCTGGGAGAGAAGCTCATCAGACCCACCCTGTCTGAACTGCACGATGAGCTGGATAAGGTAAGATCAGCAGATGGAGAACTGTGACCTAAGAGTCATGGTGTGGTGTGAGCCGACCTTGTAAGTATAGTCCTCAGCTGCAGGGTTGCCAGATTGAACTGACTTTTAGAGCTTGGCATTGAGCTCGTGTAAATAACATATCCGATGGTATTAGTACCCAATCTGGCAACCTTTCTTGCTTTCTCTGAGTAGATGTACACTCTATATGGCCAAAAGTTTGTGGACACCCAACCATCACACCATATGTGGGTCTTCAACAAGGAGTTGCTACAAAATTGGAAGCGCACAATTGGGTAGGATGTCTTTTGTAAGCTGTAGTATTATCATTTCACTTCACTGGCGCTAAGAGGCTCAAATCATGTTCCAGCATGACAATGCCCCTGTGCACAAAGCATGCTCAAGTGAAGAACTCGCATGTCCTGCAAAGAGCCCAGACCTTAACCCCACTGCTTCACAATTATTCACCCTTTGGGATGAACTGAAACACCAATATCATAAATCTCCAGAGCCACACTCCAAAATCTAGTGGAAAGCCTTCCCAGAAGAGTGGAGGTTATTGTAACGGCGCAGGGGGATGAAATCTGGAATGGGATGCCCGACAAACACACATACGGGTGTGACGGTCAGATGCCCGCAAACTTTTGGGAATATAGTTTTTAAGTTTTAATTGGCATTTTTGGCCAAAGAATGAATACTAGTATAACAAAAGAAGAAATAATGGTGATGGTATTTGGTGAAAAATAAAAAGAAGCAAAAATGCAAAAGCCACATATGTACACATGACACTAAAAATATAGAAATCTATGTAGCCTACCTATACACGTCTGAAAGGTATGAACATGCATGTATATAGTCTATACTGCACATAGACATACCACTGTTCTGTTCTTCACCATAGCTGTAAATGTATGACTGTTGTATGCATATTTTGCTGATAATTTGAGGAATCTCCCAATTTCTGCTAGTTTCTTTTAGACATATGCACAACATTTCTCGAATTTGTTTAAAAAAAAAAAAAGTGTAAATAATTAAAATATTGAAAAATAAATTGTCTTTGTATTGATACAGGTACAGAATCAGTTCCGTGAGGATGTCCACTGGTGTTTCAGTGAAGAAAGTCGTAATTATTAACCTAACCTAATGACCTATCTCTAAGACAACAGTTTCACATTTTAGACCTTAACACATTATGAACACCTATGTTTCCTTTGCAAATTTTAGATGTCAAGTGACCTAGTCCTTGAGTTTCATTTGAGTCTTACAGCAGGCTGCAAATGTTTTGGTGCCTCTTTTTTTTCCTCTTTGCAACTTAACTGTATCTCATAAAAAGAATTACTTTGTTTAATGCCGTTTTGACAACACACAGCGGCAGGGACTTTATTTGTAACAGAACCACCTACAGCTCTGGCATGCAAAGCATGGGATTGGATTTGTGAAGCCCCACAAGCAGTTGTGTGTCTCAAGCCGGTGGGAAAGTTAGTTATTCTGTCAGTGATTAGCTTGCTTACCTTTTACTAGAGACATTTTGAAGTTTAGTAAAGGATGAAAGAACCTGTTTAATATTGTAAACGGCTGTAAGTGCACCGGGCTGAGTGTGAATGATGAAGCACAGAGTATTAGAAGTTCGTATACACATTCACTTGTAGCTTTACACAGCTTGTAACCCAGCAGAATGAATAGGTACACGGAGAGAACATGCATCCTATCGTTTAAATATCCGTGCTCGCCTGGTTTTAGTTTGAGCTCGGCAAGAACGCCAGTTTGGGATTTTAGACCATTGAAAGTTATTGGAATGTTTAAGCAATGACGATGTTGACATTCCAACTGAAGTTTTGTTTTTGCAGTTGAGACAATGAAGAATAATTCTGAATGTCAGTAAGAAAGGGAAGAAAGTCACAGGCAGTTTCTTACTTTGAGTCTCCTCTCCTCCCAATAAAACTAACTTGCCACTGAGATGATACAATCTCAAGATTGGTGAAAACCGTCCTGTGCCCTAAGTGCACAATGCTTTGCATACGGGTGTGAAATCTCTTTGGCCTGAATATTCCATGGCGTTTTGGGGGCTGTAGCTTGCCCCTGCCTGATGAGCATACCGTACTGTCGTCACGTGCGACATAATGAACACGAAATAGGGCACACGTGGGTGTGACTGACCAGTCAATACTTCCCTAGTATTGTGGCATTGCGCTCTCTTTCGATCCTTCTGACTCTGGATTGACCGTCCTTCACTTTTCCTGCACCTTAGGACAAGGCCGATATAGTTTTTGTACCTTTATTTTTTCTTTTTTTTTTTTTTTGCATCCTGTGGCACAGCTGTCAGTAACCCGATACATGTTTGTAGACACTGTAATGCCATGTGTTTTCAAATTACACACTTTAGTCTATTTTTTTTTTTTTTGGAATCTTGCCAAATGTGTTCTGATTAGTGGCATTATTTCATTAATAAATGTATGCTTGATTAGGCTGTGTCCATGTACTGTACAATTCTGTCATGTCATGTCCCCAAACTGTTGGTCATCTCTCATCATGGGTTGTATTCACAGTTCAGCTCTAATTTGCCACCGATTCCTCCTCTCTAGCAAAAAAACGATCTCCTCTCCAGGGGCTTTACATGCCTGAATCCTCCTGCGTCATTTGGTCGGTGTCAGTTGTGCTAAAAGACGCTCGATCATTTGTTACATAAGCTCGCTGCTTGAATTTACATTACAGTCTGAATCGCTGCCCCCTTTTTTTTTTTTTTTTTTTTTTTTTGATGGAACCATATTTTCCTACTGTACTCATTGGCCGGATATTACTGTGCTACAAATCCATGACGCAATGGAAGTTCCTCTTGCCCCGAGTGGATCTTAAACCGAAATCAATGTGTGTGCCAATACAGTTAGGTATAGTCTGTTCACTGGGACTGACTGTCATTTGTCAGTAAAGTTTTTCTGCTCATGGTCTAAATTTCCCATAATGACGATGTGTGATTTTAATGAAACATTATCATGTTTCGGCAGAGAATGATGTGCATTTATAGGTTCGGTGTGTGACAGCTGGATGCTGGTGACTGCTCGTTGTGTATAGGAACTGCGCGAGGTGCTGCATGATATTGACCAGCCAGAGGGAAACCCTGACAGCGCAGCTTTATTCAGTGTGGTGCAGCCGAGCAGAAGCAGATTTTGCTGAAATATTGATGTCTTCTCTGCGGTCACTGCTGAGAGAGACGATGACTGAGATTTTTTATTAAGATTAAATTTTATTGAGATTAAATTTTTTTTAAATGTCATGAGCATAGCGGGGATTTATGAAGTTGCTAAGGCTCTCTAACAAGGCCCATATATAATCAGAAATTAAAGTGTAAACACTCCTACACAATGGACCTGAAATAACACAATGAGTGAGCGTGCTGATCGCTTTGACAAGGCGGTATTTACGCCTACATTTCATGAACTGAGAGTTACAACTCATCGTATAGGTTTTATGGGCCAGTTAGCAATTGGACAATTAGCTGCTCGGTTGTTTTCCTGGCTGGCTCCTTCGTTGCGTCGTTGGCTTGCGCAGAATACCTAATAAAGGTTGGCCTAAAGCTTGTTGGCTCCACATATGGAGTGGAGTCTGATGTTACAGTGTATATGGGGAAAAATGAAAGAATTAAATGATTGTGCACAGAATAACTTGATTTTGCCCCGTTATGCAGTAAATGTGTTTATACTTGCCCATACGCTGGTGGAATTTGTATTAATGGAATTCATGAATGCTATGCATTATACTAATGACAGTAAAAAAAAAAAAAATAAATAAAAATTGTTTTTAGTAGTAGTTTTTTTCCGGGGGGCACGGGGAGAGAAATACTTCTCTGTTTTAGGATGATTATTGCAGCTTCAACAGGACCATGAATGTTTGTTTATTTTTATGGCTACCAGAGTCTATAAAAAAATTATCCTGAGAGATAAATAGGCTGTCCATGCAATGTCTATTTACTACTTTTTGTAATAGAGCTGTATTTGTACTACTTATGTGTGTAGTCCTGTATAACCAGGCTTCAGTAAGATTGAATATTAGGTACTGTTAGGCTTGGTATAGTCTGAAATACTACTACTACTACTACTACTACTACTACTACTACTACTACTACTAATAATAATAATAATAAAAAAAAGACAAAAACACTAATTGTTGTACTGCATCTCTAAAAAAGCCCAGCATGGACAAAATCACATGGCTCGGGTGCCTGGAGCACGCAGATTTGGTGTCCATGCTTATTTATTTATTTATTTACATTTTTCATAGCTGTTTGGTGAAGTAGGTTTAACAACCAGAGAAAGGAAAAACCTCCTAGTCCTTCATTACGTCCACCAAGCAGGTTATGTTTTGTGTGGTTTGTTTCAGTCTGACTGTAAGCAGGATTGCGCAAAAACTACAAGCCTGATTTTCATGAAACTTGGTGGTGGGATTGTAGCACAGGCTAACCCATCACATTTCGGAGAGGGTCAAAGTCACGTGGTGGCTCAAAGGAAATTAGTTTCTCTTTTGCTAACATCGTGCGATACAGCGGTGGACGTCTGCGCTCGACAACAATTCCATACGTCTTAAAATCCTGTTGATGCTGGTGAAGTGCAATAGTGACAAAACCTAGCCAATGTAGAAATATGATGACTCCTTCAGAAATATATCCAGGCATAAAACGGGTGTGCTTGCAGATTTGCATATCATGGTCAACAATTGTCCTCGGTGGAGGTCCGTGCTTTCCGAGTGCCCTTCTAGTTGATCCAAGTTTTTATTTTTACAAACTAACTATAGAGCGCACTTCCAAACCCCGTCACTTTCTGCACTACTCCTATTGGCTGTGGTGTGATCTGGTTGATGGTAGAGTCGTTTTTACCGAGTGGGTTAATCAATGTACATGGATGACAGAAAAGCTTTTCAGAATCACAGACATGCGGGTAGGTAGAAACACCGATGCGACCATGCAAAATAAGGTTTGATGCAGAGCCGTCCTATTCCTCTCTCGCTAGAGTAACTAGTGCTAGTCTTCTACAGCACACACACAATCTGTTGCCTCACTGTTACAAATACTCGATCAATAAAAGCTATTATTTGGGCTTGGCTCACATCTTTATGTGCGAGAACCACATCTCATAACCAACAACTCACTTTTTGTTGAGGGTGCAAACTGCTACGTTAGAAACTTTATTAGGAAAGGTTAATGATCATATACACACTTGTTTTCTCTGTAGTAAAACACTTTACTAGCCTAACTCGCACTACATTATCTAACACTAGTTAATTCCCAACCCCCAAAACATGGGGCACTTTACTTTTATTTGCCCGGCAGGCTCACTAGTACTTTTATAACTTATAATGATGGCCATATTCTAAAGAATGTAAAATTAACCCAGTGGAATAAGCATTTTACAAATTTACTACTCAAATGTACTCCTTACACTTATTACACAGGGTGAAATAAGCAAAGTCAAAATAAATAAGACTTGTCCTGAAAGTAACTCCGCATGCTCCACACTTGGAACATAATGCTGTACAAACTAACCAAATCTCAGCTATGAGCTTAGTGTAAGATTTAATTGACCCACTGGGCTGTTGGACTCTACATGGGGTGAACTCCAGATATCAGTTGTAAAACCAAGTGTACAAATGTCTTGTAACATGCTGTTAATGCGTGTTTATATTGCTCAGTAAAATTCCAGTAGAGCAGCGTGTTCCAGTAGATTACTCGTCCCCTGACTGCGTCATGGCTCAAAATAGGCCAGATGTCTTCCCCAGATCACAGTACCCGCTTGTCTAGGCCTATGATTTCATTACTTTACTGATTATACAGTATATTTGGCTTTCTTGCTATTTTACGTTGCTTGTTAATCACCGTAACCGTTAATCACCGCCTTTCCAAATTTCTGTTTTCTTTTTGGTGTTGAATATAATTGCTATATTGGGGACTGCATTGCTGTGTTCTGATGGCGTCAGATATTTGGCCAAGCCGGACACCTCGGCCGAGTCGCTTCAGAAGAACATGGGCTGAATTTTTGGCTTGCAGCTTATCGGTCTGGTCTTTTCCATATAGATTTCTCGATTTCAGGGAAAAACTACGGTGGCCCGAGAGTGCAAAACCAATTCAGAAATGAAGTAACGGCGAAACCGAAAACATCACAGCAAGGTCAGAAACGCCACGACCCTTGTTGAACGTCACGTGCTCTTTGCTGATTGGCCTTCACACGCAAAAAGAACGGTACATTTTCGGCCTGTTATTCAGTTAATGAATAAAAGCATCAGTAGAGACATTTAGGCTCATATTTTCTCTTACTGTAAACCTGCACTATTCCTTTTCCCCCGCAGTCTCGGATGACGTGTGCTGTATAACGAGTGTCCGTTCAATACAGCCCCACCCTTTTACATTTTGAGCTAATATTGATGTTTCTGAATTTGTCGTCAAATTTCCTGATTTTCTCGTGCATTTTGCACTTGTGTACCATTAAAAAAAATCTGTGCGGTAGTTCCTTGACGACCAAAGCAGCTAATTGTTAGCATTATGCCCTTTTCCTTTTCAACCTGGTTTTCAGGTTATGGTGCAGAGGTGATATCTGAGCATCATTGGATTTTACAGATGACTTCCTTCTATTGAAGAGAGCGACATGATGTGAAACTCGACTCTACCTCATGGCCACACACACACACACACACACACACACACACACACACACACACACACACACACACACACATGCCCAGCTGGGTCATACATTGCTGAATGGGGAAGGGATGGATGGACCCTTCCTTCTTTGTCTAGTTATTGTAGTTCAGCATTAACGGGCACATGACACGCACCTGGTACTGCAGCCTGACTCGCAGCTGTAAACCTTCTATTGTGTTGTCGAGGGTTCTCAGGAGAAGAACGTTAGAGGACATTACATACGTTTTTGAGCTTTTAAGAGCTGTTTATGTATACATCATCTAGTCGCACTAACAGACTGTACAAAAGTTTGTCTTTGAGTTTTTAAACATATTAACTACCCAAATGAGACTATTGGAACCGGTGATTATCCTTTAATGGTGCTAGCATTCAGTGACCGAACAGGCTGTTCCAACGTTCATTTCAGCCACATCTGTTCAGTTATGAATAATTTGCTGATGATCACACTACAAAAAGCATGAGTGTGTGATGATGAAGCTCATTTTCCCTTTCTTATAGAGCAAGAGGAGATGGGTAACGTTACAAGCTACACGGCATGCCAAGTTACTAAGGCATGATGGCGTTGGAGATCACTGACCAGAACAAAACTTGCTAGCTACATTTATATACCTAAGCGCAGTTTGACAACATGTCAAGTTCAGTTTTATTTGTATAAGGATTTGGACGATGGGCAGCTTTAGAGGACGCCGGGTGTGTTTTGCGATCAGTAATGAGCAATGTCTAATCAGGTGACACTGGCAGAAGTTTTGTTGAAATGATGTTCGGTGTGGAAGCCTGGGATGAGTTTAAGACAATATTTATGACTCCAGCAGCAGTTTTTCGCTATAGGACCATATCCAGGTGAGGAGATGCACTGATATACGGCTAGAACTTGGCAGAAACTGTTTTTGGGAAGTGCAGATCATTAGGGTATCCATGTGGGACGATCCGCAGCCGCAGCAGCAGATGAGTCCCAAGTGCAGACGCTCCAAACAGAATTGGAGCATCGGGATAAATCAGGCGGATTTAGATGGCGAGAGGAGCTACAACAGTAGGAGAGTTGCACTGCCAGCCAAGCTGAACTGATAAAGTACGTCATTCATTACGTCTGGAAGATTTCACTTCTGTGCTGTTACTTTGGAGAGTGTAACTGATTGATTACTTACCAGTCACTGATTTGAGGTAGCCATGATTTGTTTTTTAGTTAGGAAATCCCTATTTATGCTGTACTATTACAGTTTCTAATTATTTTTACCCGTTAGTTTGTCTCCTTTAGAAGGATTATGTAAAGTTGTGGGTTTTTTTTTTTTTGCTCAAAGGTAGTCAAAACCTTTAGTCTGTTGGTGCTGGGATGGAAGGGAATTATTCTGGAGGATTGAGAAATCTGAAAATTCATTTCATTTTACAGTACTAATTCACCAAAACAGTCACCGAAAGTACAGGAACGCCTTTAAAGTTTTGGAAAACTGTGATGCTCAGTTTAGTCACAAAACTTCTGATGATGACCACTCGTCTGCGATAGACTGGGTGGAATATAACAAAATGGATAAATAACCCTTTTTGCAAATACGCTTGCATACATGCTAGAAATCTCACCACCTTTCTTTTTTACGACAGCAATGCTGAAACCTTGAGTATCAGCTGACCCAGAGCCAATCCTGACACCGCAATACTTTTTAAAACCACTGATCCATAAAATGTTTGTAACCGAAGCACTCACGAATTAAAATCGCATTTTAAATCTTAAGTGCTTCATTTAAAAAAAAAATAATAATTTTTTTTTACATCTACTAAATGCAATGACCAAAATCAGAGAAAGCTGGAAAGCTGTTCTATTCTACAAATCCTAATAAAAATGGTGAAGGTTTACAATTGTAAATATTCAGTACAGAACCTCAAATTGCAAGCCAATTCATATTATGTCATCATATTGTCCAGGCCTACATATAAATTATTCATTCTGGCTTTGGTCATGCTGTTTTATATATAAAAAAATTTTTTCACCTCTTATCACTTAATAAAGAAGTGTTTTTTTTTTTTGTTTTTTTTTAAAGAGAGAGAACTTGTTCCCTGAAAGCAGTTGATTCTCATTAAAAAGCCCTACACACTGAAGAGTACAGAATTATTTCTCACAACCTTTTGAACCAAGGCATAGCATTCTGTTTTAACGTAAAGTCATTGCTTATTAATCCTAACGTCTGTACTTTGGGTAAAACCATCCCACAGTTTGCGTTGCTCGCGTCATTCAGGGAGACATTAATGTGTTCATGTTTGCATATGGTTATTATTCTAGTGTGTACTCGATTATCCTTTGTAAATAATCGGCAGATAGATATTTTATTGTATGATCTCCTTTGCATGAAATTTTGGGTACACAGTATTGTCACTGGCAGTTGTTTGACTATCCGTCACTGACAGAGCTGCATGTACCAGGTGTGCTTTGAAAGAACAGACCAGACGGATGGTTTCCTAGCACCCGGCACTCCATGTCTCCATAGCGATGCCAGTCTCTTGGGCAGATGAGAGGAAAACGGTGTACAGTGGGCAGAACACTGCAGTCTCCAGCGGCCAAGCCAGATGATCACGTGACGTGACGACTCGTCGATCGTTGGAGATTTTTGTTTGAAAATGCATCAAGCGAAGAGGTTGAAATGAAACCTTACTCTGAACGCTTAGTGTTTTCCATTTGAGAAGCTTTAAAACATGAATACAGGCAGGTGTGTGTTTTGCTGCTGTATTCTCACCCCAGCTGTGAAACAGCCGGTGCGTTGTGCTTTTGTGAAGCTCCGTTTGAGACTCTACCTCAAACAGTAGGATACCTCATGTTGCAAGCATATGATTGAAAAATTCAGCAATACGACTCCTGAAGATCGACATCCAGACAGCTGAAGCTGGAATCTAATTTTAGGATATAATTTTAGGAACTGCAGGACAACGTTGAAAGCCTCGTAATCCTGTAACCATCACGGATTAACGCTGGATCCTGAATGATCTAATAATCTGAATCCAGAAACCGATCATTAAACGTTGGCTTGCAGCGCTGATGAGCAGCTCATGCGGCTGGATATGACGCGTGTGTGTGTGTGATGACACACACTGTCTGCTGCCCGTCACTTTAGTTTTCTGAAGGTGAGCTCAGGAGCAGCGGGCATGATCATTAATCATCTACCGAATGTGACCTCTGCTATTAAAGAAAAAACCCGCACTGAACAAGTTAATTTTTGTAATACACATGTGAGCTTAATTGGCATTTCTTTTGTAATGATTCTATTCTATTCTGTACTTTCTTTCACTGACATGTTTTCACTTCAGTTCAGTTTTACCCACACTGCCACTCAACTTCCTGCTGCTCCTTAACCTATGCCGCATTCGACTTGCCTTGGGAGTGAGACGTCCGGACTTGGAATTGACATTTTCAACCTTCGTGCGTTCAGGATACACGGTGGTGGAAAAACCTCCATGTTTGTCTTCTGTTATCAGCAAACTAGCTCGCGAACTGTTATGAGTAATGCATCATTACCTCCTCAAAACAGCGAACTGTATAGTCATTGTTAAATTTATAACAAGCAGTTACATTGGTGTTTATTGGTCTATAGCAGATACAAGTATATACAGCATAACTCATTAAAGGTAAGCAGTGCTACTCTGTTGCTACTGATGCTGATGTTGATTTGACATCATGTGCTGAACTCAGGGTTGAGGAGACCATTTGCGAGTAGGAAGGTTTTTTTTCTAGTCGGAGGTTGGAAATTACGAGAATGCAGCATTAGCTCTCGCTTCATCTCTACCTAAAGAGAGAAATGCGGCAGCGCTTTAATCCGTTAGTATGTCCAGTTCTCTCACCACCTCCTCTGTACACTCTTCTCAATGCAAATACCACCGTCCTGAAACGACGTATCATTTGTCATCTTGTAGATTGCAAACTAGCTGAGCTAACGACAAGACTTGTCTTTTATCACTAATAATAAAGCTTGTTGAATTTTTGTTCTTCTATTAAACTGCACTAGCATTGGCATCAGCTCAGCTTACAAACATTAACCTCTCGGAGGAATAACGGAAAATACAGCCTCAACCGACAAATTACCAGCAGATTTGCTAAGCAC
Source organism: Notoglanidium macrostoma (assembly GCA_030068235.1). NCBI lineage: Eukaryota > Metazoa > Chordata > Actinopteri > Siluriformes > Auchenoglanididae > Notoglanidium > Notoglanidium macrostoma. The sequence goes on along the minus strand of JAQQZR010000009.1, from coordinate 12,678,764 downwards.
ATCACGAGTATTTCAGTAGAAAATAAATTTCTGGGTGGCCGTATCTACCTGCGAGTGAGTGCAGTATTAACAGGCTTACATTATTGGCGTTTGATGTCTTTATTTTTGATGTGTTTACTGCACTTCATGACTCTTTTGTTAAGATTATTGCTCTATTCACAGTAGGTGGTTGTTGTGTTGAATTCCTCAGGAGGAGTGAAGTCTTCGGAGGGGGCGAGTCTTGCAGGTTATCATAAAAGGAAGCAAGACTGTAATCAGTATTGGCTTGTAAGGTTTTATCTCTTTAATGCTAATGTTTCCTGAGTAAATGCTGCAGAATGGTTGGTGTTTAAGCCATTGAGCCTAGGCAACTCAGGAAAGGGCCTGTAAACGTAGCTGATCATGGCTCCACTCCACATGTTTCAGTGTTTATCTTCCTCCCTCCCCCCCTCGGGCAATCTTGCCATTATGAGACTGTGTGCAAACTGTCGTCAGAAGCAGGAAGGCAGCAGGCCACAGACACCCTCTCGCAAAATCTCGCCTGCCGTGGTCGAGCGAGATTGAGATTTCGCTACCTTCTGAAGCTGGTATAATGTAAACACTTCGGTGTTATAAATAGTACTTGGAAGGCAGTTTCTTATGCTGAACCTTTCCCTAATTCATCAAGGTTTGAGAACTGCGTCATATGCACAGGCTTTCTTGTACAGTGAAAATTATTAGTTTGCACGCTCTCGCAGATTCTGCATTCGGGGGAAAAAAGGACAAGTATTAAAGAATGTAATGACAAGCGCACGAGTGACCCTTCATCAAGTCACGTGTTAAGTCGAACGGGTTAGTTTTGCAATGGCCTATAAAGTGGTGTAGGTAAAATTGTTTAGATCTCCAATTGTGGCAAAATTGTATCTTCCTGATCCTTCAACAGAACATTGTTTTAAAGCAATTTAATGAACATCACCCAAGCTGGTTATTCCAGTATTGACAGAAAAACGCGCATTTTTTCGCTATAAAACCGTACTGCTGGCAAAGATATTTTTAGGGGTAGCAGGGAAATCCTGGTGTCACTGAGGCTGAGGATTCCCTCTTTCATATTACGCCATGGAATCCTCATTTAAATATTCTCAATATAAGCTTGTGATGGCGTACTCCCAGGCCCTCCTCATAAACAAACTCGCACTGTTGCTATGTTGATATATGGCCATGATACAACAATGAACTTGGTATCAAATTTGGCTTGTTGAACCTGGAATCTGAAAATATGCAGAACTCGATTCACCCAAAATGCCACTCAATGCCAGATTTGATGTGATGGAGCATTTTTTGTAAACACGTTCATGGTTTTTGTATAGCAAAGTGGCCAATAATGGTGTCCGCTTTCTAAAAGTTTCAGTAACGCTGATTTTCTTTGTAATCACATGGGAATGTTGCTAAATATCAGTCACCTGTAATTTTCCAAGCGTGTTCACGGCACGGCTAATATGCATATTGTGACAACCACAAGATAAAATGGGTGAAATGATGACTAAACAGTGATGGAGCACGTCCTAAGCACGGACTGTGCTAAATCTTCCAGTGATGCAGCTCAGCCACAGACCTGCTCCTAAGGGGCATGCACACAGGGGGAGATTTGTGGTGATGCCGTGGTGAAACCATGTAATGTCAACGAAATTTAGTGACCGGTGAACTAACAGCGTGAAGTGGGCAGGGACCGAGTTAAACTACTCAACATTATGCAACTACCAATGGGAGCGAAAGGATACCGTTGACTGAGAGATGACCCCAATGTAGAGTTCCCCAATACATTAACCACAAAGAGACCACGTCCAAAACTTTGGTTCCTATATCAAAATAAAAGAGCAGCTCGTTGCAGTCTAACTACCCCTGTGTTGTACAACTGCACGTTTTGAGATCATTGGCGTTCCTTGTGAGGCTGCATTTATATATGTTTATAGCTACATAGGCAAAGTTCATCATGTAGGTTAGCCAGCTATCCTGTGCAAATGTTTCTCATGCCTTTTCCCATTGAATAAGTTGTTACCGTAGTTCTGTTTATCTGCATGCACTAGTAATATGTTTATGGTGTTGGAGGGAACTATCCAGCTTCTGCTTGTTTCATTTGGAGGTGAGAAATGTACAAGATGGATACCTAGGCAACCAGAGCCTGGACTATCCAGGCAACAAGCCAATCGCTTTGTATTTACGGTCGTACTGATCAACTTTCAGCCATAAAATGATGGATGAAGAGGGAATCACTTCCTGTGTGTATGCCCCTTTTGATTTATAGGACGCCATTGCTTTTGTCCTAATTTAATGGGCTGGTCTTAATTGTCTTAATTTATAGATTTGTTTGGGATTGCTTTCCTTCAAGGCAGTAATGTAAAACAAAAACCAGGTTCACTTTTTTGAAATAAATAAGGATGTAATTTGTATCAAAAAATGTTTAATCATTTTTATACACCTGCAGTTAAGAGTCTCCTTTTACGCAGTTTTACAAAAACCCAGGAGATCTTGTCTTATCTTAACTTGGTTATTTTCTGAACAATTATGACCACATTTATTGTGCGAGTGCGCCAACAAATGATCTCCGAATACATGTTTGTATTTAGCTTGATAAACGAGGCCCAAGGTTAAGAACACTGGGGGGGAAGTGAGACTACTTCTGATTTTATTTATTTATTTATTTGTGTTTTGTGTCATAGTTTGATTTATTTTCATAAAATCCAGTAATTCTACTTTTCTGTCTTTTCATATCTGGCTTCTGCTTCAACAGGGTCACTGATGTCCGTGTGAAGTGCTGTTGACTACTTTAAAACTCTCCGAGAGGTAATTCCTTAAAACCCGAGGCACGTAGGTGATTAGAAGTTCTCTCCGATAAGGAGTCCGTTCTTGCTGGAAGAAAACAAGGCAGCATGTACTGCTCGTTCTTCCAGAACTTCTGTTAGTTACTTTTAAACCGTTTGAAGCTGACTGAGTGCATGTTCAAGGCAGCACTTTATCAGTTCCTCGTCATTCGGCTCTTGGAAAGGAACTCGTCTGTTCGGTCCCATTTGAGCCCAAATCTCCAGCCTCATGTTACCCGCAGTTTTTTTTTTTTTTGGGGGGGGGCTTTTGAATCGTTTCTAGTTAGGGGTTTGATCACGGCTCTGTAGCCAGTGATGAGTGAACTCGCAGTAACAGTGAGCGTCTTTGTTGCTTAGAGAGGAAGCCTTATTATCTGTAAGAGACGAGCTTGTGTTGCGTGATCTTTTACTTGTGCAATTTATTTTTTGGCGCTTTTTCCATTCGTTCATACATTTTGAATTATGCTTGGCAAATTCTGTGTACTCCAAATATTAATCCAATGTTTCATTCTTAAAAGGTGTTTAAATAAATTCTTACGTTTTCTAATTCGCAGTGCAGCATTAAAGCTAGACGTATTTGATTACTCCGGACAATTCTGTCAGAGTAAACAATGTTTTAATGCAGAAAGACCCCCCATTGCCTTTTACAATGCTATAGACATTCACAGCACGTCAGGTGATCGTTGTTAACAATGATTCATTCAAAACATAAACGCACTTTCCACAAATTGTCTGGTCGCGCGTTTTGAGTGTGTGTTTTCATGCGTGTGTCCGCTGCCCTTTTGTTTGCCGTGACCTCAATGACTGCCCGATGCGCTCGGTCTTAATTCAGTCACGCTGGATTGTGCCAGCAGCCGTGGACGAGGCCTGAGTGGTTAGACGTCTGTGTGTGTCTGTCTGTGGTTTATCTGCAGCCAGCTGGTTTACTGATTTGGAGTTGTGGTGCAGGCTCGTCACAGATTAGGATACTGTTTTTCCAGGCTTGCTGGCCGAACCACATTTTTATATTTGCGTAACACACTCGGAGGACCGCGTTATCCGCCCCCTTCCATATGCATAAGCTCCCAGACAGCTGTCCATGATTGTAATTGACACCCCTCCCTGAGGGCACTGGCCAATATTGCGCTCTTGAGCTCCCAGCGCGATGACGGCGCGAACGTTTTTCTGTTCCGCCACTGTGTCATCTTTCAGGATGACTTTTAAGATTTGATGAAATATTTTACTCCAGCATGGCTGCTGTTTATTTTTCCTTGATGTTGAACATGTCAGGTGACTGTGTGTTATAACAGAGTTATATGACCGCTTTTTGCTGCAGGTTGTTTTGCCTGGTTTCATCAGTGGTTTCCACATACCTGCGTGATCCTGATTCCTGGCTCCTCGGCCTGTGTTTGTAGTGCAACAGGTGGTGGGATTCAAAACGAGTAGTGCGTGCTACCTACAGCAGGGAGGTGTGTTGCGTAACAGTGAAGCTCATTACATTTAAGAATACATCCCAAACGAAAAGTTTTGCTTTTTTTTCTTCTTTTTTTTTTTTTTTCCTCCCCTTCCTTCCTCCGCCCCTTTCTCTGGTTGAGACCTGTTCAGTCCAGCACCCGGGCTAGTGATTAAGCCACTCCTGATCATATCAAGGAAAACTCTTGTTTTCTGAATGCGAATTTGTATGTTCAGAATACTAATTATATGCAGAAGCAGTGTTTTGGCAAGTGCGGTAACTGTGACCAGCTGTAATTAATTACCTAGGATCATGCTTGTTTAGGATTCTGTCCACATTCATCACGAGTGTAGGCGATTGCACAAACTGATAAAGCTTGTGCATCACGACTGGAAATGGAACCTGATCGCTGCGTAAAAATACAGACTTAAGAACTTTGCATAAAACCCATTTCTTATAAAGTTTTATTGGCGCGCACAGCCCATATCCAGCTCCTCTAGAGCATTTTTATTCAGGAATATTCCACGAACAGGTTGTTAACAGATATGTGCCCCCCCCCAGAGACGTGTGGCGTGTGTTAATAAATAAACATGCACAGGAAGGTTCGTTCCCCTGAGTAAATCTGTGCCACAGATGGAACAAGGAAAATTACTGTGATCCAAGTGATACGGTGAACAGCTCCACTGTGTACATGCACAATCCTGGACAGAGTCGTGCCGTTTCATTAATGTGCCCTGATGAAACCCAATCAGAGAGCTGAGGACAGAATCAGCTGACTTCCAGCAGCGTTCCTGTATCAGGTTATCTTGAACAAAGTGCACTTCAGGAGAACCGGCTGCTTGTGCAGTGCTCAATCCAAATTACATTTTCAAACAAAAGCCTCTTTATGAGTTTTGAGGGAGGGACTGATCTCCACCTCTACCTCTCTTGAAGGTGAACTATTCATGTAAGCTTGTCTGTTTATAAAAATGCGCTGAGGGGTTTCTGTTAGTGGCCGCTGATGGAGTTTGAGAAAGTGCTCTTTTCCTGTTTAGGAATGAACACTCCATTACAGTCAGAAATAAAACTCAATCTGGCACAGCAGCTTTTACAGACGGCCAAACAGGAACGCACTATATTTTTCCATATTGGTGTTTGGAATGACCTGGAGAAAGTTGCTGGGATAAATTGGCACCTTTCTCTTGGATCAGAAGCGTTATTTCAGTTCCTGCTGAGAAGCATGACGAAACATCACAGAAACACAGAATCCAATGTCTGGAAGAGCCACAGTTCTTATTGGACATCTAGTTTCTTTGTTGAAACATGAAATAAAACGCGAGATTTTTGAGGCTTATCGTGTTGAGTCTTCCCTGCTTGTGTTCCTTTTCCAGAACTGATAGCCTCGATGAAGTCCTGACACGAGCATGTTTAAGGAGAAACGGAAGGGCAGGATATTACCTTCTGTGTAGTCGGGAACTGCTTTCTGGCAGTGGCAATTGGGTATATATTGGATGGTGGATATTTAGGTGATTCTACAGTAATGTGCTACGTAATGATAATGTTAACTGATACGAAATCCACTTCTCTACTGTTAGCGAATTCAGACATTAACATTAGTTAACCCCGTATATTTTCCATTTACTCCGACAGAACACAAGGACGCTCCGCAAGTGTAGACGAGAATACATGAGCTTGGGGAAGGGGCGGGGCTGTCAGGAAGCGCCCTATAGTATTGGACTGCACAAATCATTCCAGATTCATATGTCGATTGACTCAACTCCTATTTTTACTAAGGTGGAAAAGATCACTTATGTGAGATCTGGCCTTGCACACTTTTTTCATACTAGTTTGCCATGCTTACTTTGGATTTCATCCTCTAATTATAAATCTGTGTTTCTGATTTATCTGTGTCGGCCCTCTGGACTGGATTTATGATCTTCTCTGGTGTATCATGGTACTTACAAGCCTGTCATGGTCAGGCGGTCTCTCTCGTGTGCGCGCATCTCTATATGGCATCAAGCCTCTCGGAAATGCAGCAGAGACAGGAAGGCAAAGCTAAAAATGCAAAAGTGTTTCTGTTGCAGAAAACTAGAAACTGAAAGCTGATTTTTCTTTTTCCTTCCATTTTTTTCCCCCCTTTTACTTGTACAAATACGAAGCATGAAAGTAGAATAGAAGTTGAAATAAGAGGAAACGCTTTTCAAAGTAAAAGGAAAAAAAAACCCTACACCATTATTTGTTTAATTTAAAAATATAAAATGTTAATGCTATCGACAGAGTGGGATAGTCAGCCCGTAGGATCAGTTTACAGGATGTTTTATTGCTGTTTAAACCAGGGCTCCTCAAATGTTTTGCAGCCAGGGACCCCTTTAGCAGTAGAAATGAAATGCACATACTCGGTCAGCACAGATTTATTTTATGAACTAGTTATTTATTATTATTATGAATATAGGACTGAATAACAGGCTCATTATTCAAATGTGATCAATATTCTGTCTATTTATTAGAACCATAGAGCTATTTATTCCTCAACATTATACTTCCAGAACATATCAAGTCCAAGTTGACCTTATTTCTAGGCTATTTGTTTTTCATTTATTAAATTTGAAGTTGATATTGGTGGGTTGTGAGATTTATTGCTGTGGGACAATTTAAAAGTACTCGTATGGCTGAGAGATGTTGAGTTGTTTGTGAAACTCCAATCTCTTTAAACGATCTTTATGCTGTAACGTCATGTTTCTGTTCCTCCGCTCATGAGTGATGTGGCTCGCTAAGATCTGCTAACTTCATCTTTCAGAGGACATATTGCAATACTGCAGCTACGCTCATTACGGTCAGCACTTGTGTGTAGTGACCCTTATACCAGTTCGTCTTTTCCATCAGTGTAAAGACACAATGATGCGCACCGAGTGCGATATCCGAAGCAAAGGAATGTGGAGTAGTGGGACTGCGCACAGCCCTGATCGGACCCAAGCGTACTTGTGTTGAATTTCTTCATCCCAGTTCGAGTTCAGCGAGTTTTGCCCTCATTCAGCAGACACGTTGGTGTATGCGAAGTTGCTCTTGTGCAGAAGAACAGAAAAGCGGTGCATTCCAGGAAGCGGAGCTGCTTGCTTTTTGTGCTGGTTATTCATTGTGCTGGTTCTCCGTTCCAGTTCTCTCTCACATGCACACGTTTTCTCATTAAAATCATGAGATCTCTCATTTCTTTCTCCTTTGGCTACTCCCATCAGGGGTCGCCACGGTGGAGCCATTTATGTCCGCATGTCTGATTTGGCTAAGTTTTTACGCCGGATGCCCTTCCTGACGCAACCCTCCCATTTATCCGGGCTTGGGACCGGCACTCAGACATACACCAGACTGTGCACTCCCTTGTGGCTGGGTTGGCTTCCCTGCCTGGGAATCGAACCGGGCCGCAGCGGTGGGAGCCCCTAATCTTAGCCACTAGACCACCAAGGAAGCCATGAGAGCTCTCGTATAATATATAAAAAGCCATTATACATTCTAAATGTAAGCCATACATTCTCTATGGCCAAAAGTATGTGGACACATATGTGCCAGTTCAGCGTTCCATTCCAGATTTATTCCCCCTTTGCTGTTATATTATCCACTCTTCTGGAAAGGCTTTCCACTAGGTTTTGGATGGTGACCGAGACGATTTGTGGTCATTCAACCACAAGAGCATTAGTGAGGAACTGAGGTCTAGGGTGCGGTTGGGTTCCAGTTCATTCCGAAAGTGTTCAGTGGGGTTGAGGTCCGGGCTCTGTGCAGGCCGTTCAAGTTCTTTCACGTTACAAGCCACTTTGTTCAATTCCAATAAGATCTGCCTGTATTGACGGTTCACATTCATAATTACAAGTGCAATGTGAACGCATCAGTCCTCCAAAACAGACGCATGCTGATGCGCATACGAGTCATCGGTCACTAGCATTTTGTGTTGACGACAGAGATCACATTTTGTTCTTTTATATTAAACATTTATAAACATTTGCCATTTGATCAAACATTGTCCGTTTTGCTTCATTTAGATCAGCTCACAATGTAAACAGGCTTAAACCTGCACCAAATATATCTGAAATTTGGTGTGTGACTTTTTATGACCTTCAATGAGCCAAGTAGTAAGTAAACTACTTTGAACAACCTGAAGATAAATTCATGCGTAGACTGTAGTAGACGGAAATAAATTTTAATCAGTATTTTGGAAAAAAGTCCAAAGTGCAATACCCTTTACAACCATGACACCGGGCACAAACCTGGCAAGGGCGAAACTACAAGGCGTTTAAGGCAAAAGATCGTATAAAATGTGATCATCGGAGAGTAAGACAAATGTTCTACTTTTCACAACTGGATGAAAATGGACCTGGTAAAAATAAACAATAGAATAAAAAGGTTTCTCATCAGAGATGGTGTTTAGGACCTCGCCAGCCTTTTAATGTAATAAACAGTATGTCCATATGATCATTGACGAAGTCTTGCTAAATAGTGAGATATTGTCTGATATCCGACACATTTGTTTCCATAATTTAATAAGCAAACAAATAAGTAAACAATGCTTGAACTTGATGAAAGGAAATATAAAATGAATAAAATAAAGATTGAGCTCTCTCCTGTGTTGGTTCTCAGCACCTTAATGGTTTGCGTTTTTATAGTCCGCTTGTGCACATGCAAAAAAAGTAGTGCAGCTAAAAGTGAACGGCTGAATTGTAGGGGTGGGCCATATGACAGAAATATCATATACCTGAAGACGTTTCAGCAATACCGATTATGTATCACGATATATAGGTTCATAAGCAACTTCCAGTAAAATAGCAAAAAAAATTACATTTGTAATTGCTATTTAGAAAAAGTCACCTCAGAAAAGTACATTGACCTACTTTATCACCACTGAGATTATATTGCCATATTGCTCAGCCTTACTATGTTGGGCTGATTACAGATATTATTATCCTTGGATCATGTTTAAGGATGTTGATGAAGTGTTTTTAAAAATTGACTCCAGCTACCATTCATTACCTGATGAGATAAATGAGGTGTATAATAAGAGAGTGAACACGGGCATGGTTGCAACCTGACTTGTATGTTCTGTTGCTCATTGATAATTCACCGCATTCATTTAGAACAAAATGTACCATTCATTATGTTTGTAAGGCAATGCGTAATGGAACAAGTACGGATCAGTTGTCCCGCTGAACACCTTCAAATTATTACTCTAATGCACTCGTTACGTAAGGGCGGAATTGACTGCTTGGCATGAAGGTCTTGGCTGTTCAAGATTCACCGCAGATTACTGTTATCTCCCAAGACCCTGCCAGTCAATGCCGTATGAAGCGTGAAGCCGTTCTATTTCAGTCCGCAGGCATTGCATAGTCTCTGCTATAGTATGCGAGAGTCTCAGTAGCACTTGTGCTTATGCTTGGTAACACTTGGTGTGATCACGGAGATGCATGGTTGTGGTGGCAGTTGCTTGCAGAATATGCTGGACTGGAGTCGTGTAACGTGCGACAAATATTCACGCTGCGATTTACACTATGGTGCTTGTATTGTATCTTGTATTTGGAGAGTATAGTAAATCTGTTCCACCCTGGTGAGCTTCTCTCTTTCCAAGAACCATTGAAATGGGCATGAGACACAAAACACAGAAGTGCCAACAAAGGTCGTGAGGACAAATACATAGAATAAGATGAAGTGAGGTCGGGGCTGATTTTCTTCTGAACCCAGACTGTAGATTCATGCATCCTGTCAGCGACAGACTTAAACAGCCCCTCGATTAAATTTTCAGTCATATGTGTAATGAACAGGAATGAGGTAGACTCTTGTCCTTTCTGATTTTTGTTTGAACAAAAACAGCTTTTCTGTTTACTGTACTGCATATGTGAACAAAACATTGCCAAAAAACACCCTTAGAAATCATGAATGAAGCTTTTCTGCCTTTGTCCGTGTGCATAAACGCGTGTGTGCGTATGCGTTTGCCCCACATCGTTCTTATTGTGCAATCACGGAGACCTCATGACCTAATGCACGGCTCAACCCTCATAATCTAATATCTAGCAATGGCTCAACTATAAAATTATGACCCTTAGGTCTAATATCACAACCAGCCGTTACTGAGATTTATACAGTCTGTAATGATGTGGAAAAGGAACGAGACCCCAGGTATAGTGACAGATGATCATACTCCGGTTATCAACCCCCAGTCTACAAGATTTACCCAGAGTAAACCGTAACACCCTTTTTCGTGTGATGTACGCTACTCAACGGAAAAAGGAATGATGCTAGTTTAAGATCAGGTTTAAATTGGGACAACTTTTCAGGTAGCCTCAAAATAAGTGTGAATGTCGTCTAGTATGGCCCAGGCATTGCGCAAGAGGTGCAAGCATTCACAAAGGTACACTTGTGCGGGTATTTTTTTTCCCCCCATTTCTTTTTGTGCGTACATAAATGTTATTCCCAGTGTGCGAGGCCTAGTCTACTCTAATTAACTGTTACTTAGTTCCTGGAAGATTCAACCCAAATCCCCAAAGTCTGCTTATTTTAACTAGACATTTTGTAGTTGGTTACAACCTTCAGTTGTCAAAGTTTCACCTTCAGGTCTTGCCAAGCCTTATAGCCATGCTCTACGCTGCCGCTTTCCCCTCCTAACCTGGCGCCATGGCGTGCTGTTGACAAGCTCCAAAGCCATAACAAAGCAGCTCTTTCTTCCTGCTTCCCTCCCTCTTAATAGCCTGGTGTCCCTGGTGTAAGGGGAGCTTGGCGGGGCTGTTAATGACGTTATGCATGCAGGTACAGAGCTCATGTAGACAGATGGCTCAGGTGATGATGCGCCCCAGTGCCCCAGCCACATGCTGGAGCACATGCCAAAGACGCCATGTTTTATAATTCATACACCTTTTGTTTCCACAATGCACCTTAATCTGCAGATCTGTTCCCAGCCTGCTCTTCTCTATGATGGAAAACGATCATTCTGGTGATTATTTGCTTGCAGTAGTCTACAAAAATAATTGCTGCATTTTGTATGTACTTAAAACGCACAGCACAGAGTTTACAGTGAATATTAGCACAGGCTCACCTGAACTGGACAGCTGAACGTTGGAAAATAATTGTGCCCCTGGTTAGCTACAGATTTCTGTGCTTTGCTGATTGAAATGGAACCTGATGTGGTCTTCTGCTGTTGCCTCAATGTTCAATGTTTTGTTCATTCTGAACTGTTCATTGTTCATGCTTTTCTGTTCACCGCTGTTGTAGAGAGTGGTTATTTGCGTTACTATAGCCTAACCTGTCAGTTAGAGCCAGTCTGGCCGTTCTCCTCTGATGTCTTTTTTCAACAAGTTGTTTCTACCTGCAGGACTTCTGCTCACTGGATGTTTTTTTGCAGTGGATCAAGTTTCTAATTCTAATTTGTAGCCAAGGCCAGAAAATATTACTTAAGATCTCAATTTGCTTGGATGAATTTTGACAAGCATGTTGAAGGAAGATTATAATTTGTATTTATTCAGCCAATCCAGGAAAAAAAATAAACCGGTGTGAGCAGTATATCAGTGCTTAGGACTGGGTGTGAATGTTCTCTAGCTGTTTTGTCTACCTAAACCTACATCTGATGAGTTTCATAGATCCATTAGCTTTGTTTGTTCTGCTGCCATTTCACAAATACAAGACTTTTTTGAAGGTCATCACAAAAGATGAATACGCTGATTAACAGGATGTGAAATGGAGAAAGGCAGGTGGATTTTATGAAGCGCAAAAGCCAGGTTGATCTTTTTGGTTGTGTAAGGTCAGTTGGGTTGATCGAGATTGAAATCAAATTGCTAGATCGATGATGTGCTGCTGTGTAGCCAGTTAATCTTACATGTAGTAATCTTTCCAGCAGCTTGGGCAGGATATAAATTCCCCAAAAAGAAAAAAAATGGGCAGATTCTCCAAACTTGGAGTGAAAAGAGCAACTTTTACCTCAAGCAAAGATGTTACCAGGAGGTGATCTGGAGCTTGGCGTTTTCTTATTGAAAGCTGAGGATTTTAAGGAACTTAACTTTCCTGCATCCATCCTCCATTATCTAAACCATTTATTCATTAAGGGTTGCAGGGGGAACTGGAGCCAATCCCAGCTGACTTTAAGCGAGAGGCAGGGTACACCCTGGACTGGTCGCCAGTATATCACAGAACTAACATGGAGACGAACAATATTCACACCTGTGGGCAATTGAGAGAAGCCAGGCGGCATAATCTGCGGGAGGAAACCAGAGCACCCAGAGAAAACTCGCGCAGGAGAACAGGAAAACTCCACACAGGAAGGCCCCAGTTGGCCGCGAGGTTAAAACCCAGAACCTTCTTGCGGTGAGGCAACAGTGCTAAGTAGATAAGAATTACTGTAACCCTGATTTATATCATCAAATCACTGACGTGACTGTCAAAATGTCGTCTAGTGTAACAAGGTTTCCTCAACACCCAGCTAACAGCCAAACCCTGTAAGTGTGTGTCCTCACCAAGGCCGTCCATTCCGGCAGCAGATAGCAGGTGTCCTCATAGTAATGGTGGTCTGGGAGTCTCATCAGACTTACTGCCAGTTGGCTTGCCAACTTCCTTTAAATAAATCAGCATGGAGGGATAAAAGCTGTTCTTGTGTTGGTACTTTTGGAGCCGTGGTTATGTTGCACTCTAGTTGCACCCCACACGGGTATTGATCCATGGCAACAAATGCCAATACATCCTCAAGGCCACTGAGGCACGTTTGCATCATCCAGTGATCAGTAGTGATGTTTCCATCCACATCTCTTTTTCTTTCTTTTTTTTTTTTTTTATTCAAATTAAAAAAAATATTGACGTAATGCAGATTGCTGAATGTAAACAAATATGGACGCGTTTCTGCCATTCAGGGAAACAATATAATAATGAATTTTCTTTTGATTGATTGCTTGTTTAAAGTAGCTGGGTGGGCTGGTGGCAGCACCTACAACATGAGAAGCTTCAATGAAGTTCAGTGCTCCTTGTTTTGGGGTATTGTCCAATATCTTTGAGGCTGAGAGACAAACTCCATTTTATAGTGTTATTGTAAAAGAGGCGTCCCCTTCTTTGTGGTTGCCACGAGACCGTTTTATTAGGCGTACAGGGCCATCATCACTTGCATACTGTAGTGCTCCCAGAGGGCCTGGAGGCTCGGCTGCTGACGTCAGAGCATTGTCCCTGCACAGGAGGGATCCTTCCTGTGTTTGACCTTCTGCAGATCCAAGGACAGATAACCTAGCCTGTGTGTGTCGGTGACTCTGACAAAGTAAGAAGGACGGAAGTGGCAACGGGTGCAAGGAACGAGACCAAGGAAACTGAAAGAGAATGAGAAGAATTTCGGAGTTATTTTGAGAATTAGTTTGACAGCAGTGATTTTATTAAGGGCCATATTTAAACACAAACTAAGCCTGATTTTTGTTTGAGCTGAATTCCTGTATCCGTGGGGATCCGCCATTAAAATTCCTTTTAGTCTAAAAGTAGGCTTAATCTGATCATGGAAATATGCTGAATATGAATATGGTTCTGTCTGCTGTGATTGATATGGTCAGGTATATATTTATTTATTTATTTTTTTAAATATTAATAGATAAAGCAGTTGCACATTCATGTGGCATTTGAGGACATGAGCTTCCATGAACATTTAAATTTCAGATTTAAAACCATACAATAAATTTGTCATTTCCTCCTGTACTTTCAACCAAAAAAAAAAAAAAAAAAAATACTGACTAGCATTCCTAACGCCTGGTGGTTTTTTTTTTTTTTTTTTTTTTTTAAATCTTTTGTGTATATTGCCTGTGTTTTACCTATGAAGGTGCCTGTAGTGTACAATTTAAATCTTTAAGAACAATAATAATAAGTGTTCAGGTGGTCCTTAAGTTCCAGCTCCTTACCTTAAAGCATTGTAAATGTACATTAAGTATATTCATGTTTTGAGTTGAAAAAAATATATTAAAGGTATAAAATATCTACCCTTGAGAGTAGTGTGCGTTTCACCTCAAAACGAGTCCAGTTGGTCAAAAAAAAATACAAAGTTGTTTTATTTGATATTCTAAATCTGCAGTTAGTTATTTTTAAAATTAGGGCTTCATTGTTAAATGTGGTGCATCTAATCCAGAGAAATGATCAAAAATGCTTACGATGTCATCATTTTAACAGATAATCAGGTTTGGAGCAAATTAGCTGTAAACTTTGTGTAAATTGAAATTAATCCGTAGTAACCAGATGATCGTTATATTTATAGGTTGTTTTACAGTGTAATATTTTGACATTCTAGACTAAGGAATGTATTGACGTGAAAATTTGAAAAATGATATGCGGGGTAATTTTTTGCGCACGCTCATTTCGCTACATTACAGAATGAACTTTTGCAACTCTGGCCTCATTTTATGGTGACACGCAATGAATAATTTAAACCACGTGACCCTGACGAGGATAAAGCAGTTCATGATGGGTAAATGTCAGCAGCCACCTCCTACACCCTTGCGTTAATGAACGTGGCCTTTCTTCTTGCAAATTTTTGGTTGGGTTTCGTAGGTTCCAGTCTTGATGCACACCAAACTCGTCAGCATTACCACCTTTACTAACCTGTAATTCATCAAGCTACCCATGTGCTCTCCATCACCAACGTTATCATTTCAGATTTCACGCGATGTTGTTAATAATGGAACCCTCTTCTCGTTACAGGAGCCGTTTGAGGATGGGTTTGCCAACGGCGAGGAGCTGACTCCTGCTGAAGAGGCTGCAGCCAAAGAGGCAGCCGAGCCTAAAGGGGTTGTGAAGTTTGGATGGGTCAAAGGAGTGCTGGTAAATGTCTCCAGATCAACTTCCCAGAGTGTCTGTGAAATGAGAACGGAATACAAACTCGACAGCTGAAAAAAGTTTTGCTTCAATAGCCCTTATTTTCCAGTCCACTCTTGCGTGATCTGTGTTTTGTAGTTGTAGCAGCATAGTTCACACTCATGATAAAAGTTTCCTTGATCTTGTGTAGGTGTTGATGAGCTGCCTCGCAAAACTCTTTCACTTTCTCCTTTCAAAGCACGAGGCATGAATGAGTTGCACTCCTCTCAGGATTTTTGGCCCCTGGTGGGAATTACACTGCTCATTAGTCCCACTTGTTCCATCTTGCCTAGAGCTGATGCTAGAAGTTTGTGTTTTTTTTTTTTTTTTTTTTTTTTTTTTTAAAAAGACTTTCTAATCGTTCAGCAAGGTGGTGCTATTGGAAATCTACACAAATTCAGCATTTTGTTTATACTTTTCAACTGCTGTATTTTTGACCAGTGAATAGTTTTCGAGTATTTTCAGCCCCACACGTCCCTCAGCAACCTTTATTTATTTTTTATTTTTTTTGCTTTTTTTGCTTTTCCATATATTCAATCAAGGGCAGCATGAAACAAAATCAAAGCAAATGGCAAAGGAACGAAAAATATAAGTTTCGCTTGGAAAACCGACTAATAGGTTTGAAAGCAGCCTGAGAGGCCCTGCTTTTAAAATCCTTTGTTTGAGACCGAGCACAAGACAGCCGAGTGTGCAATCAGCCAAAGCTTGACTTGTTAAGTGCAAGAATAATCTCTGGGTTTTGTCACACTTTTTTTATTTTATTATTTTTTTTATTTTGACATGTGCAGGCCATGCTTCCTCTTGTTAATAACATCAACCTCATTTCCACCTACTCACTCGAACACAAAAACCAGATGCCAGATCAACGCAATGGAAAAATATCAAACTACGATTTAGAGTATTTGGTGCATCAGACGGCGCTCATGTCATATCTGATGTCCGACATCATTCCATTCCAAGCACAAAACATCATTGTGGAGTGTAGATTACACAGTTTCAGGTTTGGGAAAAGGGCTTTGCTTGGTTGTCTGCATTAAAACCTAACCGCCATCCTTCCTCTGCGCAGGTCCGCTGCATGTTGAACATTTGGGGTGTGATGCTCTTCATCCGCATGACATGGATCGTGGGCCAGGCTGGAATTGGTAGGTTTTGCTGTCTCTGTGCAGCTCATGTGAATTAGCATCTTAATTCACACAACCTCCATGGCCTTCCATCACCCTGTCACCATTCAGCATTCCCACGCTAAATGCAGCTAAATGTCAAACACAAAGCCGTTTTCCAGAAACCGTTCCAAGCGCTGATGCAGCAGCTTGGAAAGGTGTGAATCACTGGAAGCTGCACAAGTGTGTGAGGAGTGGTTGATGTGCCACTCAAAAAGTGGAAATGAAAAACATGAAGTCTATGTCCACACTAATACGTTTTAGTTTTAAAACGCAGTTTTAAACAGAACAGATGTGCGTTTTAACTCCGTATCAAAAACTATGTCCATATTAACACGCATGGGAATCACACGACCATTCATGTACTCTGGGCATGCGCGTGCTGGTATAAACAGGAAGCAGATTGTCTGCTCTGCAGCTGGTTGCCTAGTTGCAGAACACTTGAGTAATAGCTTGCCTCCTGTCCATGTAGGCAGTTATAGCGTTATAAAATGCAGAATTTACCTGCACAACAGCTGCTAGCAAAGACCACAAAGTCAGCAAGTTTGTAATTCGTTATCCGTGCTGTATTCAACATGGTAGTCCAGACTGATGCCATTTGTCTACTTCCAGGAAAGGGTCACATGATGGGAGCGTTACAGTATCAGGGAAGGATGCATTGTGACTGATCAGACTGAATCAGGAAGCAAACATAGGTGCCTACATCGTTTACAAAAGCTTTCATTTTCCCTCGTCCACTCTACAGTGTATTGAAACTAAAACGGGGCCAGCAGCATTTCCACAACGCCTCGGTTTTGCAGCTCTGAAACACCGGAGCAGCGAGGATGCCAGGCGTAAACATAGCAACAGTGATGCGTTTAATACTAAAGCGTATACTAAAGTATTAGTGTGGACCTGAAGATATCGATCATGATTAATGGTTGATAAAGACATAAAGGTTGTACTTGTCTGAGTCTGTTTTATATATTAGTATTTATATATTAACTTTCCTGAACGTTCTTTGAAAGGACTTTTCCCGTCATGCTTTAAGCTACTAGTGTGACCTATGTTTTGTTCTTGTTTTTTTCTTCCCCCCACCACACAGTGTGCTCTTGCATCATCATCGCCATGGCGACCGTCGTGACCTCCATCACTGGCTGCTCCACCTCAGCCATAGCAACCAACGGTTTTGTGCGAGGAGGTATTCAAGCTCACAGTGCAGTATCACACTACTTTTGACATGACATACAGAACTGGAGCACGAGCAGCAGGATGCCGTTTCACTTGTCTCGCTATAAGATCTTGCACGACACGAGGCATAAAGAGATGGTCAAGGTCATCTAATCCACCGCCAGTAAGGCTCTATAAAAGTCATGCTGCTCAGCGCGCTGAGTGATGGCTCAGTGTTCAGCTCCCTCATGTTCATATGCTGTAGTAGATCATGTTCAAGGATCATATCCAAGCAGATCTTGTGTGTGTGTGTGTGTGTGTGTGTGTGTGTGTGTGTGTGTGTGTGTGTGTGTGTGTGTGTGTGTGTGTGTG
>JAQQZR010000009.1:12648768-12660272 GCA_030068235.1 Notoglanidium macrostoma | reverse complement strand
TGTGTGTGTGTGTGTGTGTGTGTGTGTGTGTGTGTGTGTGTGTGTGTGTGTGTGTGTGTGTGTGTGTGTGTCCCTGTTCTTTTCTGAAAAGGTAAACATTTTGATTGCTCTGTTTTGAGAGCTCACGCTGGCAGCATCACTTTTTCCCCTGCAGGACTTCATGTAACTTGTACGCTGATGCTTATGAGGAAAAAATGCAGTGGCGGTGTGAAGGCAGTCTGGGAAGCATGCGCTATTTAAAAGTGAAAATTAATTCCTATTTTTCTGGCTTGTAAAACACGATCTTACTCTGGCGAAGACTATTTAAGGATATTTTTTGCAGCAGTTATTATGGTAATATTGCTTTATATGGGAAGTTAAACTACACCAGTAGGATTTTCAATAGAAGTGCCACTTTAAAGGTATCACCGATATTTTTGTCAAATTAAAAGGCCTGCCACATTAATGTGACTTGTATATTTAGACAATGAACCTATACACCTTGTGTTTCTCTGAGCAGATGTATCTTGTACAACAGTGTGAGCTTTTTTCAGAATACAGGGGGGAAAAAAATACTTCTGCCCTGTCTTTGTAATCCAGTAAATTTAATTATTGTACCTGAAATCCAGACAATTTATCCTACCCTCTTCTAAACCAGCGTGTCATCACGTCCTCCAGGTAGGTCAGGATATTGCATAAGTACCAGCATGTGTTTTCTAAGGTCATGAACAGAATTAATAAGACACTGCCTTTGTAGCTGATGTGTCCTTCATACATCATACACACCAGGTCATACCGCTCCAAATTCCACCGCCGCTGTGCTGACGGACAAACCCGGGGTAAAGTGTACATTTACTTTGCGGCTTGTGATAAGAATAGTTTCGTAAGGCAGTCTGTCAATTGAGGAAGTGTTTAGGCTTTGAGAGGAGGAAAGAAAAATGTACCCTTATGCGGTAATATGAGAGGGGAGCGGGTCACGGCTGAGGCTGGCCAGCACTGCACTAAAAGGGAGTTCATGAGAAGGGCATGGTGACCTCTCGTGTACCTGATCACAACGTTACACCTACTACAACGAAATGTGGAATAATCTTTCAACATGCCTTCTTATGCAATCCGTTAAAACTTTCTGACATGTCAGATTCAGACAGGAATATATATTCCCTTCTGTATATGGCTCGAGATGAAGGGGAGGAAAAATAGCAGCTGTATAACTGAATATTTACAATCATGGATGGCATATTCCTGTTCTGCAAAATGACCAGTGTTTTATTCGTTATAGCCAGAACTGCAGTTCACTTGCCTTTACACCATTGTATTCTCAAGATTTGGCCGAGGATTGAGTTCGCTGATTTCTAGGACCGCTATTGGGATCAGGTGTAAATCCATGGTGTAGCTGCAATCCGCTCCAATATCGTCTTTCTGCATACTCATCGTACCTATAATTTACACCATGACCCTCGCCTCATGCCCCAGCCTGCGACTTGCTCACCATGACTTGCCTGGAGGAAAAGGAAGCACATGGATTTTAGTTTGTGGGAAAATACAATGCCAAACTACTTCTGTTGCAGAACTCTGCAACAGATACCAGTCACTCCCCGACTTTTTCTTTTGTTTGTTTGTGTTGAGCGTTTGCTTTCAGCATGGACGCGTGACCTTATCGTTGCAGGGATATTTATATTTTCTAAGATTGCTGCATGATCTGTTCACCCATCAGGTCAGGGTTTGAATGCACAGGACCAGTTTCTGTTTCGAGTTGGTGTTTTGTCTAGAAGGTTTAATTGTGCAAGACATTTAAAACCCTTAGCAAAGTTGAAGGACAATAGCGGAGTTAGGGTTTAATCAAATGTAACAGCCGCTCTAATCACAGTTTCTGCAGCCTGATAGCTGATGGCGCTTACAGTGGAGATATTCTCTCAAACTGCACCACCAAACAGTTTGACTGGCGAACGTGTTGATCGTCCGACATGTGATGATACAGCTTCAGTGTAATTTCTCTTGGACTTTGTCCTGAACTATGTGCCAAGCCATTATGTTATTAATTTAGGAATGGATTCTTTCCAAGGACTGACGGAACTCAATAACTTAATAAATTGTTAGGTAAAAATGTTTAAATATTTGACACATTTTTTTTCCTTGTCTGCAGGAGGGGCATATTATTTGATATCTCGAAGTTTAGGCCCGGAGTTTGGTGGCTCAATTGGCCTCATCTTCGCTTTTGCCAATGCGGTGGCGGTGGCTATGTACGTGGTGGGCTTCGCTGAGACCGTCGTTCAGCTTCTTCATGTAAGAAGTTGATATTCCTTTTTAACTCCGTACTGTTTTAGCTAAAGGATGGATTAGGGTTTGACTCATCTGTTATTAATTTATCTAATCTTGTCATAGGATTCTAGCCTCGTCATGCTCGATCAGGTCAACGACATCCGAATCGTAGGGATCATCACGGTCATCATCCTCCTCGGGATCTCTGTGGCAGGCATGGAATGGGAGGCCAAGGTATTTTTTGACATTTTATTGGCATTTGTATTTTTGGTCTTCTGATTTACCCCCAAAACGCCACAAAGGACACATAGGAGAAAACACGCGCTTAATGTTATGTTTTTTTGTCTTTTTTTTCGCTCACAGGCTCAGATCTTCCTGTTGATCATCTTGATCACTGCCATCTTCAACTACTTTATTGGCACCTTCATCCCTATTGAATCAAAGCAAAAGCAAGGATTCTTCGGCTACGATTGTACGACCGCCTTTTTATTCAAACGCAGCATTAAATAATTACCTTTTTAAAGGTTTTCTCTTGACCCGCGTTCATTTTACTTTACCGTCCTCTTCAGCTGGCATCCTGGTGGAAAATTTATTACCGGACTTTCGAGGAGAAACCTTCTTCTCCGTCTTTGCCATCTTCTTCCCTGCAGCAACTGGCATTCTGGCTGGTGCCAACATCTCAGGAGATCTTGCGGTGAGTCTGAAAAGCGGACTACAGACAAATTTGCGGAGCTGCTTCCAAAGACGTGGCCAAGTATTTACATTATTAAAGATTGCTTTTTTTTTTTTTTCCTTTTAGGATCCGCAAATGGCAATCCCCAGGGGAACCCTGTTAGCCATTCTTATCACCGGCATCGTCTACGTAGGCGTTGCTATAAGTTCAGGTAAATGGCGTTGAGTGGAGCTTGTTACACTGTTTCCATGTCTTCAAAATAAGTAAATGCATAAATATAAAAATTTATATCTGGATTTCTGTCAAGCTACTTTGTGACTGTTACATTATTATCGTATGTCCGTTGTTAAAATCACTCTACCAAACTACAGCAATTGCCATGTTGCTACATCATCTGATCTTCAGCTCTGTGTATTTTCTTTTCTTTAAAAGGAGCCTGCATTGTCAGGGAGACCACGGGTATCAAAATCAATGAAACGTTTGGACAAAACTGCACTGGCCTTGAATGCAAGTTTAGTTACGACTTCTCCTCCTGCAAGCAGGCTAACAAATCCTCTTGTCATTATGGACTCCACAA
Organism: Notoglanidium macrostoma; assembly: GCA_030068235.1. Classification (NCBI taxonomy): domain Eukaryota; kingdom Metazoa; phylum Chordata; class Actinopteri; order Siluriformes; family Auchenoglanididae; genus Notoglanidium; species Notoglanidium macrostoma. Next base: position 12,656,784 of record JAQQZR010000009.1, on the reverse strand, counting down.
TGACTTTCAGGTAAGATTATGCCAAGTATATTGGTGCAAAGAATACAAAAGCTGTTTAAAGGAGATGAAACTTAACACCCCTGTCATCCCCCCCAAAAGATTATGAGTGTGGTGTCCGGATTCGGTCCTCTTATCACAGCCGGGATTTTCTCCGCTACCCTCTCCTCTGCCTTGGCCTCTCTGGTCAGCGCCCCCAAAGTGTTCCAGGTGGGTGTCTAACTTCCCCGCTGCTATACCCGCGTGCATACTGTGAAAGTCTTCATTGTTTGTTTATAGAGATACAGTGCTTTTAGAAATGAAATTCTTCTTCTTTTAGTGTGCAGAAGTGATCCTCTTGCTCAAGTAAACTTAGCTCTTCGTGTACATTAGTCCAATATCTGCTTAATATACCAAGTCTTACTGTTGACACAAATTTGGCAAAATGCTAGTGACAAAATTCAGCCTGCCACAAAGTCACACCAGGAGCAAGATGGTGACGGAAGTGTCCTTTATGGAAACGCTGTGCTGCATCAGTATCTGACAGACTTGCCATCAGCACAGGAAGCATCTGCTCAGTATCCGAGTTTGACATGATGTAAAGTCCGCACTCCTCTAACCTGAAGCAGACACAAGGTTACGTCATCAGTTAATAATCCAACGCGAGATCCATATCAGGTGCGTTCAAGAAGAAATCCACATTTTGGGAAAGGAAATATGCGGTGGTCTGTGGAAACCCATCAGGTGTCGCTGTGGCTAGGATTCTGGCAATCCGCCAAAAAGAGTTTGGTTTTGCCTAAAATTGAGGTTTTCCTCTCGGTTATGAAGCTTGACACCGCAACTTCAACAAATGGTTTTTACCAGAAACGGAAATGTGTTTATTTTTTTTAAGCTCACACAGTGAATTCCAGGCTTTGACCAAGTTGTTGGTTAGCTATGTGCCGCACTGAAATTACGGACATAAGCCTAACACCGGAATCAGGCCTAATACCTACATCAAATTCCAGAAAGAAAAAAAACCTCCTGTCATAATGGACTCTTTAAATGCAAAATAATTTAACTTTACTTCTGGTTGAGATGTATGCTAAATACAAGCATATTTCCGTTCAGGAAACCCCGTAGAACCTTCTATATTAGAAAACGTCGGCGTTGTGAAGGCTCCCACACAGCTGCTTGTAAGCATTGTGTTTAATCAAAGACATTTTAGCAGCTAAACATTTTTGAACAGGCTCCGTTAGGTTTCGCAGAAAGTCTCTGAGTATTGCATTACTTTGGGGAGGGGGGGAAAATAAATATCCGAACTTGTTTATTAATAATAAACAACTGGGACCCAATTAAACTATGCCAAAGTTCATAACCCTCTTAGCAGGCGGATTAATTCTGCCGAGCTGGAAACAGCCACAGCCTCCCACTTCCACTTCATCGATCAAAGACGTCATGCAACACCTTAAACTGGAAAAACTCTGATTCACTTTACAAGGTTCCACTGAGGAAGTCCATAAGACTTGGCAACCCTTCATTGACTATAAAGGTTATAAACATCCTCTTAATGCTTTACTACTGTAGCTGGATTATATCTATTGTAAGACATCAAAAATCACCTTCTGTAGCAGCTTTGTACCTTGGCTGAGATTTATCCTGTTGTTTTTATGTGAGACTGTTTATGCACATTCTGTGCTGTTTTTGTAATATTTTACATCATCTGTGTCACTGTGATAAACAGACATTCAAAAAAGAGTAGATGGCTATATTTCAAGGCACTGTATAATCAAAAGTAAAAAAAAAATAAAAAGGCCATTCATCTTTTTTCCTCAAAAGCTTTCTTACAGCTTGTCTAAGAGATTGTTTTTAATATCACAAAGTGATGCTATTGTTTCTTCAGGCTTTATGCAAAGACAACATTTACCCTGGCATTGCTGGATTTGGGAAGGGCTATGGCAAGAACAATGAACCCCTGCGTGGCTACTTCCTCACGTTCGGCATCGCCCTGGCCTTCATCCTTATTGGTACGCAGATAGTTACTAAGAATAGGTTGCCAATTTAAGCCTCATGTTTAAAAATACCTTTTAAAACCGTGTCTCTCTTTCCAGCTGAGCTGAACGTCATCGCACCAATCATTTCTAACTTCTTCCTGGCCTCCTATGCGCTGATCAATTTCTCGGTGTTCCACGCCTCTTTGGCAAACTCTCCTGGTAAGGCTTGACTGTGATAAGCATACTGTTACCCAAGCACAGAATGGTTCCCGGGTGGGAGTGACACGGAAAAATCTTAATTTCTCCAGTTTATTAAGACAAATGAAAATACGGCATGCCCTAAAGTGATTGCGTGCGAATTTCTTCATGCTAACTGTCAAAGAACGATGCATCCGAATTTCTTTCCTTTTATTGTTATGATTAATGTTGCAAAACAGGTTGGTTCCTTTTATTGTTTATATTATAATAATTGTAAACAGCCGTTCCCTCAGCAGTCTCTCCCTTTTTCTCTCTCGCGACGTTAATAAGACAAAAAACTAAAAGCAGCTCATCATGTTACGAGAAACTTTCAAGCTTAAAGGAAGAGTTTCACCTCTGACTGTGGAATCTTCTTCCAACGAATTCTTAATAAATATTTCCTTATAGGAAACCTTACAGATTGTTTACTTGGAGTGTCAAGTCTCATTAAATTCATTAGTATTACAGAACCTTTAAAATGCTAGAACATACACAGTAACTGAAATAAATCATATAAAATGTATTTAGACCCAAATCTAAGCAGAAAATTGAATCCGTGTGATTTGGTCAGTTGAGTCTCAGCTGAACATGACATGTGGGTTTGGAGTTGCAGAAACTATAGTCAGCTGAATTCATTACATTTTTTTTTTTTAGTTGTTAAATTGGAGATATAAGAGTGTTAGTTCTCAGGTATCCATTACTCTGAGTGTCATTCATTTATGTAAGAATGGTAGAGTGAAAGTTAACATTTTTATAAAAGTCTCAGGTTTCTTGCAGGTTTTGTTCACTCCTATTACCGTAATTAAAGATGAAGTTGTACCCTGGAAAGAAACAAAATACTATGTGTGTGTATATATATATATATATATATATATATATAGACAGTAATGATCACCTTTATGAATTATTTATAATAATAAATTTTTAAGAATAATTTAATAGTTTTAATGGTGAAGGCTACACTATATGTAATATACCGAATACGAAGTTGTTTAGGTGCATCACTGTATTCTTTATAGGTAGCTCATGGTATAAAATGGGTTAAGTATGTAGTCTCTAAAGTTCACACGAGTGTGAACCGGTGTTGAAAATCCGTGGCCGCTTATCTTTTATCGGCGCTCTAGCCCTTTTCAGATACTGCATCGCAAAAAAAAAAAAAAGTGCACCTGATGATATGATGACTTGGAATACAATGCTTATTATACTTTGTTGTCTTTATTATCCATATGCAACTATTTATTTAAATACAAAAGAAAGCTCAAACTGACGGCCTTGGACAATTGTGAATACGAGAACACCGAACATTTCTTAATGCATTAGAAGTTGCATGCAGAGATGATTTCCTCTTAAACGTCATATAAAGAACAATGCCAATGGAGCCAGAATTCTGGGGCACCCTGTATGTTTCTGTAGTTTAGTATTATTTATTATTATTATTTAGTATGCATTACAATGGTATTATTTTTGCAGAAACCAAAACAATTTTCACCAGCTATATAAATAAACTGATATTTATATTTCATCATAAAGCTAAACTGTCAACCCTGTGACACTCTTTTAACTGTGAGTATTTTTTAATATTGATAGGTTTCGTCAGTATCAAAATATAATGGTTGTCAAAAATGTTGTATTTGTCTTTCAAGCACATTTTAAGTACACATTTATTCCTTGTGTAAAGAGGTTTGTTCTTCCTCCAATACCAAAGCTCTAGAAGACCACCAGGTATATATCTTCATTCTAATTCTCATGTTTATATGTTCAGTTTCATGCACGTAAAGGGTACTTTTCTTCTTCTTTTTTTAAACAGCATTTACGAGAGAACAGTAACTCTGTCTCTTATTCAGCTTCCAGCGTCTTTTTTTATTTATTTATTTATTTAATTTATTTATTTTTACAACATCCACATGTACCCTTTATGTCATGCATCCTTTGTAGCATTACTGTGTAACAGTTCAGCTGTGTAATTACTTGACCGTACTAAAAATCCCATTAGCCTAGTACTAGCTCCTTGTCAAAGAAAGCCATTTATTTATTGTAACCTCTCTCATATGTATCCTAACTGATGCTAACTCATTTTAATCCAAATCTGTATTCATGCTTATGCAAATTGTGGCACTGATGCATTAAACATTCTCAGTCTGATGTTGGAAAAGGTAATGAAATGAAATATAATATATAATCTATTCTTTTAAGGATCAGTCAGCTAGGAGGAACATAAAGTGGTGTTTTAGGACAGGAAGTCATTAATTGGCAAAGATTAATCCGTGTCCTCAATAATGAAATTAATGTGAATGTGTTTATTGTTTAATCAGCAGTCACTTCAGTGAGAGAGGAAGAACATTTGAAAGTGGTTCAAAAAGTGGTATAAGATGGAAACTGTCTGTACACAAGCAGTTTATAGCAAGTGAATCAGGCAGAGAGATGCTCATCGGTTTTTTTTCTTTTTCTTTTTAACGGCTAAAACTATAGCATGAAACAGCATCCTATATAACTGTAAATAGTTATACAGAAATAGTTTTGTAGTTATAAATTTTTAGTTGCAATTAAATGGATAGATTGCTACAGTTAGTTATGTAGTTATACATTTATATTTATACAGTCATACATGGGTAGTTATACATTTGTATAGTTGCACAGTTATACAGCCATGTAGTTATACATTTACACCGTATATTTGCAGTTTATATGGATGCACAGCTATTTACAGATATACTTATATAGTTATGCAGTTAGTTATACAAGTACAGTTACATGGTTATTTGCACAGTTAATTATATATTTATATGGTCATACAGTTATATAGTCAGACATTTTTTACGGGTATGTAGTTATCGTTATAACCATAGAGAGATGTACAGCTATATTGAATACAGATGGATATTTATACAGTCATGTTTTTACACATCTCTACGGTTAATTAGGTGCAGAGTTCTATAATTATTTATTAATGTGTACTGCACAAAGCAAGTAATTCAATAATTACAGTAAATCATTTATGTAATTTGTGAATGGTGTGCGAGTAATGTAGTAAAACTTGTACAGGATTATATTATATCATACTGAAAGATTCAGAAATCCCTGACATATGCAGAACAGTCTAGGAATTACTATCACTAACATTTTACAGAGAAAATGACACCATAGCAGCTCATTATGAGGCGGCCAGATGCGTCTCGGAGACTCTAATTGCTGATTGGTGCATGTGTTGGGCAGGATGGAGGCCGAGCTTTAAGTACTACAACATGTGGGTGTCTCTGGCCGGAGCTGTGCTGTGCTGTGTAGTTATGTTCGTCATCAACTGGTGGGCTGCCCTCCTGACCAACGTCATCGTCTTATCCCTCTACATCTACGTCAACTACAAGAAGCCTGGTCAGTCTAACCTAGTTATTTTTCTCCACATGCTTAAAAATCAACAGTATAATGAAGCCACATCCCTGTGGATTAATTATCCATATTGTTCCTATATTCAGTTTGGTTTTATTTTGCTTTTCCCATTGTTCAATCCAAATTCCATCCTGCTACTAAACTGCATCAGTTGTAGTAAGATATGCATACGTGCGATTTTACAGAAACAGGTTCGAGTCATTTCTTTCCTTCAGAAATCATTTAAATGGCCAGTTCTCGAGCTTGGGCACAGCCTCTTTTCTTACAAACTGCATATTGATGCATCAAGCGTTTTTTTTTTTGTTTTTTTGTTTTTTTCCCTCCCCCTCGGGTAATAAATGTGTCATTGCGTTCTGCTGCATCTCGATGCAGCACCACGGCACTTTTACACACTGCAGTGGAGTTGATGTGCTATTTTTGGTTGTAGATGCAGCCAGGGAAATGAGAGAGAGAGAGAGCTCATATAGTATAGATTCATTCTAGGAATAGCATTTTGTATAATCTTATTCAGGATGTATAAATAAATGAATGAAAGAAAAAAACATGGAGGGGAAAAAATAAATGAAATAGAATAAGAATGAACAAACCTAAGACTGAATGGATATAAATATATACTTCCTGTCCAGTTTATTAGGAACACCTGCTCATTTATGCAGTTGTCTGATAAGCCAGCCATGTGCATAAAAGCATGCAGATACAGGGCAAGAGCTGCAGTTCAAACCTCAGAATGGGGAGAACTGTACTGTAGCCATGGCATGGTTCTTGGTTCCAGATGGGCTGGTTTGAGTATTTCAGGAACTGCTGAGCTCTTGGGAATTTCACACACTACATTCTCAGCACAGGGGTTTACACAGAATGGTGCACAAAACAAAAAAACACTGAGTGAGTGACCGTTCTGTGAGTGGAAACGCCATGTTAAGAGAGGTCGGAGGTATAAAAATAAATTGGGTCCTTATAAAGAGGACAGTGAGTGTATGAATCTATTAAAAAGGAATAACTGAATGAATTGATGAATATAAATTTATATGAATGAAGCAAACAACCGAGCACGAGTGTCATATAATTGGATAGGTCAGCTATAAAGCCCAGGGTCACCAGTGGCAGCTTGAATTCATATCGACAGATATTGTATCAAAATATTTCAACCAGAAATGTTCAAATTTTAAATATTTTTAAAGTTATAAATGTGACCAAAACCAGTCTGTAAAATAATTCTCAAAAACAGTAATTATGAGAGAACAATAGAATAAGAAGTGTGGTTATTTACTGTAAAGGGAAAGAATTATGAGGACTAATAACACCGTATTCACTCATCGTAACTACATATAACTAATATGAACATATAATGGATGATTAAACCTGAGTCATGTGTAATATAAAATATATAGTTGAGTCATGTGTATAAACTGAGTCATGTGTCACATTATACACTTCCATAGAGATTCTTGTTCTCAGTTTTGATGGCTGTTATTCAGCAAAGTGTACAGTACATCCTAAAAAAAAACATCTTTTTGGAACCGAGATAAATCGTTTAATGCCACCGCCTTCTAAAAGGTGATTGCTGACAACATTTCTAGTGTTTCCATGGTGAAGGAACAGTCTGGGCTGTTTTTGGAACACTCGGTGGGTGAGAGATGCGCACGCTTGCAGAGGTGCTGGGCTTTGGCTGGCGCAGACTATCGCAGGAGGAAGGGCAGGCGTTTGGCACACAGCCTGTACCACCTGCTGTGGCAGTCTGAGGGTCATCAGCCCTCCGGGTCACCCGCATGCTGAGGCCACAGATGCTGAGAAGTCCCATGTGGTGCATGTGTGTGTGCACACGTGCGACTGCAGCGTGTCTACGTGTGTGTGTACGTGTGGTCTTAAGCAGTGAAAAGGTCATTTATGTGAAAATCCTCAAACTCTCACGGCTATGTAAATGTCAATATAAGAAAATGGGGGAACAGGTGTCTTGCTTTCTAACGGGATCAACATTAAATGTGTTACATTTGCAGATGTGAACTGGGGCTCTTCCACCCAGGCGCTGACCTACCACCAGGCGCTCACGCACAGCCTGCAGCTCTGCGGCGTCGCTGACCACGTGAAAACCTTCAGGTACAGACAATGCCGCTTACACAGTGTAGACATTCTTAGAAGATGTAATTGAAAACCAGAGAATATGATGTTATTTTCTACTTCATTTAAATCACCACTGCAGGAGTTTGTGAAGGTCCATTTCCTTTCTTGTTGCCTGATTAGTTTTTAACGATTGCAGCTTGCTTGCACATGTTCCGAGCTTTTCAGTGCTTGCAGGTGTGTAGTCAAGCAGTGGCCGCTTTGTAGTTTGTTGATTGTGTTCGCTACATTTTATCAAAGTCCATAGCCACCCTGGCTTGTGTGTGTGTGTGTGTGTGTGTGTGTGTGTGTGTGTGTGTGTGTGTGTGTGTGTGTGTGTGTGTGTGTGTGT
>JAQQZR010000009.1:12608554-12620420 GCA_030068235.1 Notoglanidium macrostoma | reverse complement strand
TTTTGACATATTATAATAATGTCTCATTTGCATTTTGATGGCTTTTGGGGATGTTTCCATCTTTCCTTGGCTTCTTTTTGCACATTAATACACATTTTTACTTGGGGTGCCAAAACTTTCGATCTCCACTGTATACTACATTAATATTACACTTATTATAATACTATATAAAAAGATGAATATTATATCAGTTTGCCAAATTGCTGATTTAGGTGAAATTTGCAAATTAGGTGAAAGTTAAAAAATGTTTTGACTTTTGTTGAACTCCTGAATGATTCCAAGCCTTCAGAGTGTAGATTTGGTTCGACTTTTCGTAGAAACTGTTTGGCTCCTATAATGTTATTGATGAATTCCTCTGTCACTAGCTTTTAATGAGTTCAGCTGAATACAGTTTTAGGTCTCTGGGTTCATGAGTGTGAGAAGCTGTCCAACCCAATGACTGCAGAGATGTTTAACAATTCCGAACATATGAGCAACACTTTGATGTACTGACATGCATTCGTTAATGTGATACACAAACCTGGCTATTTCTCACATCAGACTGGCTCTGCTGAGACTCTATTGCATTGACTGAATAAATCCTTCTCATAATTTCAGATTCTGTGCAATGGAAAACATTACAGTTGGAAAGACAGGACAGTATTATACACATGAATGAGGATATTAACCTCCCTTTGGTAACTTTGGAGTCAAGAGGTTCACCTCAAACAATGCACGGCTGAAGCAGAAAAAAAATACAGCTTGTCACATTACTGAGCAAGTGAGTAATTGAATGCTAATCACTATCATTCTCTGGGACGAGTGAAGCCACATGTGAGGAAATCTATAATCAAAGCAGGAATCCATGCAGACTGAAGCATAACTTAGCCCTTTTGGAGGAACTGACTTTATTCCTGTAGAAAACATTATTCTACTTAAGTCAGTGTAAACGTTTATGTACATATTAGTACACATATATTGTGTATGCTCGAAAGCTATGCATTAATCTAAGTACTTTCAAAGTAAATTCAGTACTGTGCATGTTGCATGCTTCAACATGTATTTCCCTCAGCTATGAAAATAGTTTAATAACTGCCAATGTGTCTAAACTGTAAAAGTTTAATATCAAACTTTGTATATATATATATATATATATATATATATATATGAGACAACATTACCTTCACAGTGCAGGCCAGTAGAGTCCAGGCTGAATCCTTGCTGGCATTCACAACTAAAGCTGCCTGGTGAGTTCTGGCAGATGCCTTTAGCTCCACACAGCCTGGGCTCTGCAGCACACTCGTTATTATCTGTTAAGGGAAAATACATAACAATAAAAGACAGGATGTTTGGCTCTCACTGCTTTCTTGTTATTTTATATTTTCAGTGTAGTAAACAATTCAATAGAGTGTAAATTAAAGCTTTTGGCTCTCGACCAGTTCTTACAACATAAATTGCAATCCTTGATTCAGTAGAAAATTCCAATTTCTTTGTATGCATATTTGTTTATGTTTATGTAATATGCTTACCCATACAGGCAGTGTGGTGTTGTGTAAAGCCCGGAGGACATTTGCAAGAGAAGCCGCCGATGGTGTTAACACACATAAACTGACAGTTGTGCCTCTTTAACTGGCATTCGTCCAAATCTTCAAAAGCATGAAACAAAATTCAACTCTTTAAGTCAACCTGCTCATCATTTTCTCTCTCTCTCAAATAATGTATCTAATCCTGATCTGATATTTCTCTTCTGCATGTTTTTTTCTAATTTAATGCATCCAGTGCAAAAAAAAAAAACCCCAAACCACATTACTGACTTCATACACCATTTATTTATCAAAGACTGTTTAAGATACTGTGCAAGAAGGACTTTTAGTAAAGGTTCGCCGCAATAACAAGCGCCAAACACTCCCTGTACTTACTCATCAGTCACATTACATTCTGAGAGGATTCTGGTCCACTTCCACAGAAAATAGCTTAAATCCTGTAAACGTCTTGGTAGGGGCTCTTTAATAGCATCAAATTGTAGTTTATATGACTTGGCCATTATAAAAATAGTTTGCTGTAAAATATATTTGCTCATTTACTTTGGACTCCAATGTAAGCATGCAAGCAAGGTCCAACTTGAAACAGATGTTTTTACTTTCACATCATTGTTCACAACACGTTTTCAATATCTAGTAAAATTGTTTTATGATCCAAAATCTTCACCTTGAATGAATGAGATATGAATACTCTTTGCAGTGTTTAATTTTTAATATACATAACGGGGCACCCCCAGGGACATTGTGTAGCTCTAGAAGCTGTGTTAACATTAAAAGTTTATATTGGAGGCTGTATTAATAACACACAACACATTTATACTGGTGGAACTCTGAAATAATACAGAATAAATACAGAAAAGATATGTTTTATTCTATAAATAAAGTCAGACATTGGCCTTGTAATAGCATAGAGGAATGTCCTCTGTTATGAGAGGAAAGGCCAAACTTGGGACAGTGGTTACAGCGAAGACAACTGCTCTTTCACCACACTGCAGTAAAAGTTAATCATATCTCAACTGTTTAATGCTGCTGGGTAGGATAATATATTCCGATTACCAAGGTGAAGGACAGACAGAATTGCTAGTCTGCTATGACACCAAGACTGCCTCATCATTCACTATAGGACACTCCCATTACTTAAATATTAGAAAACGTTTTGCAAGAAGCTCACCTTTACATGTTCTGCCATCCTCTTGCAAGATATAACCACGTGGACAGGAGCACATATAGCTGCCCTCTGTGTTCTTACAGATAAAGTTGCATGGCTTTGGGGACATTACACACTCATCCAAGTCTTAAAATATCAATGATAAATAATTGATAAGGCAGTTTAAGGCAGTATGTAAATTTCTGAGTATAAAGCTAAAATGTTAGTGCTTTTGTATGCATTTGGTGTTTGTGTAAAGGGAAGAGTATTACCAACACAAGCAGTGCCTGTAATGGAGGCTGTGTAGCCTGGACTGCAGTGACATTTAAAGGAACCCATAGTGTTGATACACTGGCCATTCTTACACGCATCTGGTATGACCTTGCACTCATCTATATCTGTGGATGGAAAAGTGTACCATTAATTTCTGAGATGTTCAGAGGTCATGTTGAGGTAATTATGCAGGAAAACATAAGATGAACTTAAGGTTTACTGTCGTTAAGCTCAAATACACTCCACATCTGACCCACACTTTCGTATTAAAGGACTATTAAACATCTATTCAAGTCAAGTGGCATGTGTATCAAAGGAAACATGTGTGTATGCATAGCTCATTTGTAAGATATGTAAATAAACAAAACTATAAATCATAAGTTTAGTAACTGCGCTGAAGAATATTGGTACAGATAACAAAGCGTAATTCAGATTAGGCTGAAAGAAGAAATTCTTCATCATCACTCAGGAACTGCACTACGTAAGTGTAATGAAATGATGAGAATGTCTGAGGGCAGGCAGACCTGTGCCATCTGTGGCATAGCCGGGCCCGTGTGGACACAGTTTCTTGTACTTGACAGTGCCTGGCAGAGGACAGAGCTCGCACTGGTTCCCCCAGCCACGCCCACAATCGCAGCAACACTGGGATTTGGTGCTGGGTATTCTGCTGCTAGAGGACATCTGACACATAGTCTGCAGCACTTCAGTGAAACAGAAGCCTTGTCTGTAGTCTGGGAAAAGTCATGGTAAGATATACAAGATTTTGGACATTTGGTATTTCATTGTGAAAGGTTTTATAGTTTCAGAAGTGCTTTTAATGAGTGCATAAACAATAAAGGCAAATCAATGAACATATGTATTACCAGTCAAAAGTTTGGGCTTTTGGAATATATCATTTTTAAACAAAAGTGGTTAAATTTTGTTTAGATATATGGTGTGTACATATCTCAATAGTGAAGGTTGTTCATGTAATTTATTAAGTGTATTGATGAATCAAAAATGTCTTCACTATTAATCTAAAGTTGTAAAAATAATACTGAAAAGCCCTCTATGAGCAGATGTGTTCATAAATGCACTTACAACAGAAACAAACAAAAAAGACAATAATTTAGAACTATCAGTATGAATGCATATACGCATCCAGAAACACACCTTTCTACTCATTCAGGTTTTTTAAGGATACAGAAATAGAAATAGCTTACCAAGGCACTGAGTGCGTGTAGAGTCAGGCTGGAAGCCTTCTCCACACTCACACATGTAACTGCCTATAGTGTTCACACAGCGGCCATTCTCACAAATACCTGGCTTAGTGCGGCACTCGTTCTCATCTAGTGGGAGAGAGAATATAAGAGGTCAGTTTACATGTATGAGTACTTAAGTATATATCCACCTACTAGTATGTAAGTAGTATTAATGTCACTTAACAGATGAGAAACAAGAGTTCTGACCATGACACACTTCGTCATCCATCTTGCGCACCATTCCAGGAGGACACACGCACATGAAGGTTCCGATGAGGTTCTTACAGTTCGTACCCCTGGTGTCACAATCATGTAATCCCTCTGCACACTCATCCAGGTCTGCAGTGTTAAAGAGAGAAAAGTGAGTCAAAGTAGCCAGGACAAATGCACATTTAACCCTTTAACCCCTGTACCACCCTTTTTTAGGCCCGTTAAGTGGGTGTATATTTTGTGGGGGCAATGCAGGGGAAATTTTCTAACTGTTTAAATTAACAATGTACCCACCGGTGCCAACTCTCAGGCTTATTAAAATGATGTTAACTATTTTACATAAAGGTCAATTTTGACTTGATGTGACACTGAGTTTGACTTGCTGTCTCACCTTGACACATTCGCCCATCATCTCGGAGTGTGTAGCCAGATGGGCAGGAGCACTCGTATCCCCCAAATGTATTGATGCAGCGGAATGCACAGAGCAAAGGGTTCAGAGCACATTCATTTATATCTGTACCATAAAAAGAAATGACTGTCAGACACACTTGAATGGAGCACACAAAACTCAGAAGTATTATGGAAAAATACATATGAGTCACTTTCCAACAGATGAATTTTCACCTTCACATATCATCATGGGCCCTGGCTCAAAACCTTCCTCACAGTTGCACTCAAAACTTCCCAGCACATTAGTGCATGTACCATTTCCACATGGAGTCCCCACTGCACACTCATCAACATCTACATGAACAGAATAAACGTGTAAAGGCATCCAAACAGAATCTAAATGCTAGTCCCTGTAAAAACCTATTGAATAATAGTCTGATTTAATTTTTTCATTACAAGTTAAACAGTACTCATTTTTAACAACAAAATCTGAAGACATGAAAAAGCAAGGTAAAATGTGCAGCAAATCGTATGTCTGTCACACGTCAAATCACATAAATGCTATTTAAATGAAGTAGTCATGGTTTTCCCGCTTGTGTCACTGTTTCTAAGGTAATTCTATGGACACATTTTGGTTCTGCTCTGCTCTAACTACTGTCCTGTTATTGTTTTGTTACCTGATTGTGTTCAGCTGTACTGTTAGCCCTTGATTAGTCAAAGTCTTATCATACTTTTGTATCATTGTGGCCAAACATGGCTTCCAAATTTACATTGTAGTTCCTGGTTTTGGCCCTAGTTCCCTAGTCTCACATTTTAAGCCTGCCTGACAGAGTTCTGACTCTTTGATTCTTGACAAACTCTATACTCATGACATGTTACAGTAGGTTTTATTGCTGTAAATACTGAGCTTAGAGAAAATGAAGACAAATGCTTCCTCACCAACACAATGCATTCCAGTGTAATTGAGTGTGTAGCCTGTAGAACACTCGCAGCGGAAGGAGCCATCAGTGTTGATGCAGTGGCCGTTGTGACAAATGCCTGGGTTCTCCACACATTCGTTCAGATCTGGCATTGTCCAGTGGAGACAGGGAACAAAAGAGAGAAACAGGTCCGAGTTTTGAAAAGTAATAGTAGTGATATGCTTGCTATGCATTTCTATACCGTACCACATTCTATTCCATTCTACTTATAATGAACACGTACAATTGAAGTCTTAAACACCCCAAAACCATTATACTATAAATCTGAAGATCTGAATCTGATTCTGAAACTCCAATATTGATATTGTCTAGAAATACATGAATTAACTTTTTCTGGACATTAGACCAATTTAACAACAAAAATCACAATGTTCAAAGGCCTCTAGAAGTACATAATCTAAATATTTTCAGATTAATATGAAACATAAGGGGTTTACATTTAAAAGTAGAGCAACAGATGGGATCTTCTTAAGCTGTCCTTAGTGGAATAGGTGGTTAGGAAAAGATTAGAGTATAATTTAAAATATTAAATTATTATAATAGTATAACATTCTGCAAGCATTTATGCACATATTTGTCATATGTGTTTTGTCATATGTGTTCTGATACTCTTTACTACTATGTGTGCATGTGTGTGTGTGTGTGTGTGTGTGTGTGTGTGTGTGTGTGTGCAGATGAGAAATTGTTGGATTCTTTTCTGTATATTTAAATTCTGTATATGGTCTGGACTCTCTAATACATAGACCTCAGGCTAAAATAGGGAAAAATGTTGAGACATTAAATCTACGTCTGTGTATAAATTGAAGCAAATTTGTGCTGCTACATACTGACACTTACAATTAGGAGCCATGCAAGCAAACATATACAGCAACCCAATCAGTCATGGAAGATGAAGTGTTGTAATGATTTAATCTAATTCAAGAGAGAAGAAATTGGATTCTAATATACACCCCAGAGTGATATGATTTTTCTCCAGTACTCTCCACACTGGAATTGCTATGACTGTAAAAGAGAGGAACCTCACAATTTGGGAGAAGGCACGAGTGATGACTGAGTTCGTTCAGCACGATATAGCCAGCCTGGAGCACGGCTGAGGGGTTTTAGCCATTCAGCTACAAGAGTGTTAGTGAGCTCAGGCACTGGGATGCAGTCAGCATTTCAGTTCATCCCAAAGGTGTTCAGTATGGTTGAGGTTAGCACTCTGTTTAGGCCATTCAAGTTCTTCTACATCAAACTTGGCAATCCATGTCTTTATGGATATTGCTTTGTGCACAGGGACACTGTTATGGTGGAATAGATTTGGACCCATTAATGCCAGTGAAGGAAATTTGTAAAACTACAACAAACAAAGACATCATAGACAACTGTGTGCTTCAAACTTTGTGGCAATAGTTTCAAGAAGTCCGACATATGGGTGTGATGGTCAGGTGTTTTAAATATTTGGAATGAAAATGACTTGCATAAAAACACCCAATGTTTACAAACCACCATGTAAAGCATGGGAGTTACTTAACCAGTTCTGATGTGGTGGGATGGTGTTTTTCATCATGTTCGGACAGCTCTGACATTGTTGCGAAGATTAACAAAAATGTTGATTACACTGGGGCAAAATGTACAAAAGATGGATCGCTACACAGACAACCAAATTACAACCACCTGAAATTAGCTGATCTAAACTTTTTAGCTATATGCACATAAACAAGAGGTCTGGCTCACCCTTCCCAGAATCCATTGCATTGTTTTTTTATTTTACAGCAGGTGAATGCTACCTCCTAGCTCTCTGTGCAGCAAAACCACTGCAAATTCAATGTTAGTGATCCCTTCAAAACCCACCTCAAACCTTTTCTTCCTTCAAGGTCATTTGTTGAAGCTTCGAACGAAGTCAAAGAAAAGCTTTTCTTTCCTTCACAACCAGCCTCGAGATAGCCGAGGCCAGTTCAAGACCATTGCATACGTAATAACCATACAAAAATGGAACGGATCAGTTGAAAGAATAAAAAATCTAGACATTTTCATGTTTTTCATTTTTCATGATATAATTTAATATCTAGGATGTTGCCGGGTTTGCTGCGGATTGTTTTAGGAATCGATGACATTGAAAAAGTGACTCACTACTTGCCACACAGGATTCTGGGAATGGTGAGCCAGCCACTTTAAGTCTGGAAGACAATATACAGGTATACGTACAGTTGACTCTAATCTAGCAACTACATGACCGGGCTGCTTAGACAAAAAAAATAAAACCATAAAGCCAATCTATTTTCATTGTATGAGCAAAGCAGAATTAATAAGAGAGTATAAGATTATTCCATACTTTATTCCATACAGAAAAACTTTTGAAAATTAGTCAGCGCTAAAGCTCCTTCTGAACTAAAGCTCTATGCTATATAGAATCTATCTATAAAAGGTCAGGTCCTTACCAATGATTGTATCCCCAATCCCTGGAATGATTCCATAACCAAAAGGACACAGGTCCTGAAATCCAGCTATAACCGAGAAAGAAATGACAGGAGTAGCTGTCATAAGAGGAATATGCTACAAGTAAGCTTGTGAAATGAATACAAAACAAAACTGATACAGTAAAAAGAAAAGGCACCTTCATGGTCTTTGGGGCAGAGCTCACAGGGGTAGCCCCAGCCCTCATTGGACATGGTGCTACAGCAGCACTTGTCTTTGGTGGTGTTGAATGCCTGTGGGTTGGAGCATTTTCCATTCTCAAAGTGGGTGAAGCAAAAGCTCTCTCTTGTGTCTAAAAAAAAAAAAGTAGAAATTGCAAGTATGAAGGGGATGTGATGTTTAAATTCTGGCTAATCACTCTGAGCTGCTTAAAACTGGTTTAGCCTCAGTGATTAAGCATGTGATTTGAGAATTTAGTAAGCCATTTACAGAGGTCAAAGGGTAGCTCAATGGGAAAACAGAAAACTCAAACTGCTCGAAAACGCTGCTGATTACGTTTCCCACCTACATAAGCTTTTAATAATACTTTATTAATCAATCAATTAATAATAACTTTTTAGAATTTTTATACTGTATGTTGCATGCTTTACATACTTGAGCCCCCAGTGAGATTATTCTTAAACCTATTGGAGCAGGTATTTAAATATAAAGCCTAATATAGCTCAATTAATCTTGTGTTGGGTTTGTATATGTAGCGCAGTATATTCACACAGTAAACAGGAGATAAAAATACGTGTGTTTAAAAGTCTTATGTTGTGTTTAAACATGAGTTTACCTTTATCATAAAACACTGACGTGTTGACATCATTTGTTTAAATCAGAATAATTTACCATAACAGCGACGTCCACTTTCTGAGAGAACAAAGCCTGGTTTGCACACACACTCAAAGCTGCCTGGGTTATTGTAGCAGGAGCCAAACAGACAGATGTTGGGGTCCTCCTCACACTCATTCTCATCTGGCAGGGTTAGAAGGTATAGCAGAAAGTCATCACAAACAAAAAAAGAAAGCTATTTATATTACTGTCAGAAAAAAAGCTCTCTTCTCTTCTTAGCGTAAACTGAGTAACTGAAAAACACAAGGGTTCACAAAAATTAAATGAACTAATAGAATCAAGAGGGTCATCTGATTACAAACTGTTGGCATAGGACACATACAACAGCACCAGAGTGGAGTACAGAACACTTTAAAATGTTCGCTGAAACACATACAAGCAAATATTTTTTTAATAAAGTATTAAAGAATGGCCAGTACTTGAAGATCACCAGTTAAAATTAGGCAGATTAATAATTATTTGCTGTTTTACTTATTAGGACATTTTTACACATCAGACATTATAATAATTTCAACACCTGAACAAATATAAACAAAGATTAACACAACAAAGTTGCCATCCCTGAACAACGTTGCCACTGAGCAAAAATGCTGCGTTAAAAGCAGGGCACATACCTACACATTGATTGTTTTGTACAATGTAACCAGGTGGACAGATACAGCGGAAAGAGCCGTCCAAGTTCTGGCATGTTCCAGGAGCACATATTCCAGGTAGCATTATACACTCATTCACATCTGAAGTCATTGGCAATGAGAGAGGAAAATTATTTTAGGATATCCCAATGCGAATAATATTTCTGTAAATTTTATAACAATGGGAAAGTTTAATATAAAAAAAGAAGCAAACAAAAAAAAAAAAACATACCAACACAGTTCTTTCCATCCTGGGTGAGATCATAGCCATCCTCACACAAGCAATGGAAGGAGCCAATACTGTTAATGCAGTGGCCATTTCTGCACAGCTGACCATATTTTGCTGAACATTCATCGATATCTAACAAAAGATAACACAACAGACAAACACAGAATATTCATATTTTGCCACCATATTTAGTAACATCACTATTTCCATCAATTATGGGCATATATTAATGGGCAATTTAAAGTAGCCAGTTGACCTAATCTGCATGTCTTTGGACTGTGGGAGGAAACCGGATCACCCGGAAAAACCCCACGCATGCACGGGGAGAACATGCAAACTCCGCACAGAAAGGCACCCTGGGTGACCTGGGGATCAAACCCAGGACCTTCTTGCTGTGAGGCGACAGCGCTAACCACCACAACAAACATCACTATTTACCTAAGTAAATATTTGGCAACACAACAACCATGACACTTGTGCGTTCTCATAATTTCAACATAACCAAACAATGGGGCCTAAAGAAGCAACAGATAGTAAAGTGATGTGAACAGAGCAAAAGCAAATCCAAAAGAACAAACAGTGCTCTATAAGCAAGTACCGATATATTGCTAGATCCACGTACCACTGGTACAAATTCCCATTTTGTTCTGCCTATTTGTATTCCATGAATACCAATATATCAACAAACAGCAAACTCAAAATGCCTTAGAAGGAATGTATTTAGACAAATACTTTAGGCACTTACCTGTGCATTGGTTATTTAGAGTCAGCTCAAAGCCAGGATGGCAGAGGCAGTTGTAGGATCCCACAGTATTCTTACATGTGCCATTCCTACAGGGCTGATGCACACACTCATCAATGTCTGCAGAAAGAGACAAATGTAAAACTGTAAAAATGTCTTAATAAATGGGAACCTTAAATCTAACAGTGACAGATGATTACTTTGTCAGACAAAGGCTATTGCAGTAACTACAATTTTGTTCAAAATTAAATTTAAAAATAAAACTTATGGATATCTGTTTTATCTATGTTCAAATTATAAAGCATTTGGGTGGACACGTTAAAATTCTCAGTTTCAATGTTACATGTTACATGCAGTAATATAAATAACATGTCTTGAAGCTGCGAATTTGCTTTTTACCCATGCACATCTTGCCACTGGGGGTGGCCATGAAGCCAGCATGACATGTACACATATAGCCACCTTGGATGTCCACACACTTTCCATGACTGCAGAGGTTGGGGGTTTCCAAACACTCATTTCGGTCTGTCATCAGTATTTGTGTGCACGTGTGTAACAGAAGAGACAGTAAGACAAACTTTACCAATGAAGGCATTGGGAAAATAGGGTGATGAAATGACAGCAGCGGCAGTTTGGAGACTGCAAAGACTCCAAACAATAATCTCATGCCCTTCTCCATATTATAGTTCATTTTGTTTAGCTTGAATGTGACAACATACTTTATTTGTAGATATAAGTAAATCCAAAACAAAAAGTTATATTAACATAATTTTTAGAATACAACAACCCAAGTCCACAACAACTAGTGTGTCCCTTAAATTCCTTCTGCCTTGAATAAATACAGTAGATAAGGTTCATTTTAATGAGCATGTGAAATTAATACAGCCTCTAGTACCACTATGTTATCCATTTTAAAACTTTATGGATAATATGGATACTACTGAATAATAGTCTTTAAGACAAATAGAGCTTTTACTTGCTGACCATTAGACATGAAGTCATCTCACCTATACAGGCTCCAATGGGTGAGAGCTTGAAGCCATCCGAGCACTCACAGCGATAGCTGCCAGGGCTGTTAATACAGTCTGCATTCCTCTGGCACAAGATCTCTGAACCACTACACTCATCATTGTCTGCAGTACACACACACACACACACACACACACACACACACACACACACACACACACACACACACACACACACACACA
>JAQQZR010000009.1:12576327-12608397 GCA_030068235.1 Notoglanidium macrostoma | reverse complement strand
CACACACACACACACACACACACACACACACACACACACACACACACACACACACACACACACACACACACTGTGGTGACTGGCAAAACAATAGACAACCGATTCAAAATTTCCCATTATCAATAGTGTTATTGCACCAAAGATTTACACTTTTGATATGTTTGCAATGCTTGTCATTACTAAGATTTCCTGATGGCTGTTTTTATACTCCAGGCTGGATTCCACTCATTTCCTACTTAAGAGTGATGACCAGTTGGCTTAGTGTTGTGCACACAAGCTCCCTTTTAAGGCCTAACCCATGACTGCTGCTTACAGCTTGGAGACACTTAAAAGAGGAAATCATTGTGGCCGAGATCATTGTGAGATCTGCAAGAGGAGTGGAGAGGAAAGGAGTTTGGGTTGAGGCCCTGTAAGCTAAAGTTAAATACCGACTGGAGTGGGATGTGGAGCTGACCCAGTCAGGAGACTGGCTTGGACACAAACAGACTGTGAGCTAATATTTGGAGAAGGGGTGAAAGAAGTAGTAGCCAGTGCACCAGCAGAAATGAAACAATTGAAAGAAAGAGCCCCTTTGAGTCTTTAAGTTGTAAGATTTAATTAGCATGAATTTCCAAAAAAAAATGCATATGATAATAACTACTATCACAATTTAAACTATGATTCTTTTTTTTCTTTTTCTTCTTTTTTTTCAGTTTAACCCACCTCTAGGTGGAAGGAACAAAGTTGAAACCAGTGTCTGTCCTACTACAGACTGTGAGGCTTCAATTTCTTTTATAGTTTATCAAGCAGCAAAATTAATGCTGTTACAAATGTAAGGAATGTAAAACTGTTCTAAAACATAGATCCAGTCATGTCTTAGACCAAAACAACATAGCAGGATATATATTTTTGTTTTGATTTTAGGTATTTAAAAAGATGTTAAGGGATTACAGACCTTCACATATAAGTAGCAAATCATTATAGCTGAATCCTCTTGGACATTCACAGTGAAAACTTCCAATATGGTTGATGCATACACCATTGGCACAGATCCCTGGAATCTCCCGGCACTCATCAATATCTGAATATCAAACAATCAGTTACAATCAAACAGTCAGTTCCTGCAAATTCCAGCTCTGATATAAAATACAGAAATCAAAAGCCTTACCCACTGGTTTTCCAGTTTCAATGTTAATTTCAAACCCTGGTACAATATTTCCACAAAGAGTGTGAAAGCCCTCTAAAGGAAGAAATGAGGTGAGTTTCAAGCTCGTGTATGCATCTTATTAAGATGTCTGCCACATTTACTGTGGATTCAGCAGACTGACCAGTGCCTGGTATGGGACATGCCTGACAAGGTCTGTTCCAGGCTTTGCCCATGTTGTAGCCACAACAGCAGATGCGGTGTGTAACGTTGAAAGCCAGCTCATTCTCACATGTGGTGCCATTGTAGTTGCGAAAGCAAAGGCTTTTTCTCATATCTAGAAAATATAATAGAAATTCAGTAGCTGTGACTAGAATAGAAGATGAATAATTTGAATAATAGCGAAACAAAAAAGGAAAAAAAATGGTACGGTGAAGTTAGTTAAATAACAAATAATTCTGCTATTTCAAATGACAATAAAAAATATGTCATCATTTTTTTACATACCCATGCACTTATTGCCTCCATTGACCTGCATGTAATCCTGAGGACACACACAAGTGTAATTGCCCAGTGTGTTGTAGCATGTGCCTGGACCACATATCCCAGGATTCACCAAACACTCATCAATATCTGCAGATAGAAAAACACAATAAATGTATTCCTTGTATTACATAATCCATCACAACTTCTTATGATTAATCCATTATTAGAGCTTTAGTCTGGCTCTTTGTACCAATGCAAAGACGATTAATGTCTATTCAAGTTTTTATAGATTTAGGCCCCATATATTGCTAACATAAACAATCACAGAAAACAAATAAAAACTCTTAGCTCAACCAGAACTCACTTTTAGCAAATTAATGAATGCATATGAGGACATCTTAAAATGATCAATGTTAAGGTTAAGTTGGTTGCATTCGTATTTTGTAACTAGCTCAGCCTTGAAGTCAACACAGACTTATTGCTGCAGTTTAATTTGTAAACTTATTCGTTTATCTTTAGCGACCACTTTTCATCTGGGAATTGAATGTTCACCAAATAATCTGTATCACCATTTCATTAAAGAAAACTGATATAAGTAATATACTCATCAACAAAGCATACTCACCCTCACAAATACGGCTGTCTGCATTGAGGTAGTAGCCTTTTGGACAGTCACACTGGAAGCTACCAAAGGTGTTGATACAGTTTCCACCCTGACACAGACCAGGAAGCTCCTGACACTCATCTATGTCTGAATAGAAACCAATCAACATTCTTAAGTCCTCATAAATATGACTGCAAAAGAAGCCCTGTTTGAATATTTTATGTTAAATACCTGTTATGCTACGACCCATATTAATAATCTATTAGTACTAGTACTAGAAGAAGTAGTAATATACCAAACACAATTACAAAATGATAATTATCTATTAAAACAACAAATCCAATAAACTTAACAAAATCACAAGATGAATTTCACTGAAGCCAGGTAGATCAGGCTCAGATTTAAACTGTTGATGTGCTATCTACAACAAATGATTTGGCATTAATATTGAAAAATTATATAACCAGGTAATATAGCATATAACTTGACAAAACAAAGTATATAATTTGGTAATTTAGTCTTAATTAAAGTTACCCTCCAGTATAATAGTAATTAGGTTGGGCCTGAATCCCTCTCCGCCTGGACACAGTGTGTTGTAGTCCGCTAAGAACACAGGACACAGTGTTTAAGAAAGGTGACACTTTTCATTAATCTATATTAATCTATGCCTAATATAGCATATTAAATAAGATAATATACTTATAATAATATATGAGTGCTCACAGGAATTGACAGGAGGGCAGAATTCACAGGGGTTTCCCCAGGCTCGGCCTAGGGAGCAGCAGCAGGATGAACGACTGACCCCAACGCCCACCTCCACACTACAGGCCAGGCCAGAACGCCCACGGTTCACCACCTCCAGGAAACAGGTCCCTACACGTGGGTCTAACAATAGAGGGAGCAGAAAGTAGATATTAATGCTAAAATAAAAGATGGTGCATTTGCATTCAGTTAACAAATTTCAATATAATCTAATTAGTTGACCTTCAGCAATGATAACAAAAGCAATAGACATACACACCAACACAACCGACTCCAGTTGGGTTAAGTTCATAGTCTGTAGGGCAGTTACATTCATAAGAGCCTGGTGTGTTCACACAGTGTCCATTCACACAGTTGATAGGGTCCAAACATTCATCAACATCTATTCAGGAATACAAAGTTAGAGATCACATGGCAAATATTCCAAAGGCATTTAAAGAAACCTCAATTCATTTAAAGAACCTAAATTCATGAAACCTGCGTGTTCAAGTAACAGGTACCTGTGCAGTTGCCCCCTGATCGGTCTAACTCATAGCCTTCATCACAGATGCAGCGGAACATGCCAGGGAGGTTTTTACATGTACCAAACACACAGAGTTGCTGAAAGGAGCACTCATCAATATCTGCAAAATATGGCATAGTATCTCAATTCAATTCAGTTTTATTTGTATAGCCCTTTAAACAACAGTCATTGTCACAAAGCAGCTTCACAGAAGTATTTAAATTCTGAATATAAACTCATGAAACTATAAATTTATCTATATATATATATATATATCCCTATATATAGTATATAATATACACAGCTGTGGCCAAAAGTTTTGAGAATGTTACAAATATTAACTTTCACAATGATGATTTTATGATGGCAATTTGCATATACTCCAGAAAGAGGGATCAGATGAATTGCAATAAATTGCAGAGTCCCTCCTTGCCATGAAAATGAACTTAATCCCTAAAAAAAACATTTCCATTGCATTTCAGCACTGCCACAAAAGGACCTGCTGACATCATTTCAGTGATCTCTCATTAATACAGGTGAGAGTGTTGACGAGGACGAGGCTGGAGATCACTCTGTTATGCTGATTGAGTTAGAATAGCAGACAGGATGCTTTAAAAGGAGGGTGGTGCTTGAAATCATTGTTCTTCCTTGTTAACCATGGTTACCTGCAAGGAAACAAATGCAGTCATCATTGCTTTGCACAAAAAGGGCCTCACAGGCAAGGATATTGCTGCTAGTAAGATTGCACCTAAATCAATTATTTATCGGTTCATCAAGAACTTCAAGGAGAGAGGTTCAATTGTTGTGAACAAGGCTTCAGGGCACCAAGAAAGTCCAGCAAGTGCCAGGACCGTCTCCTAAAGTTGATTCAGCTGCAGGATCGGGGCACCACCAGTGCAGAGCTTGCTCAGGAATGGCAGCAGGCAGGTATGAGTGCATCTGCACACACAGTGAGACGAAGACTTTTGGAGGATGGCCTGGTGTCAAGAAGGGCAGTAAAGAAGCCACTTCTCTCCAAGAAAAACATCAGGGACAGACTGATTTTCTGCAAAAGGTACAAGGATTGGACTGCTGAGGACTGCGGTAGTCATTTTCTTTGATGAATCCCCTTTCTGCTAGTCCAGAGAAGAAAAGGTGAGAACTACCATCAGTCCTGTGTCATGGGTAAAGTAAAGCATCCTGAGACCATTCATGTGTGGAGTTGCTTCTCAGCCAAGGGAGTGGGCTCACTCACAATTTTGCCTAAGAACACAGCCATGAATAAAGAATGGTACCAAAACATCCTTTGAGAGCAACTTCTCCCAACCACCCACGAACAGTTTGGCGACGAACAATGCCTGTTCCAGCATAATGGAGCACCGAGCCATAAGGCAAAAGTAATAGTGAGTAGTAAAAAGTAATAAAAGTGGCTCTGGGAACAAAACATCTAAATTTTGGGTCCATGGCCAGGAAACTCCCCAGACCTTAATCCCATTGAGAACTTGTGGTCAATCCTCAAGAGACAGGTGGACAAACAAAAACCCACAAATTCAGACAAACTCCAAGCATTGATTATGCAAAAATGGGCTATCATCAGTCAGGATTTGGCCCAGAAGTTGATTGACGGCATGCCAGTGCGAATTGCAGAGATGTTGAAAAAGAAGGACCAACACTGCAAATATTGACTCTGCATAAATTTAATGTAATTGTCAATAAAAGCCTTTGACCCTTGAAATGCTTGTAATTATACTTCAATATACCATAGAAATATCTGACAAAAAGATCTAAAAACAATGAAGCAGCAAACTTTGTGAGAACCAGTACTTGTTTCATTCTCAAAACCTTTGGCCACGGTTGTATAGTATATATAGTATATAGTATCTCCATCTACGTTCTAATCCTCTTATTGGCTGTAGTTTTTTCAAATCTTTCAGTTTGTGTTTTTTTTTTCTGGAAGTCTAATTATGTACTTTTTTAATTATTTACTTTCTGTGCTTGCAACACTTCTAGCACCACATTCATTCATCTGATTGTTTGTCATATTGAATTCATTTATGCCAGACTTTAAAGTGTATTACGCATACAAAACTAAAAGTGTATTGTATATATTGAGACATATTTAAGCTCACAGACAAATATAGTAAACATTCAACAGAATTTGTCAGATACATCAATATACTAGAATGGAGACAGTAAACAACAGAATAAAGTCTGGCATGTGTGTGTAGAATGCACAACCTTGGCAAGCTCTGCTATCAGGAGTTGGAGTGAAGCCCATCTCACAGTCACAGCGATAGCCTCCTGGGATGTTTAGACACTGGCCGTTCTCACATAGCTCAGCATTTTCAGTGCACTCATCTATGTCTGTGCAACATTACAGAAAAGAACAGATAGTGGTGTGAGTTCATGCCTGACACTCTATTTATACTACAATTTAATTATCTTAATTATAACCACACAGAAGAAATTTACTTTAGATTATCTACTAATTGTTAGTATCTGTTATGTTAACACAGTTTTAAGATCTACATCTTTCCCTAACACTCTATGTGGTATTCTTCTTTACCTCTTACCTAGGCAGGTAAAGCCATCTCCTTTAAAACCCTCTGAGCACGTACAGTGGAAAGAGCCAGGTGTGTTCAAACATTTAGCATTTGGACTGCACTTATGTGTCTGATTCATGCATTCATCCACATCTGAAATGCATAAGAAAACAAGGTAGATTACATGCCTACAGGTAAAAAAACCTGTCTTACAGCTACATGACTTTTCCTGTGGAAATAACACTGTAAACCCATTCCTGTGTAACAGTTATTTATTAAACAAACATCATACAATGGTCATATTTTATGAATTTATATATTTAGTGAATATTTTTTTTTTATATAATGTTGCCAAAAATGTATTAGCTAAACATTGCTGAGTAACAAGATTTTCCCATTCTCCACCTTCTCAAACAGAGGTGATTGGCATGATACTTACCAACACATTTTTCTCCATTGCCTACCCATCCCTCATTGCAGGAGCACACGAAGCTCCCAGGGGTGTTGACACAGGTGGCATGTATGGCACAGTTGTGGGCATTGATCTTACACTCATCAACGTCTATTAAAAGAATACATTGTTTTCAGTGTTTTCTATTGCAGTGACACTATTGCATCTTATATGTATACTAATGCCAGGTAGGATCATCTCCTAAAATAAAAGAGAATTTTGACCTAGTAAATACACACATATTTTTGCTTTTCTAACAGAGCCATCTCACCTGTGCAGCCTGAGGAACCCTTCTTCACAGAGTAGCCAGCCTCACAATGGCAGATGAATGAGCCCTTGATGTTCTCACACACTCCAAACATGCAGATGTTGGGATTGAGCTCACACTCGTTCACATCTGGAGATATCACACAAGCATGCAGTGATCCTCCTCCAAGCCTCACGTCAAGACACTTAGCAGAAAAATGAAGCCCTGGCTAAATATGGCTGACAGATGGTCAAAAAGATCCACTACTCAACATCCAAACTATTGTGGTCAGATGAATGTGTTGACAGCATGTAACGCAGGAATGTACAGTAAACGCCGAATGCAAAGTTTGGAATGTCAGCGTAATGTTTATTGTTAATAGCTAAAGTCTCTAGCTATTCTATTCGGTAGTCAGGAACAAGTAACAGTATTGGGAATGAATGGATTGCCACATTAAGGAAATACCAAAACAGTTGCATTTCTGTTATTCTTTCTTTCCTTCTACATTTATATAAAAAAGAATATACTTCAAACAGTAAATTAATCATTCATTTATTCATTAATTAAATAAACATGTTTACAAATCTACATACCTATACAAGTTTTTGTGATCATGGAAGACATGTATCCATCATAACAATCACAGTGGTACTCTCCAGGAACATTAGTACACTGACCACCATCACATATATCAGGCTCTTCTTCGCATTCATCCACATCTGGAGGAAGACACAGACAGAGAGCAACAGCTGGTAAGTGGCTCTTTTACCTTTCCACTAGTAGTATATGTGTGTGTGTGTGTGTGTGTGTGTGTGTTTTTCAACTGACCATATTCATGAATGCACCTATTTCAACCTTTGCATTCCCCTACTATGACTCATGCTTTCAAACCTGCCGGTTATTGCCCCCATATTTCATGCTTAAGTGCTCAAAAAGCAGACACCATGGATAGAGGACTACAGGAAAACAACCCTACTGGTTTCGATTCATAAGTGTGTTTTCTTGCTCTAGTGTATCAGATTCAGCTCTTGAACATTAAAAAAAAAAAACATATTTCTTAAATATATTTCATATATTCAAATCAGAACTAGGATAACAACTGGCCTATGTCACAGCCTCCTCTATATGATTCTCTCCTTACCTGTACAGGTTCTCTGATCTGGCATTAGGGCATATCCCTGACCACAGCTGCAGGTGTAGCTGCCCTCGGAGTTAGTGCAGTGGAAGTCACAGCCTCCATTCTCAATGGTGCACTCATCAATGTCTACATCACAATGTTGATAATAGAGAGAAAATCAGTCACATATGACACAAGCAGTGGAACTGCAGTTCATTCACTGGTGGATGGGTTCATATGGTTGATAGGTCAAAAATAAATACCTTCAAAAACCGAAGCAAGTGTGACAGTAAAACTGGACATACTGATGGTTTATAAAAAGCAAAGGGTTGTCACACAAAAAGACTTTATACTTTAGTTTATTACTGTTTACTGCTCTTGATAATATAATTTTATGTAGAAATTTTTAATTTCATTATTTTTGAAGGCATCATTGTTATACAGACTTTTGCACAGCACTGTATGTTTAAATTAGAATAGATTGTTCTATGTCACTAAATAGAAACAATAATAGTTTAGAATAGCTAATAGCTTTGAACATTAATAGTAATGTCTATACATATTATACAAAGTAAATAATTACATAGTGTATGTATGTAGTGTAACACCAAGTCATTACTTCCCCTCACACATCATAATGTTAATACTTCAAAAGCTTTAAGTTTGCTGCAGTGTAGAACCTTTACCTGTGCACCCTTTTCTGTCTGGAATTGACTGGTATCCAGAAAAACAAGAGCAGTGGTAAGTGCCAGCCACATTCACACACTCCCCATTTGGGCACAGAGTGGCACTTAGTTCACACTCGTTAACATCTGGAACATAAATGCACCACACATATACATTTCACATACTGTACATAGCATAAGCAAAGTGGGCAAGATATCACATGTGGTTAAATGAAAACATGAGTATGAAACATTTTTCAGTTCATTTATCCAGAAAAGAAACTCACAACCACTATGATTTGGGAGTTTCACAAACGAAGACACTCTTTATTCTTTTTCGTTTAATGGTCTTTCTTTTTTATTCACAGATCAGTGCCAATGGCATTACACTTTCAACAACCATTGAATTGCAGCTCACTTGTGTTCCTAATAGTTTTAATCACATTTTCTGAATAGTGTGTTTATGTGTTTGTTGTGTTCGCACCTTCACAGGCCTCCCCGTCCTCGGATAACTGATGGCCAGGTGGACACACACATTGGTAACTACCTTCTGTGTTCTCACAGGAGCCTCCGCGACACAGTGCAGGATTCTGTTCGCACTCATCAATATCTGTTATGCACAAATGCATACACACACACGCACAGCTAAAATTTTTACTTTGTAATACGGTGCAATACAATTGTCATTGTTAAGACATAGCCTACTGTGTTATAATAATTCACACACAGAAGCCATTTACTTCTTTAGTGAGTGTAAGGACAGCTGTGGTGCTCACCCATGCAGTTCTTCATCATCATGAAGCCACTCTCATAACCTGGCAGGCAGTCACACTCAAAACTACCTGGCGTGTTCACACACTTCCCATGTCCACACAGGTCAGGGGAGATCTGACACTCCTCAATGTCTATTCTCACACACACAAAACACATGCACACACACATTGGCCAACCATGGAAACAGTCAAAGTGCTTAATTAAGTGCTTAAACTTTAACAACATAATTAGCAGTAGTAACAGTAAACACATTTACAGTCATCTGCAGAATTACTGGAATCCTTTCACCTAAAAGACAAAAAATACTGACATCCCTGTGGGTATAAATATAAGATTTTGTACTTGTGAAATCTGTTTCATTCGTTTCATCCATCAACAGGAATGGGCTAAGTACTGTTATTTTTTCCAGGGGAGATTTTATCAAATACTGTGATAAAACTATATAGTGTCCCTATGTGTTCAAGCTGAAAATATCACTAATTATATCCGTTCATGCTCAATCTGTTCATAGAATTTATTGCATTTCTTGTTTTATAGGGTAATTTCTGCTCATAAAGGGTGTCAAGTATGCAATCTGTTCTTTCAGCAGGTACCTGTGCAGTTACGTCCATCCATATCCAGAGTAAACCCGGTATTACAGCGACATCTGAAACTCCCGATTGTGTTCCGGCATGTTCCGTGTGTACAAATACTGGGGAACACTTTACATTCATTAATGTCTGCCAAAGATGAAATTATGAACACAATATAACAACATAATAGGCACAAAATTGTATTTATTTCTCAGTACAGCAACAGAGGGATTTGAATAACACTATACACACATTACTGTGTCTATATACTGCTATTACACATAGTTATTCTTGGGTAACCTGTGCTGTAAGCTTTAAGGTTTGGAAGGTGCCTCCTGTGCAGAGATAAAATTACTTTTACCTTTATACATAGGTCTGCCTGTAAGTATGTCCCCACGGTTGGCAAAGCCAGGGCCTCTCGGGCACAGCATTTCATACTCGCGAGTGCCAGGCTCAGGGCATGCCTCACACTCCTTCCCCCATGCAGCTCCAACTGTGCAGCAGCATACATCCATCCTGAATCTTCCAGGCACTGGCTGACCACACATGTCCTCATCATAGGTCAGGTAGCAAAACTCTGAGCGAATGTCTATTTAGGAAAGAAATGGAATTCGAAATACAAATAAAAATCTACTTAAAACTTGGGAAAATATAAAACAGAAATATGTAAAACAATTTGATCAAAGCATAATCAAACACTCAGCTACAAGGGATTAGGCATATTTAGGCAGACTGACTTCATTTATCACAGCGTTGTTACTGGGTTCTTACACAACTTGATCAGGAAGAGAATAATTTCAATACTGCTACTCAAATTTGATCTCACTGCAGGGATCATCTCTACATTGGTTTAATGTAATGTGCCCTAAGGAGAAGAAAAAATAATCACCATCTCAACATGTAGGGGTGGAGTTGACTCACCGATACAGAGGCGTCCAGTGCCATCCAGTGTCAGTCCTTCAGGACACTGGCACTTAAAGGAGCCTTGTGTATTCACACACTGCCCATTCAGGCACACACCAGGAAACACCTCACATTCATTAACATCTAAGTGAGAGAAATGGAATTTGTCTCTTGGAATTATACAATTCAGAACAGAATGATGGACAGACACACAGACACACAGACAGACAGACACACAGACAGACAGACACACAGACAGACAGACAGACAGACAGACAGACAGACAGACAGACAGGCAGGCAGGCAGGCAGGCAGATAGATAGATAGATGGATGGATAGATGGATAGATGGATAGACAGAGGTTTGACCCAAGAACACAAAACATACAACATTCAACATGATCATAGAATATAATCATAGTTACTTAAGAATGAAACAGAATTTTGCCCCATTATAAACATTCTGTTTAACTATACTTACTGAATAATTAATAGTAATTTGTAGTAGTTAGTGAATATGATTACTTAAAATGTTTAAAATTTGAAGAGGTATTTTTGATAGAAACCCAGAAGCTAATGATATCTGAGAGACCATATGGATTTTTGTGCTTTTACCTTCACAAATGGTCCCTCTTGGTCGTGTAAAGCCTCCTTGACACACAACATCTGGGAAAGTAGATTATTATAAAAGACATCATTTAAGTAAGAAAACTAAACTACACAACTAGCTGCACTGATGTGTTACTCCACAAGCAGACTAATATCAGATTCATGTCTATTATTTTTATAATAAGAAAAAATTGTAATCATTATGTATGGACTGCACAGATGTGCTTATGGGCAAAACTAGACATGTCCTGATAGCAACTGCACTGGTGTTGCACCGCTCTAGCTGAGGAGGTAATGCAGGTACGTTTGAGCATCTCTGTGCTATCATTACTGACAAAATGTTAAAACAACAGAAAGACACTGAGGCTATAGGATAAAGTGAATTCAAAAGACTTAATGAATGTCAGAAGCAGGAAACCAACTTAGATGATTAGAAAAACTGGAACAATGTCAGGCCACACAAAAAGGAAAAATGAGATCCAATTAATTCACAACAGCATTCAGTGATGGCATCCATTTCAATTACAAACAGCAGTGCCAACATTTCTGAGTAAACACGGTCCAAGGACCTGTCAGTTTGTATTTGTTCTAGTTTACTAGATGACATAATAGTTTTTTTCAGCTATAGAGATCTCAATACCACAGGGAATTAATTCTAAAAATATTTTTCTTCTGTGGTTTTGTTGAGGCTATAAAAATGTGTGATGGGAGAGAACAAGCACTCTCCCATAAGGAGGATAATACAGGAATTTAAAACACATCAAGACAGTGTGAACTGAGGATGGATTGCAGATTGTTTTAAGTTATGTTATTGCCACGGTGGTTGACGTACCACTCTCACATGGCTCACAGGGACTTCCCCATGCAGCTCCAAGTGTGGCACAGCACTCAGATCTCAAAGTGGCGCCGTTTATATTCATCTCACAGCGGCCTTCTTGGATGTTCATCCAGCATGTTGCCTTTAGAGAGTCTGTAAAAACCACTCACAGGTTTGCTTACAATAAACACAAATGATTTACAAAATCAAAAATTTCCATTTGCCAATTTATATTTTAATAAAGCCAAATATTCAATTTAAATAAAGCATTAGAATTAACCATGTAAACTTCCATTACTTTTGGAAGATCTGTACACTTGTAATTACTGTCCTTTCCATTTAGTTCCAGTGTATTACTGAATAATTCACAGTAGTTACTGAATGAGATGAAGAAATTAAAATAAACCAGGACTTCATGGACTTGATAAATGGTTAGACAACATGAGAAATAAATCTCAAAATCATGACTGGAAAAATTTCCACATACAGCAACTATAGTTGACAGGAAAGTATTAGTGCATTGTTTTTTCTGTGTATGTGCATATCTGTAAACAATTACCGATGCAAATTAGGCCAGTCCGATCAAGTACGCTGCCAGGAGAGCATACACATGAGAAAGAGCCTGCATTGTTCTTACACACTCCATTAATACACGGACTGCTCTCGCATTCATTCATATCTGAAACAAAAATGAGAGGTATACAGACATTATCAGAGAACCCTTTAGTGCAGCTCTATTATTCATGAGGCAAAAAGAAACAGTATGTGTTTATGTTTTTTTTTTTACTTATAATGCTAAATAATATCGTATTATGGAGTTATACACTCACTGAACACTTTATTAGGAACACCTGTACACCTGCTAATTCACGTAATCTTTCAACTGGAGTTTTCATGCACAACAGTCTGTAGAGTTTACTCAGAATCGTGCAATAAAGAAAAAACATCCAATGAGCAGAAGTTCTGCTGCTGGAAAGGCCTTGTTGATAAGAAAAGTCACAGTTACAGTAACCCAGATAGCCACTCTACAATTGTGGTGAACAGAAAAGCATCTCACAATGCACAACATGTCGTGCCCCAACAGCAGCAGACCGTGTCTGGTTCCACTTGTGTCAGCCAAGAGCAAAAAGCTGAGGCTGCAGTGGATCCAGGCTCACCAAAACTAGACAGTGGAAAAGAAAAACCGTAGCCTGGTCTGATGAATCTTGATTTTTGATGAGGCACACAGAAGGTACTGTCGGAATTTGGTGCCAACAGCATAAATCCATGGACACAACCTGCCTTGTGTCAATAGTACAGGCTGGTAGGGGTGGTGTAATTGTGTGTGGAATGTTTTCTTGGCTCACTTTGGGCCTGTTAATATCAATCAATCATCACTTGAATGCCACAGCCAATTTGAGTATTGTTACTGGCCTTGCATGTCTTCATGGCCACAATTTACCCATCATATAATGGCTACCTCCAACATGACAGTGCACCATGTCACAAAACAAAAGTTATCTCAAACTGGCTTCATGAAGATGACAATGAGTTCAGTGTTCTTCAGTGCCCTTCCCAGTTACTGGATCTGAATCCAATATAACACCTTTGGGATGTGGTAGAACAGGAAATTCACAGAATGAGAGAGCACCTGAAAAATCTACAAATCTAAATAATTATGCAATTATGTCAACATGCCATAAAGACTTGAGGCATTTTTCAGAATAAAGGGAAGCAGTATTAGTATAGTGTTCCTAATAAAGTGCTCAGTGAGTGTAGTTCACAGTTTCTAAACAGAAAGTATAAACAGAAGGACAGACAAGACATTAAACCAATCACAATGCTTCACTAAAAATACTCCTGGAAAAACTGTGTCACTCTATTCCAGAAAGAAACAGTCAGTGTCATTATCTGGAGAATGTCACAACATTTTCATCTGTTGTTATTTTATTCTCTCTCTCTCTCACTCTCTCGCTCTCTCTCTTACTCACTCACTCACTCTCTAAAAGTACAAGAAAATGAGCACAGCACATAGTACCCAAACAATGTGGAAATTCCAGAGTTTGGATTAGATTTATGGTAAGTGGTGAGATATCAGTGACACATAGATGAATCGAATATAATGACTCAAATACACATGACTCAAAAAGAAATGTTTTGCTGTTCCACTTGTAGCAGGATGATAGTAATTATCTCCAGTACGTTAACAGCTGCTGAGTGAAACATTGTGAGAGACAAAGATAGAAAGGGAGCAAGACAGACTTTTATGAAAGGGCGACAGAGAAAAAAGGAGAGAGAATTAATGTGTTTTCATTTGGCAAATAAAGAGAATGGTAATGTAATATTTAAAGTGGTGCTCGGCTGTGGGTGTTTCAGGAGAAATCCTTAATCTATAACAGCCACTAGAACTATGCATGGTTTCATATTTGTGTCGCTACCAAGCACTTACTCATCTCATCCTAAACTCTATGCAGCTGTTCGGCCTGTGGTTCCAGTATACCTGCCAAAACCCACTCCTGCTGCCACTACACAAGCATCCGGTTGCCTCCAGCTGGGGACAGTTAGACAAAGTCTGATCTTCAATGGGTCTACCAGCCAGCAACATAAAGTTACCAAACTAATTTATTACTCAATAAAACACCAGAACGTAGTGGACAGAGCCAGGGATGGTACACCATAAAGTGTCAAAATAAGCCTTGCTTTTATTAGTGTCAGGGCTTCATAATATGGACTAAAACAGTCTATTGCTACACACTGATTGTAATATGCCTTTTTAATAAACTGGTAAACCTGTGATGGTAAGACATAAAGACTGATCTGTATAATTTGATCTCTGTCATAGCCAGAATGCTTACAGAACACATTTCAAACAACTGTGATTTGTAAGAGTGCTCATCTCCATATTGTTGGTTTCTATCATGCGTGCCACTACTGCATATACTAGCACACGTCTAGTGCTGTGTCTCCTCTTGCCGTCACTTCTGGCTTGCTTCATTCTAATGCTTCCCTTCTGTTGCTGCTTATGGTCCCACATGGATTCCAGTTAACATTTTATGCACAAGGCTTACACTTGCTTCAATGGATAATCTCACTGATATACTGCAGATTTGTATCTGCGAATTTAACATTAGACATTAGGAGTCTAAATCTACATTTGTATTTCTGAAAAGCTGCTTTGTAACTGTGTCTACTGTTAAAAGGGCTATACAAGCTAAATTTAATTTACTTGAATTGATAGTAATTGCAAAAAAGTTAAATAGTACAGCTCCACTAAGTGCTACCCGAAGAGCTCTGGCATTACGTCAAAGGCAGTTGTTTGCTGTGAATAAACACATTATAGAAAAGACATTTTACGACTCTGACTGGGAAGCTTGAAAAGAGCAAGATGAACATAGAAGTAATGGCCCTCCTACAGGGTGATTCAGACTCTTGTCTAGCATTGTTGTCATGAAACCTGTCCCAGAAACTGCCCAACACCATTTGTCCTCCTAAGCTTACCTTCACACGTATCTGTGTCCTGTCTGAAGACAAAACCCAGGGGACATGTACAGGCGTAGCTACCTGGGACATTCCTGCACAACCCATTATCACAGAGCAGTCTGTTCACCAAGCATTCATCAACATCTGCAAAAAGAAAATACAGAGGTTCACCAATTATTAATTTTCATGAAAGCCAGAGAATTAGACAAATCTAGCTTAGGAAGTATAAAATGCACTGAGGTGAAATCTTATTCACTTGAAACTCTGAAAGAGAGAACAAAAATAGCAGATCCACTGCTTCAGTACTGAAAACTTATGTCCTGCCATTAACGGATCTGAAAGAAGGGCTTTGGTTTTGCCAAGGACACACGCATGAGGAAAGAAGAAACACTGATAAACAGATGAACAGTATTTCATCAGTCTTCAAACAAACAAGTACCTATTAAGCCTGTGAATTACTACAGTATTACAATAATGATGTTCTTATTTTAGCAAAAAACAATTGATAGGCTATATATATTCCTGCCTGTGATTGACACAAACTCAAGCTAACAAGCAGAGCTTTGGATAAACCAGTAATAAATCAGCAAAAGACAATTCTGTGAGATGATCAATAAACAGTAAACATCCATCGTATTCCTCATGATGTGCATTTTCATAATAGATTTGCTTAAAAACAATTACAAAGCAGATTACTTGGATTTTAATAATTAAACATCCACTGTCATCCTGAAATCCACACACTATGAAGGGATGTTTATGAAAGTTGTAAAATAAACTAATGCAATAGGATGAAATACCATCACTAATTAATGGACTGACATGCCCACTCACCAAGACAGGCCCGGCCCCTCTGGTCAGTCTCGTAGCCGGTGTTGCAGATGCAGCGGTAGCCTCCTCTCAGATTCTCACATACTCCATTTGAGCAGATATCAGGAACCAGTGCACACTCATTAATGTCTGTGGGTGAAAATGACTTTTACAGACTTTCACAATCTGTGCAGGTGAACTGGCAGGATCAAGCCAATCCATTTTGTACAATTTATAAATTACAGCAATGAAGATTACCTGCTCCATCAACTGAAAATCCAATCCCGCTTTGACACAAGGAATTGAATTCCGCTAGAAAACATAGAAAAAAAATAGAATCTGGTCCTCTTTGAACTGAATTTATTGTGATCAGGAAACAGGACCCTGACTACTTGTGAAATGGAAACTTAGCAAATAGCAATGGATGCACTATAACTATGAGTTGCCCGTATACGTAAAATTATCTGCTATCTGTGTTGAAGACTTGGATACTGAGCAATAAAGAGCTCCAAGACCTGAGTGTTATTCTACAGTCAAACTACATTCATTCATTCCTTTTCAGTAAGAACTTTATTCTGGTCAGGACTGCAGAGGATCCAGAGCCTAACTTGGGAACACTGAGCATGGCTGAAAATACACCTTGAATGGGACACTAGTCCACCATGCACACCCCATACAAACTCATTCGAGTTCATACAATCACACCTAGGCACAATTTTAGCACAAAACAGAAAGCCCAGAGAAAACCCATGCAAACATGGGAGAACAAGCAAAACTCCAAACAGACAGAAACCTGATGTTAGGACAAAAGCAGTCAACTTACAGCACCATTAAAAGGTTAAAAATAATAACAGATTGAAACCATACATATGGGCTAGATCGCTAGAATAGATTTTACTTTTAATCAATATCTGTTACAAATATATTTTGCCATTTTAAATTATAAACAAAGGACAGATGAATTACAGGACAGAGGAAGAAAAAATAAGATTGGGCCTGTAAGAGTGACACAATGACTAGAGAAATGGATTCAACCTTTGAACCAAACCAGCTTAATAGATCAAAAAATAAACAAAACAAAACAAAAAGACGCACACAAATACAAAAACCACCAATAGCTTCTAATCTAATATATACTAATATATTAATATATACATAGTTTAGTCTTCAGGGTGTTGGTGGTCTTCAAAGATCATGTTCAATAAAACAATAAACTGTCAAACTCTAAATACTGGACTGTACAAGTATAGCCATTAGTAACAGATTTTTAATTCAAGGCATTAGGTGAAGCTAAATAAATGAAATCCTGACAAGTAAAGTATTCATTTCAAGAGGAAACTGTTTTTTAGGCGTGAGAACTGAGGAGTTGATGCTGAAACATCTACAAATTGCTGTTCTGTCAAAATAATGTATATGCTCATAAAGTGATGTGGAAAGTAAAACAGGAAACAAAATGTAAATCTCAAAAATGTATGTATGAATAACATAGCGCGCATACATTTACATTCAAGTTTCATAGTTAAAAGTTATAAATTATTTTTAAACTAGCAAGTAGACATTGAGCTGGGTTTCGCAAGGCATTCATACTAACTTTCACTAACATTTAGATTAATGAATGACTTTGTGTGATATTGTTTCCCAGGTTCATTGAACTATAGAAATATCAGCACTGGAGAGATCTCCAGATGACTTGAGCTCAGCTAAAAGATTAATTACAGCCAATTCTTCCAAGCAGGAAAAACTTGCTAAATAGCAAATAGACCAATGGTATTACATCATCAGGAAAAATGTCAATAATAAATTGTGTATGTTTTGGGGTTGGCAGAGCGTTAGAAAATGTCAGGTGTACCTGAATTTAGGGAAGGGCATGGTTGGCAGGGCTCCCCAAAGCTGTAGTCTGTGCTAGCACAGCAGCACACTGATTTGGTGACTGCTCCATGGAAAGGGTGAACACACACACCCTTTTTAATAGCTCCATAGCAGGTGCTGCGCATGTGTGTGTCTGGTTATGAAAAGATGGAAAGAAAGTAGGTGATACAGCCAAAAATGGTCAATACAGTGAGTCTGATTTTAAGAAATGTTTTAAAAAAATACTGTAATCTATAGAAGATTCAGAGCATGTAATATGTCATAATTTCAGTCTGTATAAAGTGCTTCAGTTAGTGTACTAAATGGTTTGAACCTATTATGCCCATAGTTGGGTATAATGAGCTTAATTAATACATTAATTAATCTGTTAATTGTAGTAAGCCATTTCCTTGATCGTCTTTCCATTATAAGAATGTCTTCATACAGACACAGAGTGAGAGAGAGAGAGAGAGAGAGAGAGAGAGAGTGAGAGAGAGAGAGAGAGAGGACATGGGAGTCATACAGTAATAGGCTACACAGGCCATTAGAGAATAAAAAGCCTTGGCTCAGTTTTCAGCCTAAATTTCAAACAGGATGTTGACATCCCACCATTTGTTAAGAGTGAAAAAATGGGTTCAAGTAAGCAATAATGAGTTATTGTGTGTACAGCTGTGCTGTGGTCAGAAGTATATATACAGTCATCATGGACACTGAATATTATGGCACTCAGTGATTTCTTTGAACTGTTTCTGGGGTAGAATGATTATGCAGCATACATCTTTGATAAATAAAAAAAAAAAAACAAGAATATGGTATACAAATTTTAATTTATTTTTGGTTTTCCAAATACAACACAGGGTCAAAATTATACATACAAAACATGTAATATTTGCTTAAATGTCCCTCGACTTTTAAGTGCAGTCCACATAGTTTCAATATGGTTGAGACCAGGACTTGTTTTAAGCTTAATGTTAGCCTGTTTTATCTATTCCACAAAATTCTCAGATGTGTGTTTGGGGTCATTGTCTTGCTGGAACACCCGTTGTGTCCAGGTTTTAACTGTCTAGCTGATGGTTTGAGGTTATGCTGAAGAAGTCTGTGCTTCTTCATTACTGTTCTTTATTATACACTTAGCTTCTAGGCCACAGAAGCATAAACTAATTCATTCAGCAAGCACTGTGACAGCCATAGAGGCCTAATAACATGGTTCTGCTGTTTACACTTACATGAGTGTGTGTATAAGCATATTACTAATTTGTCCTTACCCACACATGAGCGTCCATCAGGCCCAACTGCCAGTCCTGCCAAGC
This sequence comes from Notoglanidium macrostoma, assembly GCA_030068235.1. NCBI lineage: Eukaryota > Metazoa > Chordata > Actinopteri > Siluriformes > Auchenoglanididae > Notoglanidium > Notoglanidium macrostoma. Next base: position 12,588,817 of record JAQQZR010000009.1, on the reverse strand, counting down.
ACACACACCTGTAAGACCCCTCTGTGTTTATACACCGCCCATTTATGCAGATACCAGGGGTCAAGCACTCATCAATATCTATGAGAATGAACACACAAATTAGAACATACAGACACTCAAACAAACTAACACAACTAACAGATCCAACAACTAATTTTGATGCTAGAACTTTTGCACCCTGAGTATCAGTAATGTGCACTCAGTATGAGTTGTAAGGTTGCCAGACAGTATGTTACAGTCATATAACTGAAAACAATACACACCTGTGCAGTAGCGACCGCTAGAGGCAAGTATGAAACCAGGTTTGCACACACATTTAAAGCTGCCGTCTTCATTGATGCACATGCCATTCAAACACATGTTTGTTATGGAACATTCATCATGGTCTGTAGGGAAAATAACATCAAAATGTTGCATGGCGTTCTAGGTTTTTTAAGTAGATGAGGAATGTTCACTAACTTCTGAGACTCTTAAGGTAAATGATGATCAGATAAGCCAGTCACAGGCCCTGGGTGATATTGGTATGACAGAATCAGTAATGAAACAAAAAAAAAAAATCAGAATGTATGACTGTTTTCATTCCATTCTGCAGACACTTATGAGAGCACACTGTGGCATTCAGGTCTTACCCATACAGTTCCTGCCATCCGGCGTTAGCTGGAAGCCTGCATTGCAGATGCACCGGAAGCTACCCGCCATGTTCAGACAGCGGCCGTTCTGACAAAGCATTCCGTTATGCAGGCATTCATCAGTGTCTGTTAGGGAGCATACAACACCACAGCAAGACATGCATGGCTACCAAAGTGCTAACATAAGGAGTATAAAACACTTTTGCACTTTAATTGACTTTTTTTTAAGTTCATAGTTGAGGTTTGATATACATTATAAGCACATAAACAATAGATCTGTCTTCATTTCAGTTCATTTAAGTGCATTAGGAAAAAAACCCTCAAGCCTATCACATACTTAGCCAAAGCTGGCTCCCTGTGATATAACCTGTAGTTAAGGACTTTTGTTTTCAGATGTGGAATTTTTCAGACCTTTATGTTAAAAGGCCTTTATCCATGCCAATTTAATCTAGCAGGTGTGCTGCGTTATTTAAGACTCACCAAAGCAAGCCTGCTTGCCTGGAGGCCTGTGAAAGCCTGTATGACACTTGCAGTAGTAAGAACCAGCAGTGTTTACACAGTCTCCATTTGTGCACGGATCAGAAGCGCATTCATCTATATCTATTAAACAAACACAAGACATATGGCAGATGGAATGAAATATTTTGTTAATCTAATCTTGTAGCTGTGCAGTGATCAACCTGGTTGGAATAGATTGTTTTTAATTCCCATAGCTTAATGCAACAGGTTAGAATCTTTTTGTACATTTAATCCCTACCTTTGGGACATGAGAAGAGGTTCATGTTGCAAAAAAATTTATGAGAACAAATATTCATAAATGTAAATAATGCCAGTCTAAGGAATTAGTATTGCTAAATAATTAAAAACCTCAAAAAATGTTCTCCAATTTTGGACAGGGCTCTTCAAATACATTACATTCACTTGAATTTGAACGGAAAATCGACTCTCTTAACAATGTAAAAAAATCCTCCAACACCTTCACTGAGTTGGAATTACCTGAGCACTCCATTTGACTGTCCACTTGGTAGCCAATGTTACACTCACAACGGTGACCAAACCTCACCGGGATACAGCGGCCATTAAGACACAAATTAGGCATAAGAAGGCACTTGTTTGTCGTCTGATTTAAACTAACTGGAAAATAAACACACAGCCCGTAAGTGTATAATCAGATGAAGACTATACTGGTACACAAAATGTTTTAACTTACACGTTTTTGACCTCAATACACATCAAAAGTTTATGTACAAAATATGTTTACATTATCATGAAAAAAATATTCCAAAGCACATGATTCACAATTTTGTTTTGCAATCCTTAGCTCACCAACAGGTCCTTGTGGTCTATGTCCATTGCCATTGCCATGTCCATTAATGGGAATATGAGGGATTTGAGGTATTTGAGGGATTTGTGGGATCTGGGGAAGCTCTGGATATGTAGGACCATTCCCATTTGTTGGATAAAGTCCATCATGTCCAAAGGGCTTATGAGGAACTCTGTCCCCTCCAATGCTAGGATCCACATCTGCATATCCTCCCTCTAAACACATCCTGTGGAATTCATCTGAGAGGTAGGAAAAGATCCAGACCCTAAGATTAACCGTAGCACAAACACTGGTATGCACTTGTCATACTTCTAAACCATTTCTTTCTTATGTGTCAAATGTTCCTTATCTAGCTTATGCACGTTTTCCTAGAATTTTTTTTCTATTTTACTGATTTATGCAGGAAAAAGACATCCGTGATAACTGTCTTTAATAGTGATTATAAAATTAAAAAACAGGAAGGTGTTTTATCTGCAGGTCAACAGACTGTGTATTGCAAAAAAAAGCTTACCAGATCTGCGGCTAGGACATATCTCTGGCACTGTCTCTCGGGCCCAGCAGTGGCCTCTGTCACAACAGCACTGTGCTTTAGTGTGGCGCCCAGGCATCTCCTGAGCACAGCGCCCACTCAACACAGCTGCAAAACAGGAACCTGTGTGGTGGCCTTAAACACACACACACACATGCACACACACACACACACACACACCTTTGACCACTCACAGTTTGTTTAAATGCACTACTGACATCATTACAACAGTGTTCATCACCAAATCAGCAAGATGTTATGATTATTATCACCACAGCAGGGCTAACATGGTCTTGGTTAAGAGAAATTACAGATTTATACTAATGAGTTCATCCTAACATGAATTGGATTCTATAGTAAAAGTTAACAGATTTATATGGCAGATGCTCCACATAAGCATAGTTAAGGCATTTATGGTGACATTTATTTAACATTTTTGGAAGTTTCCAGAGTTAGTACTTCGAACAGTAAGGCTGTATCTTTAAGCTTTCTGACATAGTACATTGGGCTTTGCAGTTTCTCAGTAACATGGCAAAATTTTTTGTTTTTGTCTCTTTAATATCAAGAGAAAAAAAGAAGCTGGTGAAGCCTTAATCACTATGGCTGCTAAAGTATAATGTAAGTGATAACGAACAAACATGTTAATTGGACACTGCACTATATACAATGTAACTATAAAAAGTTATATTTTATATTTATAAAATGTATCATTCTTTAACACATGAAAAATTGTTAGCATTGGCAGATTGCAACAGTATGAGGGGAATAAAACACTTTATTCCTTACTTAATATACCGTGGCAAATTCATTAAAATGTTGTGATATTAAAATAAAGAAAGAAGAAGAGCAAACAAAGCAGGTCTAGGGTCTAATATGATTTTACTGGTATAATAGCAAGAGGACTATTTGTTGTATAAATAGCGTTACTGTGTATACATACTGTATATTAATAGATCTGAAAGGAAGGGTTTCCTTTGCAGGTGTCACATGACATCAGTTTCTAAATTTAGCTGAATATTTGTAGGTCCAGTTTTTAATGTAAGTGAGAAAACTGAAAGATGCAGAGAAACATACTTTTCACTTCAATGCGCTTTAATGATCCCATTTAAAATGCTGCCTCAATATAAGATTTAACCCATATATACTCCAACATGCAGTGGCTACATAGTTATGCACTTTCTTTTCATATTAAAACTGTTCATTTATACAGTGTTATAACAATACAAACTGCACTGCAACATTCGCAGTTTTTGTTACGCCAGAAATTCTTAAGGGGCAGAAATACACTGCAGGTAATATATGTAACTCCTACACGCAGCTGGTACTTTTACAGCTCTTCTACTTTCTGTCAGTTGTCTCTGTTTATCTGATTTTGCTCTTCATCACAACACACATCCATATCTCAGTGAGGTGCAGGGTCCACTCTAATAGCCACAGTGAGGAAGATAATTGCACTTCAAGGAGTATTTAGGTCAGTCGGATGCCTCATGGCCTTCTGAAAGACAAGTTCATTGGTCTCAAGACTACATAAAGACTACAAAAAATACTGTGTGTGCTCAATTCCAGCCATTTTTAACTTATTTAATGTATAAAGTTTTATAGAACACTTTGTCCACATGCCTTTCGTCAACATGTTTTAGACAAAGTCCTAGAATAGATAGCTCTTCAGAAACTGCATGCTTTCTAAAAACATGATCAACTATCGCATGATGGTTAAAAATAGAAGTAATTCACAAAACCCATGATAACTAGAACGACTCACCTTTTACGACCCACAGTTTGCTCGGACCAATAACACAAACTGAGAATATGTCTCAACAGATACTGTTCTGCCTGCACCTATCTGAAAGTTCAAATAGTTGCCCCACTTCTGAGAAAGAACTAGGCTTGCTAAGTGAGCACATAGTTTATAGCTTTGTATTTTTCACCTACAGCTGCTTAGAATTAAAGTGTGAATTTTCAGTGGAAAATGACTTGCTATGAGTGTAATTATTAATTCGGTTTGATTTACATACACTGATGGGATGATAATAGTGAGTTCTCTCATGTCTCTGTCTTTCAGGCTTGGAATGAAGAGTTGTTTGGAGACGTAATTGCAGGTTGAGGTCCGGTCACTGACACTGTATGATTTTCTTCATTGTATTCTATCAAAGCTGAGCATTCCCTACTTGCCTCAACAAGTACCACATAAAAATATAAAACATTACACACACAAGACACAGACATCAAGTGAAAAGTTTTAAATGCTCCAAAACGATGCAGGGTGAGAGAAATACGAGGTCCATCTGCCCCACTCCTACACACTTATGTTCCTGGTGATCATGATTTATGAATAAGTCAGTGCTTTGAAATTAAACTTAAGATGCCAATAAGATGACTAAGGCTTAGATTTGGTGGCCCTGCAGGTGGGTCTTTACAGGTGACTGTCAAACTGCATACCATCTGTCTTGTCAGTCCTTACAAGACACCTTATACTTCTGAAATTCACAGGGCGTGAGAGTGTGCACATGCAAACACTACATTCATTGGAGAGAGTTAGGGTAGTGGGTAGGGTTCAGATATAGCAAACTTCCACCACTAGACCACACTCACCAAAGCACCGAGTCTTGTCTGCAGACAGCACGTATCCAGATGGACACGCACAGGAGAAACTGCCGACTGAGTTGATGCACTGTCCTCCGTCACACACATGTGGAATGGTGGAGCATTCGTCCACATCTGGCAAGAATTGGAGAGATTCCTGAATTGTGATAAAGACTGTACAATTCTTGATGAAATTGGAATCAGAATATTTATACGAGGGAGAATCAAAAAAGTAGAGGCAAAATACATTTAACGGCTTTAATAGAAGTTACTGTGAGCAACTGAACATATCACTTTTCCACATAGTTCCCACGCAAGATGACACATTTGCTCTATTGTTCAACTAGCTTCTGTATTCCTGCAGAGAAAAAGTTTTTCAGCTGCTCCTGAAGTCAGGTGAGCGCTGCTTCCAGATCCGGGCTACAAGGAGGATGTGGAAGACATTCAAACCCTCTCTACTGTTGCTGCTGCTGTATTAGAACATGCACTGTCATGGTGCAGAAGACTGCTTTGGACAGCATTCCTCTTCTTTTGCTGCGAATTGCACGTTTAAGATCATTTCCCAACAATGCACAGTAATTTGCATTGTTCACTGTTTGCCCATGCACTTGGAAGTGTGCCAGAATAGGCCCATTCATGTCCCAAAAGAACATTAGGGTTAGGGATAAGGTTGCACTAGGGCACGTTGGTCCTCCATGGTGCAATCTCGCAACAGAGCATCCATGTTTCTGCCCTTGTGGCTGCCACTCGACTAAAGGCTGAGCACTGTTCGTGGTCGAACTATCCAACAGGCAATGTACGAGTAAATACGTTTCGCTACATTCTCTTTGTTCCGGTTATCATGTAATAAAAAAAAAAAAAAACACCAATATTAACAGCTGGTTAACTAGTCATTATTTAAAACAACTGTTAACACAAAATAACCTAATGTGGATTCCAAAAATAAAACATTATATTGCTGTCTTTTTATTTTTGGAATGTAGGGAGGCTAACAACCACTATCCAATGAAGATTTTTCCTAAGAGCAAACATTTACAAGACTTTATTTCATTTTCATTGGTGTGTCATTTGTGTGGGATTGATGAGTGTGTTTATTTCAGATAAGCCAGCACAAAGAAGTATTTCGATAGCGTGAGAATAAATAAACCTCTTGCTTGTTGGGAGAATTTGGCAAATGGCAGACATAGCAGACTGGCAATGGAGTGAAGTGAACCCCCACATCTCTGTCATGTGAACTGTGGTCTCAGCACTGAACTGTTAGCTGAGTAAACTACAACTAAGCAGCACTCGCATGCAGCATTTCCCAAAAGAAGAAGAGTTCCCAGAAAGTATCTAACCACACTGAGCTAAAACAATCTGGTCTGGAGGTGTTATGTGCAATTTGTAGTGTCCATTTGGAATTTTGTAAGCACCAAAAGTGTTGTGGGTATTATGCGGGTATTATTCCACCATAACATTAAAGACATAGCTTCTTTTTATAGCAAATACAAAACAATCCAAAGTTAATTTCACTCAGTCCACTTGTAGTGAAACTCAAGTAGTATTATCCAAATAAATAGAATTGTTTGCGGTGGTGCCAGGAAGGGGTATATGACATTATGCAATAATTACTTACTATTCAAAAGGGTATCTGCTTCTCAGTCTGAGAAAACATATATAAAAAATCTCAGCAGCAAATCTTTTTGATTTACTGTGACATTATTTACGCAAACTCGCTTTAAGATTACTCAAACATAAATATGATGTGTTAAATAAAGCTAAAGTTTGTATTTATTGATTAATTAATTTGTGAGTGGTATTTATTGCAAAGCATAGCATTAAATAGTAAATATACTGCTGGGACTCATGCTGGCATTTCCCAAGCTGTATTACATAAACAAATATTATTGATAACTAGAATCATGTAGTTTCATTTAATAATGATGTCAGCTTGTTTTTAAAAGGCTTATGTTTCTGTTTCAGTGTCTTTATTGATAGAAACTAACATCTATACCATGTTTATATTACCTGAACTCATCCTAATAGTAATCATCATAATGCCCACAATTTAAACAGGATGCCATGGTTGTGCCAAATACAGCATAGAACTATGATACCCATCAGCCTCGGAACATAACCTGGCCGTGAGGTTCACCTAGTCATATGTTCACGCCTGATCCACGTTTATGTTTAATGAGCACTAGCATATAGGCTACGTTCTGTGTTGTTGTTCTGTCCCCCTTTGTCTTGCTTTTGTTGTTGTTTGTGGTTTGTCTCCTACTCATTTTATGTTTAAGCTGTTACCTTACCTCGCCATTACACCTTTTTGTTCATGGTCTTTGCGTTTAGTGTATTTCATGATAATTAAACATAATCTGCATTTGCATCCATTTCCAACTCTGCTCCCTGATACGAGAATCCCACTGATGAACGCATTTTTGCTTACCCTCACACTTATTTGTGCCCTCATTCAAGCGATGCCCAGCAGGACACTTGCACTCAAACGAGCCCATTGTGTTGATGCAGTTCCCTCCTTGGCACAGACCTGGCACAGCCTGGCATTCATCAACATCTGTACAAGGAGTTATGGTCAAACAGTGTAAAAGCCACACTTCATTCTTTCACAGTTAAAAGAATGCAATAATATGAATGTCATGTAAAGGACTGTAGTGGAAACTAAATAAAAGAGAAATAGTTGTAGCAATCATGGAAAAATATTAAACATTTTGTCCAATCTGAGCTGAAGTTAATCAGCTTATAAAAATATTTCCTATTGTTAACAGCCTGCAGGGAAAAGCCCAGGACACGTCTCCTCCAAAGACATACGTAAATACATACAACAAATTGTAGAGACAGACAGACAAATAGACAGAGTGACTGATGGATGGATGGATGGATTGCGGGATGGATGGACAGACAGATGCAGACAAAGAGTGAGTCCAACAAACAAGTAAAGATTTTTAGGAAATGGATGCACTTGGCCCCTTTTCCTTCTAAGTTGTTTTCCCCCATATTTCTTTCCAGTCTGGTCATCTGCCACTTTCCACACGCTAGCCAGCTTGCTGCTATTATACAACAACTACCAGCCGGGGAGTGTGAACATTTTTTGTTGGGCCACTTTTAAGCATTTTAAAAGATGTAATTAGTCTTTATACTTTCTTAGTACTCAACCAAATCTCTTCGTTTGAATGCATTACATAGCAAGTGCAACATGCTATTGAGCTAACTGTTATTTCATTTTATACTTAGTGTTCACCTGAATATATATATTTTTTTAAGTTTGATGCATTTAACCACCTGGGGTATGGTTGGTCTTTAATGGTAAGAGATTGACGTTTTCAGTACAAACTCTTCACAATACGAGCTGTCAAGACAATGTTGTGTGAGACAGTGGCACCATTCATGTCCCACCAATATCTGACTGTAGCCTACACCATTTACTAAAAGTCCCTTGTACAGGAACGTGGGTAGACAGACTGCAGAGAAACTGCCAGCTGCATAGCAGCTGATGAGGATGTCAAGGAGCAGCTTAGTTTTAATCTGTCTACAAAAGAAATGCAGACACCTACAGAGTCCTACTGCCAAGCAAAAAAAAGTTATACTCTAAACATAAGAAACAGGAGTGACATGAAATCACTGGAAAATCACAGGAAGGATGACTGAAAGATTCTGTGAGGACTGTGTTATTGAGAGTTATTTAAAAATTCACAATTTTGTATAGTCTGGCTCCTTAACTTCACTGAGAGGTACAGTGTCCAGAAATGTGCTGTCCAGACATGCTAAACCAATAAATTAAAAGTGCATGTCAGTCAGTTTCTAAGATCAAAATAACCAGAGTGGCGTGATGTAGCAGGATCTACAGATCATTACTCAGACATATTTTGAGCTGCAATGATGAAGCTCACAAATCAGATTCATTCAATGAAGCTATGACATCCAGTTGCTTTTGAAGGATTCAACAGAGATGGAATATGAGGCAATTTAAGTTAGATTTATTCACTCAGTATTTAGCCTATAGATATAGAATAGATTAAAAACAAAGGTATAAACTGTGTCCAAAACCCCTTTGCTGTTTGCAGCTTGTTTTTTAACCCTTTTGAATGTGATGCGGGTCATACAAAGTTATTCCAGATGGGCCTGTGGTGCCAGTGTTGGTGTTGAGACTTGGCAAAGGAAAAAAGCATCTCAGTAGAGCATACGCTAAATTGTTACAGTATGCAGAGCATCCACTTTGAAACCCATGCCAAGATGTATATGGGGGGTATCAAAGGTCCAGGCTTTTCATTGGAAGCAATCATCAGAAGCATGACAGACACAGATACAAAACTCAAAGTCAAAAAGTTTGTTTCCTTCTCATTCCTGCATGAAGGCAGACACTAGGCACATATTAGACAACTCGAGCGATTGTTCTGTATCAGGTGCTATGTGTGGGGTGACTGCAGTGAATACTCCCTCTTCATTCCAGCACAACAGAGGATCAGACAGAAGCCTAAGCCTTGCTCCAATACGCTGCCTCCTCCAGTTGTGCACAATCACAGGGGAGTCACAAAGCCTGGCCTGTGCTTCTGCTTCGGGTGCAGACTACCACACAGGAAGTCCACTTCTCTCAAATCAAGTGAAGATTTACAGTTTGACTTAAACATTCTGGGCCCCTGTATATATTACACCAATTCACTGTAAAACAGTATGCATCAGAATGCATAAATAATGTTGCCCATACTGTATATGTTAAGGATGTATGTTTTCACTGTATCCATAAATATGACACAGGCTAACTGTTCTCCCTATCCTCAGTTCACCTTGTTTATAAAATGATAAAAACATATTTAATAAAACAGTAAAATATTATGCTAACTGTCCTGAAAAAAACTTCTCTGTGTGGGAAGCATGGCGTAATGGTGCTGCCTCACAGCTCCAGGGTCCTGGATCAGATCCTTTACTGTCTGTCTAAAATATTGCATGGTCTCACAAGTGTTCACACAGATTTCCTTCTCTTATCTCCCAAGAAAAACATTTAGATTGGCAACTTTATATTACACCTCGGTACAAATCAGTGTACAAATGTGTGTGTTTGTGTTGATGTACTTGTACTTTCTACATATTGAGGACTGATAAATGAACTTAAACAACAGAGTAAGTTAAGGACATTTTGGCTGGTCCTCACTTCTTCAAAGGGCTGTTTGAGGGTTAGGACTTGGTTCTAGGTTTCAGGATAGAATTAGGTTTAAGTCAGGATTAGGGTAAGAGCTGGGGTTATGAATTTAGTAGTTATGGTTAAGGTTAGGGTAAGGGGCTAGGGAATGCATTATTTCAATGAGTGTCCTAACAAAGATATAAGTATAAGTGTGTGTGTGTGTGTGTATATGATGGAATGGGATGTATCCCTGGCTTGCACCAAGTGTTTCTGAAGAGGATAAAATGGCTACTGAAGATGAAGATTTCTAACACTGTATAACCATGAGCTCAGATTAATATTTTTGGTCAGCATGAGAGCAGTAATCCTAGCAATTATTCTTGGAATTTTTCAGCTAAGTTGCAGTAGGATACTACAACTATGTGTAAACATATAAGATAAGAGGTACAATAACATATTACCTACGCTTAAGTGTATAGGTTGGACTATATCAACTGAATGGTAAATGATAACTGTGAGATAAGTGCTGACCTTGGCAGGCTCCGGTGCGGATGTTGGGGATGAAGCCTCTGCGGCAGGGCTGTGGTTGAGCAGGGCATTCCTCACACGGGTGACCCCAGGCTCGGCCAACGGTGGCACAGCACAGCGCCTTAGTGCAAACAATGCCACTCACCTGGCTCTGGCACATCTTGTTGACAACCTGGGAGAAGCATGGACCTGTTCTGTAATCTGTGAAGAAGAGTGGATTTGTTTTTGAAGTATCAAGCTAATATGCAAATCAAAACAAAAAGAAAAGAAAAGCCTGCTGTGTGAAACTCCCCCATGATGGCTAAGGAAATGCCAAAAGTATGCAAAGCTCCGTCAGGAACACTGATGGAACACTGATGGCTATAAACAGGTTTTGATTTGTTTAACACTTTTCTTGGTCAATGCATAATTTGCAGACTGCAGTCTGTGTCCAAAGTGTAAATGTCTTCAGTATTATTCAAAAATAGTTTAAAATGAAGAAAACCCTTCTATGAACCCTTCTGTGGCCAAACCTTTGTCTGGTAGTTAAAATATAAGATAATATACTGGAGTTTCTACAGTTTAAACTTAAAATCTGTGAAACTCTCAAAAACATAAACAGTGAATATAACCATTGAACATTGTGTCAGAAAGGTTTTTCTCAAGCATGACATAGAGTCTAACAGTATGTAAATGTGGCCAGAGTGTTTTGGTTGCAGTGTTTAGTTCACATCCATCACTGTTACTCTCTAGGTTCCATCTCCAAGAGCCGGCATAAACATACAGTATCTCTTTCTCATCTGCATGTATTCATATTTACAGATGACAAGTAAAGGGACATACAGCTGCACTGGGATAATTCAACAGTCCAGGCACTACCACTATCGAGACCACTTTTAAACTGTTTTATAAACATTTACAGAAAAGCTTGGAAACCAAGACAGGAAGTCACTCAGAAAGAGCCACGGTTGCCAGAAAGACTGTTACTGTCACTGCTTAATAAGAATAAACATGTATGCAGTTTGTGCATTAAGTTGCATGAGGTTCAGTATTAGGGAATGGAAATAAACTAAAGCTAAATAGTATAAAATAAATAAAATAAAATAAAACTAACATACACAAATATTTTCTAGATATTTGAATTGATAACTTATTAAATGTTACAAGTTAGCCTTTGGAGTTGTCCTAGAGCTGGTCAATCCAATTCCAGATTATAGATGCTTTTTCCGCCCTTCTTGCCTCAGGAATTCAGGGGGCCCAATACTTAAGATTCAACTTACCATTAATAACTGAATAATCCTGAACCAAATGCAAATGTGTTGATAACTAGAAATCAGGAAAGCTTGGCTGTATCTTTATACATGCAACAATCCAGCAGCATATTTTGTACAAGCTGCTGAGTTTATTCTTTGCTATAGCATTATCCAGCACAAACCAAAAGCACAGCAAGCAGCATGTGATCTACATTAGAGAACAGTTTTACCAGAACCTTATCCCACTTTGCCCATTTCATGCACCTGAAAGCAACACCTCATGGTGCACTCTTTAACGTTTTAACACATCCTGAGAGCTTATGTCTTTCATTTTCTGTTAAGCATTTTTCTTTTTCAGAATATGTATAATACCAGTCAAAAGTTTGGACACACCTTCTAATTCACTGTTTTTTTCTTTATTTTTATTACTTAAAATACACTTCATGTCTTAAAGTAATGATGGACTGTTGTTTCGCTTTACTTAGTTGAGCGGTTGTTGACATAATATGGATTACTACAGTTGTTCAATAGGGCTGTTATAAAAAATACTGT
>JAQQZR010000009.1:12546733-12564902 GCA_030068235.1 Notoglanidium macrostoma | reverse complement strand
ATAGAACAACTATAGTAATCCATATTAACAAGGCACACGTGTTCACTGAAAAGCGTTCCAGGTGACTACTTCATGAAACTGGTTAAGATAATGTCGATTGTATCATCACGGTAAATGTTGGCTACTTTGAAGAATCTAAAATATGAAACATATTTAGTTTTTACACTTATTTGTTTACCACATAATTCAGTATATGCCATACGTGTTGCTTCATAGTTTAGTTGGTGAGAACTGGCTGAGAACATTCAGAAACAGCGGTACTCTACATGTTCTCCAAGTCTTTTAGACTATTTAACTGTCAAATGTAGCTCATGTGCACCAAGAGATACCTTAAAAGTTTGAAAAGTCCAGAGAGAGGAGTACTTCTACCTTTTTTCTGAGAGCATACAATAATAACAACACCACCTGGCGTTACTATAGCAACGGCGCAGCGCTTGATTAGAACGCTTGTCGCGGTTTGGGACGCAGCCACTTACTTTAACGGACGTTATGAAGCCACTCACCCTCTGAGGGACTCCTGCTTGCCGCGTCTCCTCACTCGGCTCTCAGCGACTTGTGAGCTGCGCTCCACCTGAAACTGGCTTCTCCCGGGTATCTCTCCGGATACATTCCCCACCAGAGTGCACAGGAGAGCCAGACACCCAGCCAAACACCTCACATTCCTCTTAGGCCACATCATAAAAATCCTTATAGAGGTCTCGCGCGCACTTTCGCTGAGGCAAAACAAATAATCCCCGACAAAAAAAACAGAGTAGTAGCTAGGCTTTAGTCATGGGAGCTAAAAGAAGTTCCGGCTCCTCTTCAGTAAGAAACTATCCCGAACAAACATCTTCACAAATGAAGATGAATATAATTTTTTAATTGTGGAGAATGTTAAAGTCTGAAGGTTTTCAGGTCGTTTGTTCCAGCCATTAGCGTTGAGCTCCTCAGTGCGTTGCTGCCGTCTCGCGCTCCTCTGGGGATTCTGGCGCGAGCATAGTGTCCGCGTGCGGCCCACAGGTCGGCGCGAGCAGGTAGAGAGAGAGAGAGAGAGAGAGAGAGAGAGAGAGAGAGAGAGTGAGAGAGAGACAGAGACAGAGACAGAGAGAGAGAGATGTTTACCGCGGGATTGTGACCACCCCACTCTGCCTTCAGGACATCTAAAGAATTTGTCACAAGTCACTAATTACATCCAGTGTTTTTCTTTTTCACAGTTGAAACCATCCTACCCTTTAAATCATAGCTTTCTCTGCTATTCACCCTCAAATCACCATCCATCAGTGAAAAGACACCATAATTCACCCAGAAAAAAAATATAGTGCTAAACTGTACCTTTAATTGGCATCTTTTATTCCTTTAATCTTTAAAAATCTTTCACAAGGACACGTGGACTGTAATTAGATTTTAGCATAAAGCTTTAAAGTTATGCTACATGCATGTTTCAATGGAACAAAATGCATACTGAAGATACAAAAGGTGTACCGTTAAAGGTACAATATGTAGGATTTAGTGGCATCTAGCGGTGAGGTTGCAGATTGCAACCAACTGAATACCCATCTGATCACACGTCTCCTTCCAAGCGTGTATTAGAACTTACAGAGGGCATCAGGTGCAAAAATATGTCTGCAGAGCAGCAGTTTTACAGCAGCAGTTTCATACCAATGGCAGAGCATAGACAGCCACTTTTTTTTGTTAGTACAGTTTAGTACCCCTTTTTCAGAGAGTGTAGGACCAGATGTTATTTAGTGGTTAAACATTCTCTGCACAGAGTAGGTGCCACACTTGATGCACTCATAGCACAAAACACACAACACCTTTACTACGTTTACATAACATGGATGTAGTGTGCCTTTAAAATTATTTAAGGTATATTAATGGACTGTAATTATTTCAGAATAAACAGGTTACACTATATGCAGCTTTCTCTGTATACTAAAGGTATAAAACATGAATCCTTGAGAGTACCACCCCGGTGCCAAGGAAATGTACAATTTAATACACATTTTTCTGAGAGTGTTGGACCAGAATGTATTTGTATGGTGGACCATTCTCATCATAGGTGGCAAACCAGAAACACTCATAATAGTGTAACACAGACTACTACGCAACTATCAGTCAATTATTATTTGTTCATGGATGTTCCTGTGGTGGCCCCTTTCCCTTGATAGATGGCTTAGATGTACGCTGACCCAAAAAATAATAATAATAAATCCATAATTTTCATATCCGTCATGGCTCTGTCACACTGTTCTCTGGAGTTTTATACTGGAGTTTTGGATTATTATCTCTCTGTTCTACAGAAAATTAAATGCACACACTGCTCTTGTTGTACACCTAAACCAGGCACTCATATCTAAAAAATATATTAAATATCCTGTCATAAATATAAGACAGCATAGGAGGTATGTAAGCAGTGTTTTGTGCGGCCGAGGCTAATCTGTAATTTCCTCATCTGTCATTGCACTCTTGGATGCCCTGCAGCAATATACTGATAATGGTTAAGCCGCATCCTGTTTGCCAAGACAGTGCTGTGTGTTTAGAAGCCAGAAAAAATTTAACCAACATATTCCATATTTTAATGCTTAAATCTTCAAGGCTGTCTGACAAGATGTTTCACAAAGAAACAAGTACATCTCTGCTGACCCCTAGTGAGGGAAAGTTATTATTTTCACTGGTATTTTCAGAGTTTACACATGCTGCAAAAAGCTATGCCCAACTAGGGGCTTCTGTCCAAACAGAGGATTCTTACAAACAGGAGCTTCTGCCCAACCAGGGACTTCTTGCAGAACGCAAAAGAAAATTGCACAAAATACGAAATGCAAAGGTGCCAATAGTTGTAAAAATGTGATATTTATTTTTGCATGTTTAAGATAATTATGACATTTTTTTATCATCTTTTCAACTCATCTTGACCAAATAATTCTGGGACTGACTGAACTAAAGGTGGCCGCATCCTTGCAGTTTTACTTCATAGCAAATATTTGACTGACACATGAAGATCCTCAAGTGGTCCAGTCCAGATTTTACTCCACTCTTAATCACCTGGATACTAATTCACATTAGCCATGTCTCATTGTATATACACATCACTTCACGAGCACTCTGTCTTGCAAAGTCTTGCCAGTGTCCCATTGACCATTACTGAATCAGTATAAGTATGGGCTGTTTAGTGTTTGATTTTTCTTCCAAGATGCTTTTTTTCCTTTGCTTAATCCCTACCTACATTAGCCAGTTTACTCATGTTTTAAACGTTGCCTGCACTACATTTGACTCTACATGTGTTAGTAAAATACACTTAGTATTATAAACTAAATCAACACTTATAAATAATGACTGATCCGGTATTAAAATGAGTTTGGTTCTACTACTACAATTACAGAAAAGAGCAGAACTATTGAAATATGTAGAATAAAAACCACAAACAAAAAACATATAATTCTAAAAAACTTAAAGTATGTTTGAAAATCCAACATAGCACGTATTTACATCGCTATTATGTAAAATTTAGTTGGATCTATTAGCAAAAGGGGAATATAGTATTTATAAATATGTGTCCATTAGTGTATAATTACCTACAAATCATTGTTTTCATAAGCTTAGAATGAGCCCTTTATAGCTACATAGAGAGCGGGTCCTCTTCCACGAAGCCGCCATGTTGCGCTACAACGGTATCTCAGAACCGAATACCTCCAGAGAGCGCCTTTGGCGTTTCACGGTTTTACAAGTGACAGTGTGAATCTGGAAAGAAGCACCAAAAGAGGAATCATTGATTGCTGGTGCTGGCTAACAAGTATGAGAACCCAAATTTTGTTGAAATGGAGGCTCATACTTATTAATTCAGCATAAGAAATAGCAAGGGAGTGTGAATGTAAGCATTAGAAGTATGCTACGGACACCTGATGGTCACCATATGTTCTAATACACACTTGGAAATGAAGGGGTAAGGGAAGGGCATTCATTTGGTTGCAATCAAGAGAATCCTACATATTGTACCTTTAAACATAATTAAATGAAATTGCTAACACAAAGCAGAAAAAAGTTCACTCCTGACTTTGTAAAAAAAAAAAAAAAAAAAAATACCGCATTTAAAATACTTATGCACAGAAAGTTCTTGAAAAAATTACCTATACCACGAAAGTTTGTTTCAAAATTTCAATTTGATCTTTGAGGTTTTTATTTTTTATTTTTTTCTAAAAATTCAACAGGGCTCCTGTGTGGGCTCCTGAAGCAAGACATGACGGCAATGTCTCCCCATTGGCTTCCACATGGAATATTCTCAGTATAATTCATAGTGTTCTCCAACATTTACCATAAAATGAAAATGAAAAAGTTTAAAACACTGAAAAGTGACAATGCTTTGGAGACATTTCCAGTGTTTTCCTCCAGCATTCAAGTTAAAATATTTAAAAAATACAATAGCTCTTAAATGCAAATCCTGGACAATACTCCCTGTAAAAATAATAACGGTGATTAATGTGCTGCGTTGTGGATCAGTCTAAACACAGAAGCATGTTCTTTCACTTGTCCGTAAATGACTCAGACTCGTAAATGACTCGTAAATGGCTCAGAGTCGTATCTTGCCTGATGTAATGTCATCATATACACTCTGAGAGAGGGGGATGTAGGTCTTCTTAGAGCTATCCAGGAAGTAGAGTGGAGCTTGAACAGCCTGAGGACAGAAGCCATCCTCCACTAGCTTTTTCTTTTGCTGCTTAAACGTCTCCGTCACATCCAGGAAAGTCTGTGGATGAAAAGGAATGCAGGAGTCCTGAAACAAATGTCTTCTCCCTATTTAAAGCCCTGACATCATAAATTAGACTAGCTTCAATAACAACAAGACAGTGGAAACTTGGGAAATTAACATTTGGAGGAAAAATGTTCAGAGCATAATTTGCATTAATGTGCAATACTACACATATGATAATTGAAGGCTATACCTAGTGTAAAAAAGTAATTGCTCTATACATGCCTAATAAATCAATATCATTATCTTACCTGGACTCGTAAAAACCATGGCCAGGCATATGTTGGAAGGTTCTGTACCAAATGGTTGTAAAGGCTTTCTCCATCCAAATTATGGCCTTCCTTTAAGACCACAGCTGCCATTCCTGCTCTTCCCTCGTAGCCTGAGTATGAACAAGAGCTAGTCATGCAGATTAATAAAATATGCTGCATGTTTTTCCATTCCTAACTGATACTCACTCTAATCTAAGACCACTAAGTTTTTTTCTCTAGATTAGAATTTTAGTACAACCATTAAATCCTGTGTCAACATAAAAAAAAATTTCATTTCTCTGTCTACCTACAAACACTTGCTTTTTGGTTAAACTGATAAAGAAGAAAAAGAAGAAGAGATATGGGAAGAAAAGAATTTCATAAATGGGATATAGTTAATAAGCTGTGCTGTAATGTATATGTGACAAATTAAAAAGGCTTCTTCTTCAGCACTTGCGTTTGGGTATTGAGTTATTTGAGCATGAATAAAAATGGAGATGGTCCCACATTAAAACCCTAAAGATTAAAAATGAAAGATTAAAGACTTTCCCTTGCTTAAGTTTATAATTTCATCTGGATATTGCAGATTTGTACCCAAGAACTACTTCACTAATCACCAGGACTCTTATTCACAATACGTTCATTTCAGCCCAATTAGTACCGTTTCATTTACTTTTCAACATATGTATATTGTAGTGATTTATAATGCCATTATTCAGTGCCACCCAGAAGAGTCTGGTTCTTCTCTCGTCATCACAAGAGTTTTTCCTTGCCTCTGTCACCTCTGGCTTGCTTGTTAGAGATCTTGTGCGCCATCTGGATTTCTGTAAATCTGCCTTTGTGACACTGTTTATTGTTCAAAGTTCTATACAAATAAAACTGAATTGAATTGAAATAAACCACATTATTTTGTAGATTGTAAAAAGAGAGCCATTAAATTGTAGGCAAGCTTGCCTCAACTTTGGAGCGACATGAATAGTCTTATAATTATTATAAGGTCATAGAAGACTTTAAAAAACCTGGCACAGTGACACCGTAGATGTTTACATCCTGCAGGAACTCCAAACAGCCTAAAACTTCAGAAACCTCAGTGGTGGCCACGTTCTCTCCTTTCCATCTGTCAACCAAGTAAGAAAAAATATATTTTATTAGTATTAATTTGAATTATTAATGTTATTATTAGCACATAAAACTCATCAACCTAAAACAGTTTGCACAAAATAAGCAAATTCACTGTATGTATAATGATTCTGTATCCCTGAGTTTAGTCTGTAACCCTTATGAGAAACGCTAGATGGCAATATTTGTTAACGTGAGTGATTGCAGTCGACAAAGGATTGACACCAGTGGTTTAAAATTCAGTGTACATGTGTGTTTTATTAGTCTCAGTCTGAAGGATCACAAAGAACTTTAAGAAAAAAATGTGTCGAAGTAAACAAAGCAACTATGTGACATGAGGTGGCATTTTGGTCCAGTTGGACAGAATTTTGTCTTAAACAATGACTGCATATGGCACTATATACACAATATGGCCAAAAGTATGGAAGCGTCCACTTCCAAAGGCATGGCTTTAATATGGAGTTGGGCCACCCTTAATTGCTAGATTAGCCTCCACTCTTTTGGGAGGGTTTTCCACTAGATTTTGGAGTATGGCTGTGGGGATTTGCCCATTCAGCCCCAAGAGCATTAATGATGTTAGGCACTGATGTTGGGCAAAGAGGCCTGGAAGACAATGAACATTCAAATTCATCCCAAAGGTATTCAGTAGCGTTGCGGTCAGGCTCCTGTGCAGGCCACTCATGTTCTTCCTCAACTTTGGCATATCACGCCTGCATTAAGCGCATTTCGTTTGGGCCCCTTAGTTCCAATTAATGGAGGTAATGCTACAGCATATAAAGATATTCCAAATAATCATTTCCTTCAACTTTGTGGAAGGCTCACATATGGGTGTGATGATCGGGTGTCCACATACTTTTGGCCATGTAGTGTACACTACTGCAACTGTACACCAGGATGTTGGAGTGTTAGGTCCTTGCATACAGGATATAAAAGAGCAAAAGTACACTTTTAGAATTTAAAAGTCTGGAATCACCAATAATTTTTACTCCTTATTATAAAGGTCTCTCTTTGGCCAGAGATCTTTGTTCGCAATGTTATTGCATCAAAAACTATATGACTGTTAAGGATCTCAAAAAAACAACTTCTAGACAACCACCATTAGCAATCTCCACCTCCAACAGTAATAAAAAGAAAAATGAATAATTAACAAATTAACAGTAGATTCCCACTGGGGAAGAAAACCAATTAGACACTCCCTCTCTAGGATCAGCCTGGTCTACATTCAAAAATTCTGGCCAAGATTTTATACATTAGCACAGTGTTTTGTCAAGACCTGCCAAACCTAAGCCAGACAAATGGCCCCTTTGTGCCCTCATGCTTTTTGGCATCCTCAGTGAAGGGCCCAAGTGTTTAACCTGATGTCATGCTTGCTAATGTGACTATTGTTCTCCCATCCTTGTGTCATGGTAGCTGTTTCTCCATTAACATGCCACAGTCAAGAATCTTCCAGCCGGCCTGGGAGTTGATCTCATTTACCCTACTCTAAAGTACACTAGTCCCTATTGATAAGCCATCTCCAGAACTGGCTTTGTAATAGGAGCCTTGCGTCACTTCTGGCATTTTCATGAATGAACGCTGCCTAGTTTTTGGCCTGGTTCTTTAGAAACACTGCCAGTGTTTATTAGTCTCGGCCATGGTTTCCACTCGGGCGGAAGGGTTGGGAGGTGCTCTGTCCTAAGCATTCTCAGCAGGGTGATTTCATTCACATGAAGACTAGAATCTATACACAAGGGCCAATAGCCTTACAAATGCAGCAGGGTGTTAGCATTTACATTGATGCCCATTTTGATGAATGGCTGCACATTAATCTTAAATTCTGAAACTCAATTGAATGTTAAAAAGTAAATGACACATAATGTATTGTGCAAAGCTTGTGGAGAAGCTCTTCAAGCAAGGCAAGGCTAAATTTGATAAGGGATTCTCCCAGAAGTTACCTAAACTGCTTAGAAACAGATCATTTCATTTATGGAAAGCAGGTTATACATTTATTTATGTGCAATTTTGCATTAACCAGTCTTGTCTTGTAATTGAAATGATTTGAATTCAGGTGGCAAGACGTAAAAAAAAAAAAAAAAAAAATCCTTTGAGAAAAAGGAATGAGAGAAGTCATAGACATGGCCCAGACATGATGGCTTTAAGTAATTGTGGCCCACCAGAACAATACACATCAGATAGCTAATGCAGTTAAATGCACAGCAGTGTAATACCTGAATGTGTCTCCTATTCTGTCTTTGAAGTAGACAAAATCTCTGTGATCCTGAAGCATCAAATCTCCCGTGTTGAAATATACATCCCCCTCTTTAAACACATCTCTCAGCAGCTTCTTTTCAGACATGGTTTTGTTTCCCGCGTAGCCAAGAAAAGGGTTGGTGAAAGACAGCGGGGCAACCAGCAGACCAACTTCACCTGAAACAACAGAATCAAATGACAAGATACAACTTCCTCTTATTACAAAAGCTAACAAATGCAGATAACACAAATGCATTGTACCACAGCACTGCTGAACTCTCAAATCTGTTTGGTCAGAAAGTGTTGATTAATTTTATATAACAGCAGCTCTACCAATAGTGCTAGCTTATGTTTATGCCATCGTTATCATTTCTTTAGCAACAAATCCTTCACAGGGACCTGTACGGAGGATGTTCCATATAATCGATGACTAAAAATATGAATCACACCACCCAGGCATTGATTATTTTCCTGTAACAGCATGCCCTGTCGTGTTTTATTCTTTGCTTATACCACAGTGCGGTTGAAGCTCATTTTCATTTGCGTTATTTTAATATGACACGACCCAGAAACTAGTTCCGGCTGTAGCATGAAGGGTTTAATATTAACACGGCCATTCTAACATGTTATTATTTCTATAATAGCAGTTCATACACAGCGACATGTATGGTACGACTAATAATAAACAGATTTGAAAAACGTGTTATTTTACAAAGTAAATCCTATAATCATTGATGTGGTGATGTTAACATTTAACATTTGCGGTAGGCATCTTGGTTGTAAGCACTTTGTAACAGTCACTGAGCTTTGTGAAGATTATCATCACAGGAAAGTCCTCAGGACAGAGGAGACTACACTTTCCAGCTGCATATTTTGAGAGAGAGAGTAAAAGAGAGAGAGGGGAAGAGAGAGAGAGAGAGAGAGATCTGATCGAGCAAGAGAGAGGAAAGAGAGAAAAGACAGACAAAAGAAAGAGGGTGGTGGGGGAATGACTTTATTGCGGCTATAACATAAGTGTGAACAGGAACTAACTTGTCTCCTGAACATTCCACAATATTAAATCTAGCTAAAAAGCATTAAAATGTGATTTTTCATATGTAAATTAAACATGGTAACCGTTGGCAAATTTCTGTGGTGTAAGTGGAATAACACACTCCAGAAAGTGGTGTTATATGCACTTTGGGGTTGGGGTACCGGCACTCAGTTTTACACCCCTGGTGTGCATTATTTCTGTGTAATGGCACGGTCTGTTTTTATTACTCACATAACATCAGACTGCTCACCTTTATTCACTTTCAAACAGCGCCCTTTATCTGTTCGGATAGGTTCATAAGTTTCTGGGTCACATTTCAAAAATTCGAATGGTAAACACCGCTGCAATACAGAAAATGGTTAAAATAAGATGTTATTGTAATAGTTGCAATAAATGTGAAATTCTCAGCAGTCAACAGCCAAAGGATATACATTATTAATATTTAATATTTTACTAATTATAATGAAGCTAGTGGTTATCAATGTTATAATTTGTACCAGGCACAAGCCACAGCCTTTATTTAAAGACATTTTCCAGGAAAATATGGTCAACCTCAAAGTCTGAAAATCAAAATTAACCTTGTTGAAATAACTGGCTCGCCCAATGGGTCCAATTTCAGTGGTGTAGTTAACAAAGCCAATGCTGGCCTCGGTCAAACCGTACGCCTCGCAAATCCGGATTTTCCCAAAGCGTCTAGAAAACTCCTTCCAGACGTCGGCTCTAAGGCCACTCCCTGCAGCAATGCACACTTTATGTGCCATCTCCTCTGGAGTCTGTGGACAATTAAACCAGATTAGCAAAAAGAAACAGGTAAGTGTAGTCTCTTCAATAACAGAAGACATAGCTTGCCGTCCTAAAATAAAGAAAACTGAATTAATAACAAATGAAGTAAATGAGAGGGAAAAAACCTATGTACCTACCTTGGGTTGATTGATCAAGTACCGACAGAGCTCTCCAATATACTGGAACACAGTAACCTCGTACTTCAAGCAGTCTTTCCAGAACTGGCTGGCAGAAAATTTCTTCTTAAGAACACATGTAGCTCCTGTGACCAAATAAATAAGCTGAAGTAGGTTAACATTAAGGGAGATATCCTTTAATAATAATTATAATGTCCTGAACAAGCATAGCAATGCTTATAATCAACATGTGACCTTCAGTAGCGCAAAATAATTATTTTATGATTACATTCCGAGTTCACTTTTTTTGGTTTAAACATTTTTCAACATGTTGGATCCATTTGCATTCACAATGCCATTTGACTATTATTTGTTCAATTCCTATGTATTCTAATTGGCAAATGCTATGACTCATATCATGACAATATCTGGGAAGGAATGAAATATCGGTGAATTACTAAAACTAAAATGAAGACCTAATGGTATTTTTATAAATCTTTGGAGAAGGATATTTCCTTATGGATACATGTACAGTTGTTTTCCTGTATTGACTAAAGATGGATAATTGATGCAGGGAATCAACAATTTAGGCTAAATTATAATCAGTAAATGGACCATATGCCAAAAGTATTTATAACAACAAATCAATAATATAAATTTATATGATATGATATGATTTTAAGCAGAATCCTTTTTTAGTCTAGTCTGTTCTTGTACTTGTGGTGGTCAATGATGAAAAAGGAATGAAAAGCATTTCTTTATTTGTGTTCTATGAGTAATATTGTCACATGGTCTTCTGCAACCTTGTCAAGGAATTAAGATAAAATCTCATCGAGCATGTCATATGATGCCTTGCAGACTATTAAAAAGGGTATGTGATCTAAGAGGGCCACACTGATGAAGATTCAAAGCTGAAATAAATGTTTGAACAGAGCTTAATGTGCAAGGACCTCTTCCCTTAAACGATTTAAACATGAACAAGTTTGTGCATTTATCAGCACAGGAGACTTCTGTCTTAAATCTGTCCTATGGGAGTTTCCCTTTAAGCTACACCTTTGAGTACATCCTGCATTGTTAATTCACTGCTGTTTATCATCCATTTCTTAAACTGAATCCAGTTTGAGATTTCCCATATATACGAAACCCTGAACTGATGAAATACTGTTTTCTACCAAATGCAATTCCATAGTACAAACGTCTACAAAAACCTCACTAATAACAACACTTCAATACATATAATTATAGTTTTTTTAACTACCACTTTAAA
This sequence comes from Notoglanidium macrostoma, assembly GCA_030068235.1. Lineage (NCBI taxonomy): Eukaryota > Metazoa > Chordata > Actinopteri > Siluriformes > Auchenoglanididae > Notoglanidium > Notoglanidium macrostoma. Next base: position 12,553,381 of record JAQQZR010000009.1, on the reverse strand, counting down.
TTATTTTCACAGCCTTCCCGAAATTTGAGACGAAAACTTCCAGGAATTGTGCATGTTACAAATGCATGCATTTCCGTAGGGTATCGTGGCTAGGTATTTCCTGTAGGCCTCAAAAAAGAAACCCATATAGTACAAAAACTATTGTATCACAAATGCACTCAGTCTAGATACATTTAAACAATCAACAAATCTAGTCCAGATTATACAAAACCTTAGTAAGATCACAGTAAAACTGTTGTGTAACAATGGCGTGCATTTATCATACAAACGGGTCCGTAAGTATTTGGAAAGGGACACAATTTTTTAACTTTGCCTCTGTACCCCACCACAGTGGATCTGAACTGAAGCCATCAAGATGGGAATGAAGCTCAAAGGGTTTAACAAAAATATCACAATAACCATTTAGGAATTACAGCCATTTTTTAAATAGTCATTTCATTTTCACATGCTCAAAAGTATTTGGAGAGACAAACTATTTTAAATATAAGCATTGTTTTTAATATTTGGATGCAAATCCTTTGCCATCAAGTCTGGAAGCCATGGACATCACCTAATGTTGACTTTCTTCCTTTAAGATGCTTTGCCAGGCCTTTACTAAAGCCACCTTCAGTTGCTGCTGGTTTCTGGGTCTTTCTGCCTTCCAGTTTGTCTTCAGTAACTGAAAAGCATGCTCAATTGGGATGACTGACTTGGCCATTTAAGAACATTCCATTTCTTTGCCTTAAGAAGCTCTTAGGTTGCTTTTGCAGAACATCTTGGGTGAACATCCATCTATACTGTGAAGCGCAATCCTATCAGTTTCGGAGCATTTGACTGAACCTGAGCAGAAACTATAGCTCTATATACTTCAGAATTCATCCTGCTACTTCTATCAGCAGTCCCATTATCAATAAACACCAGTGATCCAGTTCTATTGGCAGCCACACATGCCCATGTTCACCATATGTGACAGATCATGTGGTATGTTTTGGATCATGAGCCCTTCATTTCCTTCTCCATACTCTTCTCTTTCCATCATTCTAGTACAAGTTAATCTTGGTTTCATCTGTAAAAAGAATTATGCTCCAGCCAGGACTGGGCAGGCTTTCTAGTAAAGTCTAATCTGGCCTTTCTGCTCTTGAGTGTTACCAGTGGTTTGCATCTTGAGGTATTTACATTCAAGAAAGCAGCTCTTGATTGTAGACTTTGATAACGATAAGCCTAAATCCTCAAGAGTGTTCTTCACCTGGCTAGATGTTCAGAAGAGACTTTTCTTCACCAAGCAAAGAATTTGTCTTAAAATAGCAATGAAGCAGGCCACACCTGGCCATGGAACTGCTTACAAGTCAATTGTTTAATTACTTTTTAGCCTGTGAAAATGGAAGGACTATTAAAAAAATGGATGTAACGCCTAGACAGTTATTTACAAAAGTAAATTTCATGTAAAAGTCATTCATATTCTCACATGGTAAACCTGAAATTCCATACCTAGGTCAATGCATCCGCCAATACCCAGCAGAGAGGCAGCCATATGGTAGAGTGGCAAGGTGAGATAGATGGTGTCGTTTTTATTGGCCCCACACATGCGGAAAAAGGCCATGCTCATCACAGCCTTGATGTGACTGACCCGCGCAGCTTTTGGAAGTCCTACATTAAAGAGGACAAATGAATATGAATTTGACAGCCAACAATAAGATGCTATTTAATATCTCTGTTAACATTTCTCTCTAATTCAGATATTGTACGAGTGGTCTGTATGAAGAGCAAATTAAGAGAAATTAAATAACACATTTACATGTAGGGATGTACATAAGGGATGCAACTAAATATGAACACATTATTCAGATCAACATTTAAAGGAAATCAAGAGAACAGCAATCCCACCTGAATTTACTTTATCTATATAGGTCTAATTCTTGCTCATTTTCCTGACCAATGATTTGCTGTTGAGATTATTAAAAGCTTAATGTTTTGCAAGATTAGGTTTGCCTCATTTTTTTTGCCCAGGAGTGTATACAGATACAAACAGGACACACACTATGTGCTTTTTATCTGATTGTTTGTTTGTTTTTTTTTATAAGAAGTTTAAAAAAAATGTTCACAGGGAATCTCGTTGAAACTGGAGGTGGGACTCCGTAACAAAAAAGAAAAAAAAATCCAATATCTAGTTCATACGAATTAAATGAAGTGATGTAACTGAGATTGAAAAACTCTATTTGCCATAAATACATTCCTTAATCTTTAATGTGTCAGTCACTAAAATATTATACTGTAAACCAACCTGTAAATAGGACTAAATATGACAAATATCTGGTTGCTATGCATTAATTTTTATCTACACGTCACAATGTTTACAGCTGATTTTCTCCAATCTTGATTTTCTGCTATTATGATACCTTAAACATTAAATATTTTTTCTAATTTCTCTGAATCGGCTGCAACAAACTTAACAAATAACCCCTTATTTTAAAAATAATTAACTGTAGCTTTAGAACATCCAATAAAACAACTTTTCTTTTTTTTTGACCAACTTGACTCAATGTGTTGTGACTCACCCCATTTATAAACTCTGTATGTGAAACATTAAACAGATAGAAAAATTCTTGCTTCTGTAATTTCCTGAAACCGTCCTTGTTAACTTTAAAAACAAACACCGCCTTGATCAGAATCACTTCAATACCAGAGTAAATAACATTTGAATATAAACGTTGTTTTGGTTTATTTCTGATGAAGGACCTTTAACTATTACACTTCTCCAAGCTGACTGTCGGATAAATGCATTTGTAAAAAACAAATACATACGAAAACAGTAAGCAGGTATAAACCAGCATGCCATGTAAACAGTACACACAAAAGCAGGGAGGTTACTGAGCTTTTGCTATTTTTGGATTAGGGTGGGCTCGACTATACGGCTACTTTTCAACTTGTCCAAAAACATTTCGGTATGCAAAATTCCATGAACCCAAACCACAACTAACCACATTCTCCACCCATGAGCGGAAGGAAAGCAGCTGAGCAGTACCTGTGGTGCCTGAGGTGAAGATGAACAAGAAGTTGGACGTGAGATTTGGCAGGGGAACGTCGACTTGCGGCTTTTCCTCCGAGGCCAGCTCTACTTTGTCCAGCAATGTGCTGACGCTCTGATGCGAGCAGCTCTTTTCACTTACCCACACTTTAATGTTATTATCCGATAGAGCTGGCAGAACATCGTCTATAAATTGGATCAAATCTATGGGAATAAAAAAAAAAAACCCACTTTAAACCCAACCAAATATCTATATATTCGCACAACTCAAACATAACCTGTATTTAGCAAAAGTATAATTCTGGGTTTCGAAATGTGTGTGGTTACTCAAACCCTACGTGCTAAATTTGTCTACAGGCTATTGATTCGGGTGGAAACTTTAGTTCCTGTGAGAACCTCAAGACCCAGGTTGTAAGACATATGGATGGATAAATGCCAGCAAAATGCTACTTCTAGTGAAAAAGCATGTTGTTTCAGCACACAGCTTGGCATGTGGTGCTCTACAAGATACAACAAGATCCTCAGGCCAAACAGCACTGACTACAGACCTGTTCAGTGTGGGAAAAGGAAATCAAACTGTCTAGTCTACTCTGTGCTGAGTGTGCTACGTGGTAGATTATAGCTCACTCCCTAATGGTTCCCTAGACCAGTGCTATACTACTGCTTCAAATAATAATTCAAATATAAGGGGTCATTTTCTGGTTCAGTCTGAGTGTTTATCTGACTGACAGCTGGCCCTAAAAATCTGACCACGGACTGAATGTACAATGTAAACGTTCAGCTGTTATAATACCAGATCCCACGATGAGAGCTTTGGCCCCACAGCTTTGTAAGCAGTGCTGAAGAGACTTGGATCTGATGTTGGAGTTGAGGAAAGCCACCTCGCAGAACAGTTTACTCAGCCCGAACCAGGCGCACACGAAGTCGGGCTCGTTACTCATCCAAAGCGCGACAATGTCACCGTGTTTCACACCGAGCTCGCTGCGGAAAACATTCGCGAACTTATTGCTCCTTAGGTGCACATCCATGTATGTCAAAACCTCCTTCTCGAAAACGATGAACGGCTTCTCAGGACTCTGCTTTGCCTGCTCAACGAAGCGGTCGAGATAGGTGAGGACCCCGCGTTTCATCTTCGCCATCGTCGCCTGCCCGACCTTTCGGACCTTTAAGAAATACATCAAGTCCTTCCAAAAGTAAGGGTAAAACAGTGTCTGGTAAAACAACAGAGCGGCAACTGCGGCAAAAAATGTCCAAACTGAGGAAAGAAATGAAAAAGAAGTCATCCTTATAAAACGGACAGGGCTGTGTTAGAGAAGGCGTTGATAGTCCGCTGTACTGAGCTGGAATATCCCTATATTTAAATGCCATCTCGCGCTACGGCGCATGCGCACAGCCGACCACATTACATTACGTTCAGCTCTGTAGTAACTTCTGTTGGAGCCTCATCTCTGACCTGTCAACTCTGATAAACAAATATTTACGTCAACTGGCTGGTCTAAACTCTAGCAATAGCTGAGATAATAGTTGAGCTAAAATGTTCTTATAAATGTACTATATTCGTTTGTCTTATATAAACAAGACATCAGCTTCATCTTTCCCCTCAAATAATGTAAGCTAGCACACATCATTATTATTATTATTATTATTATTATTATTATTATTAAATAGCAGGCATAGCATAACGTACATTTAGGTATCTATCCAAACCACACGTTTAACCAAAAGGTATTGTCCACATCATTTTATAAATATTGAAATAATATTTTGAAAGGTGAGACTAAATTATAAACGAAGTTAAATGTGAACAAAACCTTTTGGTTTCGCCACTTATTCAGGTTATACTGCTCAGACCTGACAGGCACAATGGAAGTTTCTAGAAAATGAATTTTAACACAATAGCCTGTTACCTTTTCAGGTCTACATCCCTAACCCAGCATGCCTCATCAAGCTAAATCCAGCAGCTAAGTGGAAGCCTAGTTAATTAATAATAATAATAATACTAATAATAATAATAAAGCATTTTGTAGTGCATACTGTTTATCTAAAAGCGCTGTATAGGTCCGGCCAGGAGTAAAGGAGATAAAGTGATAAGATGATATCTCAATTATGTTTCGCACATAACAGTTATATAGTATGAGGCAGGAATTCTCAAATGTATTTTGTATTCAAAATAACACAGACCCCCTTTGGACCACAGCATAGATTTTTGTGAACACCCTTACAAAAAAAGTAACACATTTCAGGCATGATTAGGCTATTTCTTTTTTTTTTTGCTTAGTTTGTTATTTAGGCTACATGTGAGTAACATTTGATCAAACGTGAGAAACATGCAGGTGCATTTTAAACTGTTAAGCCCAAGTGAGCACAAGTAACTTAGTTCCCCATAAGATTTCATGTAAATAATATATGATCACATGGTAAATATGATAAATAAATCATGTGTACAAAATCATGTGAAAATAAAGGAATCATTGGCAGGAAAAAAACAAGTGAAAAATAAAAATAAAATGTACTACATGTTAAAGTTCAAGTGTGAAATATAATATGTGAAGTGTCCAAAAAAATAAATAAATAAACAAACAATGTGCAAACTTCATACGCAATGTTAGTGTGACTTTTCTGTAAGGGCATAATTTAGCTAATCAGACATTCAAAACAAATATCAGCATACAAATGTTTTAAAGACCATGTAAAACAAATTCAGAGATTTGTTTAAAGCTCCTTATATGTGTTAGAAAATAGTTGCTGAAAACATGTGAAATGACTGTAAAGTATATTGAATTGTGGAGTCAGAGCGTTTTTCATCTTTTTCATAATTTTTGTGTTCCAGATTTTTTGGCCGGGTCGGAAATGATGGCTCGATGACGCACTGGAGCCATCTAATTAGCATAGCCACGCCCCCAACACTACAACTTATAAACATTTGAGCGTGTTAGTATCGGTGGTTCTCCGCTCGTTTGCGAGATATTATACGTACATCAGTACAGTTTGCTAGCTAGCCTTGCTTTCCTCCTACAAATGCGTCTTCCCTTGATTCCAGAATTTGCTTGGTCACTTCATGTATAATCCTCTGTTAATGATGAAGGGAGCCGAACCAACTACCTTCCCCAGCCTTCATCAGCCAGTAATACACTTGTATGAGAGAGAAAATTACCATTCTGTTGCAGACTGAGAGGAACGAGGTTGATTTTGGGGTAGGTCTGTTTCCTCTGGCTTTGAATTGGATTCATGCTCTGGTGGCTTGAAAATGTTTGCCTGTTCAACTCCAAAGAAGCTGCTAGCACCCATTTTTCAGGTCGTAGTGGTGAGAGAGGCGGTATCCTGCGATTGGGCGTGGTTTCGGCGCATTCAGCGGACACGCCCCCAACGTCTCTGAGTAGAGCACGAGTTTAAACGTTCATTATATATACTTAGCGATTTTTTTAATAATTCAAATTTGGCTGGGTGCTTAATAGCACATTTCTCAACTCAGAATACATAGTTTTACTGCTTTACACGGTCTTTAAGCTTTTTTCCCAATCTGTCCATAAACAGAACCCAAAACTACCCAAAATTACAAATTTAGTTTTCAAGTTCAAGTTCAAGTTCAAGTGGCTTTTATTGTCATTTCAACCATATACATGTGGTACAGTGTACAGTGAAAC
>JAQQZR010000009.1:12512756-12537216 GCA_030068235.1 Notoglanidium macrostoma | reverse complement strand
TTCAGTATATGCCATACGTGTTGCTTCATAGTTTTGATGTATTCAGTAATGTTTTACAACGTAGAAAGCAAAAAAAACAAAGAAAAACCTATGAAAAAGAGTAGGTGACCCCAAACTTTTGACTGGTAGTGTATATATATATATATACATACAAGAAAAAGCATTAGCAGTATTTTAAACACGTGGTGATATCATGATATGAGAATGCTACGTTAACCAGAAACGCTTTGCGGATGAGGTCAGAGGAACAGGCTGGTTTGAGCTGACCGCAAAGCTACATTAATTCAAATAACCAGTCTTTACAACCGTGGTGAGCAGAAAAACATCTTGGAATTCAGAAAACACAGAAACCTGTGGTAGATGGGCTACAACAGAAGACCAAATTGGGTTCCACCCGACCTTTTCTATGTACCTTAGGTGATAAAATGCAGTCTTTGTGATGTACTATGTCTTTTAAAACTCAGTTCACAGTCGAACGTCACACCAGGATTTCTGACCTCAGATTTTGTTTGTCATTACCCTTGAGTTCAACTTCTCTCTTACTTCTCTCTCTTCTCTCAAATGGCTTTGATAACCTAGTCCACTCCACAAATTAATAAGGGAAATTGCAGTGATTAGCTAGATAGCCAGTGAAATATGTTGTGGAAAATTCACTTTAATCTAAATTATTATGAAAGGGATTTTGATGAGGAATTGGCATACACACATGTTTAACATACAACACAACAGTATAAAATAGGCTAAATTAATTCTTACCGTCTATTGATGCCTTTCATTCCTTCATCTCTACCGCAGAACTTGGCAACTCGGGTATCATAGAAAAATTATAGTTTCCCACTAGGAATTTTATATTCAAAATACTTTTTTAAATTTTAATATTCCAATTTTGAATATTCAAAAGAACTTTTTAATATTTTCAATTTTTTTTTTTTTTTAAATGTCAGCACATTCAGATTAAAGCATGCATTTCCATGACATTAATTCAGAATTTTCCCAAGTTAGCTATTAGTATGCATCAGCAGTAGATTCACCCAGGACCCGGTCTCAACCTGGTGGGCAAATCCATAAAAAGTCATTTGACCAACCATAGCATTATAAATGCAACTATTACAAGCATAGACAACTTCCTTTCAGATGTTTATCTGGTATTGATATCTGGAAACAGGTGTTTACATACATCAACATGCTTTCTCAGGTTGGACACTGATATTTGTAGGCGGTGGTGAAGTTTGAAAAGATTAAAAAGGACTTTTGAATATTTAAATATTTTTAAAAGCAAGTACAACAGTACTTTAACTCAAGTAAGGATTTGATTGAGCAACATTCACTTGTATTGGAGTAATATTTGAACAGGAGTATCTATAACTTGACTCATTGGTAGCTTAGTAGTTAAGATGTTGGACTAGTAATCGGAATGTTGTGAGTTTAAATCCCAGCACTGCCAAGCAACCTCAGCTGGGCCCTTGAGCAAGGCCCTTAGCCCTGCTCTAGTTGTATAAATAAGATATATGTAAGTCGCTCTGGGTAAGGGCGTCTGCCATGTGACATAAATGTAAATATAACTTGACTCAAGTAATTCAGTTGTGTACTTTTTCCACCTCTGGGTTTTAATTAGTTTATTATCTTGGATGAAGTTTTGTGCAGTAAACAGAGCAAATACTTAAAACGATACGAATTTTTCTTCATTTCAAAAATCATAAACATGGAAGCAGGAGGCTGTAGCCATCATTACCACCACCAAGTTCAAACTGAGCTGTTCACAAAATGCAGACAGCACTTTGAACTTGAGTGCAGGAGTATTGTACTGTGATTAGTTTTCTGCTGTGACTAGCGCAGAGTATGGCCTATCACATTTTAGAAAAGAAAAGAAAATTCATCTGCTGATTTCAAAGCTATGAGTCAAAGTAACAAGCAATGAGAACCTTCATGAAAACATAGTGGAGTCTAAAGTACAATATCTCTCTTTAAAGTGTAGAGGAGTAAAAGTCATAAGTTTCTGAAAAAATTTAATACTCGAGTAAAATACAGGTGCTTGAAAAAATGTACTTGAGTAGAGTGTTCAAGTAAACGTACTTTGTTACTGTCCACCCCTGTTAAAAACTGTGTTGTTATTTAACAAGGAAACACATATTATCGTTAATATGGTGACACTTAATGTTCCACAATGTTAAATGGGATTATAAATGTATAAAAACTTTGAAGTATTATTATTAATGAATAAGATATTGTAACCCATGGCAAACTGCTGTGATATAAGAAGAACAAAACATTTCAGGATGTGCAGTTATAGTATGATGGTCAGCTTTTTGAGATGATCTCCAGATGATGGCATCACTGATTATTTTTCTAACCCAGTGCACCCCATTGTGTTTTATTCCTGACATGAGCGCTGTAAGAACTGTAAGAACATGTATTGCATTTCTTGATAAGTGTGCAATGGTATCACCAGGCAGAGAATGAGAAGAATCATAAAGTGAAAATGGGAGTGGGAAACGGCCTTCGCCAAGATGTATGGAGAGAATTCCACGGTCGTTTTGGAGAGATCCGCATGTGTGAGCTGTACGGCTCCACCGAGGGGAACCTCTGCTTCATGAACCATATCGGCAAGATTGGTGCTGTCGGTCGTTCCAACCTGTTCTACAAAGTGAGTGTGAACTTTTTAAGATTTGTTCTGCTGTTTATGTGTACTTTAGGATTGCCAGGAATGTGATTTCAGGACATAGGCACATATTCTGTGCTGAGTTAAACTAGTTTTAATTCTCTGTTTCTTTAAATATTTACTGTATTACAATTGAATTGAGAGCTCTAGATATGAAAAATCCGGTCTGAGCTACGGCTAATTTCAATAATCTGAATGCAGAAAATCAATGTATGTCCTGCAAGTCTACATACAGTTTCCTTTCTAAACCTTTGTACTTAAACAGTTTATTTAATTAAGCCAATAGCACGTTCTTTACCCATGGTGACAGGCATGAAACATTGAAATGTAGATGAAAAAAAGGGTCATAATATAATAACAGTCTCTGATTTTGTATCCAGTAGTAAGCTCTGATGCATGAAATTGTTGATCGGATTGAAAAGCACAGCACTTCCAGTGGAATAAACATCCTTTCTGTGGATTAACCTGTTGCATAATTCTGTCAAATTCTGCTCACGTAATTCATGATCACTGGTGCCAGACCTGGTCTGGGCTTACAAAACAAAGCACACTTAGTATTTCCATTTACAGTGGGTTGCATAAGGATTCACCCTCCTTGAACCTTTCCACATTTTGTATTGTTGCCAACTGGAACTGAATCTACACAAAATAGCCCTTAATATTAAATCCATCTATTATCTATAATGCTTATCTATTAAGGGTGGCGGAGACGCCGGAGCCAATCCTAGCTGACTTCAGGAGAGACGCAGAGTACACCCCCTGAGCAGGTCGCCAGTTAAACACAGGGCTAACACAGAGACAAACAGACATTTACACTCATATTCACACCTAGAGGCAATTTAGAGTAGCCAGTTGACCTAATCTGCACGTCTTTGGGCTTTGGGAGGAAACTGGAGCACACGAAACCCACCCAGGCACAGGGAGAACATGTAAGCTCGGCACAGAAAGGCACCATTCGGTTGGCAGGTTCGAACCCAGAATCTTTTTGCTGAGAGGGGAAAAAGCTAACAACTGCACCACCGTGCTGCCCTTTACTTACTGCTGAAAATGCAAAAGTTGTGATGGAAATTTTCATGTTTTCATGTTGGTGGCAATCATGGTTGTCTTGGAGCTCATGTATGTAGAAGAGAGTAGATTGTGTTTTCCACTGAGTGTGTTAAGGAGCATGAAAAGATTCTGTTGGTTTCAGATGCCTCAAGGGAAGCACATGTTACCCTTCATGCTACCAGTTTGGCAGCTGTCATGCTATAGGGGAGAGCTGGTGGCTATGTGATTGCGTGCACGTGTGTGTGTGTGTGTGTGTTCACTGTGTAGTCACTGTTATGAATCCAATAAAAGTGTCACATGATCTCAATATAAATGCACCAGTTCCTGGAAGGCCCCAGAGTTCCTAAGATAAGGGCATTAGTCAGAGAAACAACCAGGAGGAGTGAACAATTATGCAAGCTGCTGTATTCATTTGCATCATTATCAGGAGTTAACTCCTGAGCTGCCACTGCGTTATCAGAGAGCACTGAGACACCAGGTGTGAAGTGTGTGGTTGCATTTGGTTAGACGCAGGAATTTATTTATGGAAGTAGTAGTGTATTGAATATGTTAATTGGAATATTTAGTTTTGCTTGTTTTAGTTAAAGATGGTTAACAAAATGCAGTCTAATCATCTAATCTGGAATTTAAACATCTTGCTTTAGTTTTCACTTTGAGCTTTGGATCGATGTAAAACTACTGTTTTGAATCTGAGCTGTGTGATTTTGATTAACAGTCAAGAGCACATTTGAGAAACTGCTGTATATTGTGACAGCTTTTGCAGTTAAAAGTTCATTCGGAATAGATAATTTTTATACTTTATTAGCAAAGCATGTCACATTTTAAACTGGCTTTTAACAAATAGCAAGCTTCCCTATGATAGGAACTCTTATAAAGATTTATCATGCCTATACAGATCATGTAGCCAATTTGCATAGTTTCATAGGCTGAAAGGTAAGAGACATTCTAGTGTGAGAGTGGTCCAGGTGGTGGAAAAAGACAAATTCAAATGCACAAATAAAACAAAAGACCATCAGTAATGGATTGATTCAGGAATAAAAGGATCACTTGAGGTTCTGATAGACTTGATAGAGGCCTCCTGCTGTAATAAAATCTATGGACACCGTATTATACACACTGATTACGTGGTGAAGCTGTTGTCGTATGATATATTATTTATCACTGTTTACACTTGGTTTGAAAATGCATTTTGGTTGATCGGGTCACAGGTGGATAGCTGAGACACATTGCCGTTTACAGCTGTGTCTATCATGCGTCTCCAGGGTGTCCAGCTGACCGTTTGTGTTCAGAAGAACAAAATAAGCTACTGAACTAGAAGTACATATAGACCAGTGATCAGATTTCTTCTTGGAAAATTGTCAGAGATAATGTACAATAATATGAGCTTTCATTCCCACACATTGGAAATAACTATAACTATTTTAAGTTATGTTGTTGTGGCTCCTGTGTCACAAAAAAAGATTTCTCTTTCATGGACAGAACTGAATATAAAAAAATGCCAATATCTACAGTTTAAACATACAATTTATGAGCTTATACCTACTGCTATGCTGATACTGGAGACGTCTAAAAAAAAAAAAAAAAGCCAATACATAGAAAGGATGTCTTACATGAAGGACACATTTTTGTCTGGTAACTGTTACTTTAGCTTTGTGCCAACTTTATTAATATGAACATTGAGCTGTGAATTCATGAACCTTGGTCTCATGAGCCAATAGAAAACTGAAGGGGGAGCATTTTTCATATCCGTGTCAATAATAGATCTATGATAAACATGTAAGGTTGAAATGTTGTGCACATTGGGACATAATGGATACGTCATTATTTTCCTTTATTTCGTGGAGAATTCATAATTTTCTTTTTTCTTGTGGATTTAATTAATGATAAAATTATTTCCTTTTTCATAAGCTATTTGGTATACATATTTAGGCAGACATGTTTGATTTAATTAATGTTTTCCTTTTCATGTCAGTAATAAAAATATAAAGACCAGTTGGATTTTTTTTTTACCTATTACATTCTATATTTATATACTATATTATGTTGCATAATAATAAAGTATATAATTTTAGAATGTAATAACTAAAAAAACACCCAAGATTATGACAAGCTCATGTTCAGTCTGCTGTCTAGTCAGTGTGCAACATGTTACTGAACATGTGCTTGTATTAGGTTTGTAAAAGTTAGGTTAATATGATTCATTTCTTTGGTTGCCTATGAATCCAAATATTTATGTTTTATAAAAAAATAAAACTAAATATATTTTATACTTTATACAGTAAGCATGGAGCTGTCTCAATCTAGTCACACAATGTTTTTTTTAATGGAAAAATTCTGTTTTGTGTCTTTCTTGTTAGTAATGTTCACACCTCTGGAGTATATGTAAAATACTATGTTAACACCCAGAATGTAACATTTCTACTTGTGTTGTCCTGCAGCTCCTGTTTAGGTATGACTTGGTTAAATATGACATGGCAAAAGATGAAGTTGTGAGAGATGATCAAGGTTTCTGTCAGCGGGTTAAACAAGGTAAGACAACGCAAGCCTTGCTGTTTTTGACTAAGACTTTAAAAGTCAACAGTCATCCTGTAGAATTGGTCTGGGCACAAAAAAAAGTCTCAGTGAACCTGGAACTGAGAATAAGGTCATGAGGGTGAAAAGGACCATGAAACCGGAATTGTACAATAACGTGAAACTCGGTATCATTCACAAATTGTGTGGATTCTTTTCTCAGTATTGTTGTATTTATTTGTAGAGATTTAATTCAGCATTATTAATGATTGAGTATTGACCTGATATGGATCTTTTCAAATAATATAGGCTACAATGTCAAGCAAAACCAACAGACATGAAAAATACATGAAATATGTTTAATAAAAAGCAAACTGAAACATGTTTAAGCATTTACAAAAAGCAGGCATGAAAGAACAGAGGAGTACACAAGATTATTAAACGCACAATATGGCAATAAAAACACAAAAATGTTCTCTCCATGCTGCAGTGTTTGAAAGCTAAAGCAATTCATTGACCTTTTTAATGTAAAAAAGAAAAACAAATCCAGCATGCTCATGTAATGATTTTTGGTACGTATGCACTAGAAATACCTAATTTTATTAGATTAGAGATTATCGTATTGGCGCCGGGTCAATATTGAATCAGATACAACGTGTTTTTCTAATCCATTCCATTTAAAGCTCCATGCTGTGAATACATGTGATGTTGATTGGCCAATACTAAGATAACTGTTATTGCCATCATAAAAAAAATGGGATTGGATCATCATTACTAAACTGAGCCTGATTTGCTTGTTCCCAGGGGAGATGGGTTTGCTGTTGTGCAAAATCAGTTCCCAAAGTCCGTTCTTTGGCTATGCTGGAAGCAAACAGCTAACTGAGAAAAAGCTCATGAGGGATGTGTTTAAGAAAGGAGATGCCTATTTCAACACAGGTGACCTGATGGCTGAGGACCAAGACAATTTCATCAGCTTTAAGGACCGAGTGGGGGACACTTTCAGGTGAGGCAGGAGATGTATTCTTCATGTCACAAGTGTCTCTGGCTTTTCATATTTAAGGCCTACGTTTCTAAACAGAGTCAGATCACTGGTTCTACGTCAAGATTCACTTTGCAAACAACTGTCTCATTGTGTCTATAAGTGAACCACGATTGGGCTCGTGATTAAGTAATAAGTCGCATGTCTGTGTCAAACCTTGGGTTGAGACTGGGTGCAGTTGTCTGGTTAGTGGAATTGCTGTTTGGTATACTGTCTCTCCCCAGGCTCTCACAGCGACACTAGCTAATCATGTGAGTACAGAAGGTACGCCTATGTACCCTGTCTTTGCATACTCCTTGATTGGTGGTGTCGTATGGTGAAATTGGGGAAAAATCAAATTAAATTTGAAATTAAAATAAAATTAAATACAATAATTAAAGTTAATGTACAATAATATGATGTATCCAGGTTAGCCAAACTAACCAATACAAATAACTGAAAGCCCCTCCGCTCACCTCTCCCTTTCCAAGCGTGTATTAGATACTACAGACCCTAACCCTAACCCATCTATGGAGGATTTTTTGTGACATATCTTTAATTATATGTGTCAATTTTTCAGTCAATTAATTCAGTCAATTAATCCATGAATATATCTTCCAATAAATAGATCAGTATACATCAGTAAATCTTTCAACTTATTATCACAAAACTTATTTCATTTATGAAATATTGACGCATTTAATAAAGGATATGTTGAAAGATTTAGTGAAGGATAAATTGAAGATTAGCATTAGTTTACGTTAATTTTAGCTGTTTACACGAATATACACTGCTTATATTAGCATATTTACACACTCTGCTAACTTTAACATATTTGCACACTCCCCATACACAGTATTTGTCTTGCAAATACTGTTATCTTGCACTTTAATATATTACGTACAGATTCGGAATCTTGATTTATTTTTTATTGTACTCATTTACTATTGAGATCCTCGTTTTCTTTATTTCTTTAGTATATTTAGTATTTCTTTTGTTCTCATAACCCACCCTGTACCAGGATACATTTCACTGCAGTACTTGTATAACTGAGCATGTGACAAATAAAGCATCTTGAATCTTGAAGTTGGATTGAAGGTTTGAAGGATTCTAGTATATACAAATTAGAGCTATTATGATTGGCCTGCAGCAGAGCTGTTTGTTTTGCATGGGTCATCCCCGGGGGCATCTGCCTTAGTTCAGAGTCCGTGTTTGTTCACTGAAAACTACCTCTGCGGACAGTTTGTGTGTTGCATAGTTAAAGCAAACGAAAAAGTGTTTGAAAATGTTTGCGAACGGTTGCTTTTGCTTTCTAATTTGAACGCACCTCAGAACTTGACCTAACTAAACATAATATATGTGGATGGCTGTCAGTATACTTGGAGTGAGAGCAAATTTCCTAGTCCAGTCTAGGATGAACTTTCCATCTACACAGTTTTTAACATGAATATAATTATTAAATAATTACATGAAACAGTCCTCCAATTAAAGTTGTGTAAACTATAGCTGATCCGTTCAGTGTCTACGTGTTTTTTGCAGATGGAAGGGTGAAAACGTGGCCACCACTGAGGTGGCAGAGACTCTTGGACTGCTGGACTTTATTCATGAAGTCAATGTGTATGGAGTGGAAGTTCCAGGTACTAAAACATGGCTTTTTAAATCATTTTTAATCATTTTTGTTTATCCTAACAAAATGTGAAGTGTAGTGGAGGCGGTACTGAGATTATAAAAAGACTGCAATGTCACCATAGGTATGCTTGAATAAAATTAGAATAAAAATAATACAACAAATACGTAACATGCTATTGTTAGATCTCAAACTTCTCACTGTGGGATTCCTGTTGATTTATTTGCAATACTGCATCGTCTACTATCAGAGTTGCGGTGAACAGAGCTTACTTCTTGTCTGTCTGCCCAGAGGTTTTACAGTTGTGGTCAGAAGTTTTAAGACATGGACATGAATGTTATGGCATTATTGGGCTTTCAGTGAAAAAGTTGAACTGTTCCTTTTCTGTGGCAGAATGATTGTACAACATGCATCTTTAATTAAAAAATAAACCTAAGAAAATGTTTATGTTTTGTGCAGTGAAACTACCAGCTGTACTCAATCGTGATCACTAACAGGAGAGTCTTTAAAAGATATCTTGGAACTTCCAGCACCAGTGAATTAATAATCTAAGTGGGTGTATGCATATTTTTGACCCTGTGTTGAATTCAGAAAACCCAAAAGAAATGAAAACTTGAGCATCATTATATTTCTTTTGACGGCGTATGTTGTACAATTTTTCAGATCTACAATGTGCCACAGAAAAAGAACAATTCAAAGAAGTCATTGAAAGCCCAATATTGCCATGACCTTCATGCCCATGATGACATTCATGTCTGTGTATGCAAACTTCTGACTTGGATTTGATTTGGATTTGATTAAAGCATTTTGGTGTGAGGCAGAGAGATTTCGTGTTAGATGATGATTCATCTCAGATAGTGGGAGAATGCTGCCACCAAAAGGTATTTGTAGCAATCAGCAGCTTTGAAATAACATCCTGCCTGCTATTCAACATCCTGCTTCAAACACTGAATGAATAGCTATCAGAATCAAACACTATACATATTAACCAGACATAACTGCATGAGCAGCATCATGGTCAACTGGACGGCACAATAGACTTGGTGTAAGTCCTGTAGGTCAGCTGAAATGTGTATTAGAACAAAACAGTTGCATTTGTTAATTCTGTACTATTCAAAATATGTTAAATCTAATATCCTTTTGTGGGACCAATGAAATGAACTCTGTTCGTTAATGGCAAGAGAATAATATAGAGTGTGTAATTATGTTTTATGAAAAAAAATACAAAAGGAGCCTCAATCTGTGCTACAAATAGACCGCATTTTTACTTTAAGGTAATATATACCTTATCGGACTATTATCGCATATACATTTTAAAGTATTTTATAAACTACATGAGTTGTGATCAAGGCCAGACATACACAGATAAAGCAGTGTCTAAAAATTCAAGTCAGGTAGGTTAATAATGCAGGTTAACACGTTTTTACTGTTGTTGACACTCATGATGCTGCTGCCTTTCGCAGGATGAAAAAGTGTTAATGGAAAAAATATATATAACTATATCAGTGATTACAATAGTACAGTAATACTGACCAAAGGTTCGCCTCAATAAATGAAATAAATGAATGAAGAAATGTTCTGTCGCCAGGCCACGAGGGTCGAGCCGGCATGGCTTCATTGATCATTAAGCCTGACTGTGTGTTTGACGGAAAGAAGCTATTTGAGAACGTCATGGCTCACCTACCAGCCTACGCTCGCCCTCTCTTCATCAGAATACAAGTAAGATGTAGCACTTAGTGGATTTCTAAACAATGGACACCATATTTTACTAAGGAACTGAACAACATAATGCTGAAACTACAGAATATTTATGTTTTGTATGTTTTGGTTAAGAAAGTTATGGTATAAATGACATTTTTGTGACAAGCCTGCCCCCTGTTGTTGATAGGACAATACATACAGTTCTTTTCAGGCAGAGAGAAATTAAAGGAAAACTCCAGATTCCTTCAACCCAGTCTCTGTCAATTGCATCTCTAGGTCATGTGTGATTGGCTCCCCAGATATAGGACTATTTCTTTCAAAGAATATTGTTTAGGCATTATTATGTTGTAGGAAGTTGGGTATCTGTTTACACATGATTTTGATTCTACAAAATCTATAAAATAACTATTGTATTGCTCCAGTATTTGAAAGTTGGATACATGTACCTAGGAATTGTTTAGTTAGACATTCTGTTATATCTGTCTAAAGGATTACGCATTGAATTTGTGTTATGTAGTCACATATATTAAATGTTTATTGAGAGTATTCTACTGCCCTGCCTGTGGTAATTGTGTAAAGGTATCAAGTACCACAACAGATGCAGTAGATTATTTTGATAAAGTACAGGGAAGAAATATATATTTATATCACCAATGAATACCATTTATATCACCCATTCAACAAATATTAATCCTCATCAAGTCCTGATTCACAAAACCATCCAGTTTAAATTCCATTAAAATACTAATACCTCTTTTGAGTAACCAATATTTAAAAAAAATGTTGCTATTTGACAGATATGTGCTGAATGTCTGTTGATTTTCTAATATTTCTAGATGTTGTGCAATCGCAGGGCTCCCAGAAGTGGCCATTTTATTTTCTGCCCCTTTTCTTGCACTATTAACAGCTTCAGTGAAGTGGCTCACCTTAGGAGCGGACGCTACAATTAATAACAGGGTTGCCAGATTGGACTAGTTTAAAACTCAGTGCTGCCAATATCTTGTTTGATGGTAAATAATTTGAATTAAATGTAATACATTTCCTAAAAATGTAAAAATTTCACTTTAATTGAAAGCAGCAGGTGACTGAATAGAGTTTAGGATGTAAAACACTGTAGAATTAATTTAATAGCTCTGTATACTGTTTACAATGATATCAAGGCAGCTCATGATCTTAAAAGATTTCTTGCTTCCATTCCAAACTGAATCATTAAGACCTGAAGCACTGTATGACCTAATGTTCTCTTATTCCACTGTTTGTTAGGAGTCTATGGAACTGACTGGCACATTCAAGCATCTAAAGTTCGGTCTGGTAAAGAACGGCTTCAACCCTGCCACCATCTCTGACCCGCTCTACTTCTTAGACTATACCGAGAAATGCTACATTCCCCTCACAGACTCCATCTATGACAGCATAGCATTGGGCCAGCGAAAACTCTAGGCCATAATTGGCTAAAGGCTCTGTTATACTGACAAACCAAATGCTGTTCTGAAGAAAGATCCTGAATTTGCCCAAACTTTTTTCTAGCGTTGTATATTTGATTGGGCCTGAGAACAATCCTGAATGTCTCCATGTTGAATAATGGATTGCATCGTCCTTTGTGAACATTTCACAGAGACAGAATCGGTTAATAATGAATTAGAGAGTTTTAATGACTTGAGTGGCCTTTTGTAGAGAGCGAGGAGACTGATTGCTGTGATGGAGCTGAATGAGAGGCCGGATTCTCACCAGTGCCCACTTGGTATCGGGTTCTGGTGCCTCCTCAGTCTGTCTGGCACAGTTTAAAAGGCCAGATGACACTTTGCCTTAATAATGCCCCTACCTCATACTTCACCATCATCTCTTTGACTCTCTCTGCTCTCCTGCATTCCTCTGCTGTGAGGAACATCAGTAGTGATCAATACAGGAAACGATCACTGCTGCATGAATGAACACTGCATGAATCACCATGACATTAGATTTCACTTTAAATGTCAAACATTACTATATTTAAAGCTGCAGTCTGTAATTACATACCTCTGTGGAGATTGATATGGATCAATGTTTATCACCAGAAGTACTTCCTTTCAGATGCCTCAAGATTATAAGCACTTGTGTAGATTTTTTGCAATCATTTTAGGATTGGTCATCTAGAGCTGTCCTTTTGAAAATGTTTAGTCTGACATGTCTTTAATGCTTCTTCCAGTTGTATTACAAATCTTCAGTTTACATATGAGCTACACTAAAGTGCAGACTGGAATTCTGAAGTAAAGGGGCTGGGTCACGCTTCGCAGAATCCTTTGCGCCAAGTAGCGAGTTGCCATTTTTGATACCATCAATATTCCAAAAACAATCTGGTGACATCCTAGGCATCCTAGATATCCTATGTCAATCTCCATATCAAAGATATTAAATTGTAACCCTGTAAAATTGAAGATATTTTATCAAAATATCTATATTTTAAATTCTTTTGACCAGTCCATTCCATTTTTGTATGGCTATTCTGTTGTAATGGACCCAAACCGGCCTCAGCCATCTCGCAGGTGGCCGCGAAGGAAAGAAAAGGCATATTTTGTTCAAAGCTTCCAAGTATGACATGTAGATGAAGTCATAGTTCAAGATGGGTTTCGAAAGGATCACTAACAGTGAATTTGTGGAGGTTTTGCTGAACAGAGAGCTAGCAGGTAGGGGTCATATGCTTTCAAAACAACAACAACACTTTAGATTCTTTGAAGGGTCAGCCCTAATATATATATGTTGCAAAAAATGAAGGATTAACTACTCTTAGGCAAGTGGCAGCTGTGAACATGGAGCCAGGGAAGGGATTTTAGTTTGTAAAGCCATATATACAGTACCAGTCAAAAGTTTGGACACAACTACTCATTAATAGGCTTTTCTTTATTGTGACTATTTTCTACATTGTAGACATCAAAACTATTAAATAACATATGGAATTATATAGTAAACAAAAAATATTATACACACACACACACACACACACACACACACACACACACACACACACACACACACACACACACACACATATATATATATATATATATATATTCATATTTTAGATTCTTCAAAGTAGGGACTGTTTACCTTGATGACACTATTGCCATTATTTTAACCAGTGGTCACTTGGAATGCTTTTCAGTTAACATGTGTGCCATGTCAAAAGTTCATTAGTGGAATTTCTTGATTTTTTTGAAGTGTTTTGGATCATCAGTTGTGTTGTTTTGTGTGAGGCAGTGTTGTTATAGAGTAAATAGCTCTATTCCACAACTGTAGTAATCCATATTATGTCAAGAACCGCTCAACTAAGTAAAGACAAATGACAGTATATCATTACTTGAAGACAGCAACTGTGCTTCATGCATTACTTTCGAGGGTCTGAACAACACATTTTGTTGTTGTGTTTCCTTCATGCTGTGCCACTTGAAATGAAATATGCCAGTCAAGTAGAGAGCTGCTCCAAAAGCCAAATGAAGAATAAATAAGGTATTTTGGCATGCACGGTGTCTGCAAATGAATAAATGTACGCAGCTGCTTTCCAAGACACAGTTACAAGTCCAATTTTGTACATTCTTTCCATGGTCTATAGTGCCTTGCATAGGTATTTACCCTCTTAAACTTTCCCACATTTTGTAATGTTGCAATCTGGAACTGAATTCGACTTATTAGGGATTTTTACCAGAAGTCTGGTACAATGTTCTGGAAAGGTAAAAAAAATCTATACTTGGATTGTCTCTCACAGACCATTCAAGAATCCATTATCAAAAATTAAAAGAGTATGGCACAACCTAGAGGAGGCCATCTACCAAAGTCAGTAAGGAAGGCATTCGTCTGAGAAGAAACCGAGAGGCCAAAATTATGTCAATATTAAATATTATGGGTTATTTTGTGTAGATTTATGACGTATAATAACAATTATGTCCATTTCACTTTTAGGTCAGCGCACTACCAATCGTTGAAACGTTTATAGAGCGTGAATACTTATACTTGCACAAAAATAGACAGGATCTTCCTTAAGACCAGTCATTGCCTGAGAGTACTGAAGCTGTGTGAGAAGCATGCTTAACTAACACGAAGTAAGAAATGTCACTGATATTGAATTTCAAAGTAATGAAAGTAATATAATATACAATAGACTCTATTATGAAGGTAATTCGTGTAGCACATACAGTATATCGTCAAGAGTCTAAAAGTAATGAATGTCCCTTATATCATATTAATTCTGAGAGAAGGTTTATTGTGCCTTAATTGAGAGTGCCTACACCAAGACCTTAAATCTGTTCCTAATTGCCTTTTTAATCTTTCCATAATTCAGAATTTTCCGTGAATTATAGATTTGTGTGAGTTGTGCTGGAATAATGAGTAGCCTTTTCTGAACACTACTACTGTATCTACTGCTGACTCAACCTGGAATAATTGCAATAAGTTGTTTTATTACTAATTAAACCTGTGTTTATCATGTCAACCAATTGCTATATTAAAATCCTAGGTATTATTTGAACCAATGTAAAGAACAGTTTTCATTCATACAATTGAGTGTGAATGTTTGCATACCCTTATGAAAAAATGAAGAAAATAAAGAAATTCTAAATTATAGTAACATGCTATTTAGTGTTAGATTTGTCTTTGTTTGTTTGTTTGTTTATTTTACAGATGTTCATTATCACATGTAACAAAATGGTGACAAGGTGTATATTTATATATTAAAGGTGCAATCATTGACTCTAATCCCATATACTTTTTGTCAAATTCAGCGAATATCTCCTCACAGTGCGCTAGCTGTCTGTTCTGTGTGTGCTGAAAAATAATCTGGTGTTCATACACAGCCCTGGATCTCTAAATGGGAAACAAACAAAGTGACGTGGCCCAGCCACACAACACTATTCCAGCCAATCAGCAACAGAGGGCGTATTCTAGCCAATCACAGGACAGGAGAACAGGACGGCGGAGATGGGGGTGTTGTTGTCAGTGCCATTGCCTTGGAAATGCACACCCATGAATTTAGGGGGTGGAGCTTCTGTAGGAACGCTCTAGGAACGGAATGTTTTTCTGTTGAGTTCAAACATCAAATGTCTTTCTCCAGAATCCATGACTCCCCCTTTAATAATGGAAAAAAAATCCAGTTGTTATTCTGAATGTGACAAATGTTCTTCTTACCTACTTTGTGGCTTTATAACTGTCTCCAACTTCCTTTGCATACTCTGAACTCATATTTTGGTCCTAAACTGATCGTGAATTCAGAGAGATATGTGAATGTATTTCATGGAGCAGTTTGGTTTTTTCCCTTTGCATGTATTGTTAATTAGGTTCTGTTACTGAGATATAGTATTTGAGACGACAAGACCATCCGTTCTCATTTCATTTGTGAAATCTTCTAATAATTTTAAATAATAATTTCCTGCAGATTATGACGTGTACCCCAAATTTAGTATAATGTTAATTTGGGTAAATCAGATGTTCAGGTATAATGTTAAATCTAAATTGTTTATTTAGAATGATGCTACCTTTTTTGATGTCTCCGTTTTTTGAACATGTTTAGTAACGCTTCAGTAAATAATGTAATATAATGTAATATTTGTGGCTTTGATTCTTTATTGAATTTTCTATAGGCTGCGTAGCATTGTTGTCCATTACGAGTTTCTTTCGATTGTTTTTTTTCCCCACTTTTTATTGGCGTATTCCGGTGTGGTCATGTGGATCAGCCACAGTATTTGAAGTATTAAATTTGCCAGTCTTTTGAAAACGGATTCAACATGCAACCATATCATATTTGTGTGTTCGGACAATAGTTTCCCTAATTTATATCTTGTAATTATATTATTATTATTATTATTATGAGTGTTAAGTGTACTGAGTGTTTAGTAAACATTAGTGTTTACTGAGTTCTTGTATATGCTTATTAGTGAAACGCTTTGGAAGGTTTTCTTTTAGATCTCATTTAAGAGCATGTATGACTAAGCAAAATGATATTAAGCATGGCAATATTTCTCACAGCATGTACAGTATGTAAAGAATAGGCATTCTGGACAGCATTTATACAGTATACTACAAATCCAGGCAAGTGTTTATTAAGAACAATAGATTTTTTATTAAATAGCTCCATGATTACCTTTTTTTAAAAAGTGAAGTCAGATTTTGCAGTGATTTTGTGCAGACAAACTGAGTATAGTGGAACAAGCTACCTGAGGAAGAGGTCCTAAAATAACATGTGGCTTTGCTTCAGTTATATTTGGAAGCCTCCCTTGGGTATTGTCTGTACTAGGCCTGTTAGTCTTTGGGTTCAGGATGTCTGTGTCCTATTTTATTAGGTCTCTGTTCTTATTGCCATGCAAGGAAGAGTTTTAGGGGAAGAAAATTAGACCTGGTCCTAATTGAAAATGTGGAAAGCCTTTTATACAGATAAATACAAATCCAGCTCTTTACATTATTTTTAGAGATAAATAACTTCCCCACAAACTGATCATGAAATCCTGGCTTAGAAACAGGATGTGCTCTTCTGGGCTTAAATTCTCAGACTCTAATAACTCTAATCCTCTGGCACAGGTATGTGTTTTGAAATATATTTTTAGTTTCACTAAACTTGAAGACAGCCAGCTAGCAGGAGTTATCACTACTAATAACAACAACAACAACAGTACGTCTTGTTATTTAGGGCAATATTTCATGTTCCATCTGGCGTGTATTACTGTATTAAACGCAGTCCTGGGATAGACTATGGATCCATCGCAGTCCTGACCTGGATAAAGCAGATACTGAAGATGAATAAATGAAATTTATGTTTCGTATGTGTTAGGTACTTATTAATATTTCATTCTGAAATATTAATAAGTATTCATTCTTTTTATACAATAAGCATATGTGCATCGTACTTATGAGATTTTCTCCCTATTTGGTCAATTCCCACCCGCCAGACATCGCTCAACATCACATAACTACCAACCAGGGAGGGCAAAGGCTTCACATTGTTCCTCCAAGGCACCTGAAGCCAGCCGTCCGCACGTTTTCAAGGTGCTGCTCATGCAACATCAGGAACAGCGTGACACACCCAGCGAAAAACCCACCTCTGAATGCTGATGATTGGTTAGGGTCACTCACCATTCACATAAGGATTCGAACTCACAGTCTTCGGATGATAAACTTTTCTGTTGCTCGACTTGAGAGGTTGTGGCTTATTTTCTTTTATACCACAGAGCAGTTGAATGCTTGAATCTGATTGGTCAAGAAGTGTGAATTATTTTCGTATTGCAGCATGGCTCAGACAGTCGCTCTGGCTGTAACACTGACAATAGGGTAATATTAATGCATTCACTCTAATACTTTATTGTTTCTATAGGAACAACTCATACACAGTTGCTGTTGTTGAACAAAGTAAAAAATCTAATAATTACTGTGGTGATGCTAAGAGAACTTGTTAGGAGACATTTATTTAATATTTATGGAATGAGTCTTGGGTGTAAGCGTTTTTTTAACAGTTAAACTTTCCCGGCTCAGGAAAGTCTTCAGGACAGAGTAGTTTATGCTTTCTAGTTCCTCTGTGTAATGACAGCCTGCATTTCTTTTTAGAGAGAGAGAGAGAGAGAGAGAGAGAAATTACTGTTTATTGCTGCTCTAATGTAGGTGAGAACAGGAACTAACTTGTCTCTCCAGCTTTCCACAACATTAAATCTAACTATAAACAGCTAAAATGTCTGATGTGTTGCTCATTACACAAATCCTTGGCAAAGTGCGGAATAATACACTCCAGACCAGCATCACACACCCCAGCATACATTTTTTTTTACCATATAACAGCATGGTGTTTGCACTTCGCTTAGCACTTCCTTACTTACTTATTTTCTATTCTACTAAAAATATTTTCTATTCTGTTCAATTCTATTCTATATGCAAATGATCATGATAACATGAATATGCAAATTAGTCTATTTTGTCAGCTGGTGACTTCTTGAGGACGCTTTAAAGATGCAGTAGTCAATATTTTTTATTTCTTACTAATACTAATAATTATTTGAAATATTTTTGCAGACTTAAAAAAAGCTAAACACAGACCGTTTGGAAGCCCGCCTTCCGGCCCGGAACCTTCTTTGTGTTTGGATTGGCTTTTTGTCAGTTATTGTATAGACATGCCCTAAATACACTTTCACATCCTCATAAATACTTATGAGGAGAAGTTGTATGCTTATAGAGTTGTAACATGGCTTTCAAGCAGTTCAATGCCCATTTTACTTGAAAGTCGTAAGTCAAATAAGGGTAGCTCAGTGAGTAAAAAAAAAAATCATTCACATCTTATTCAACTCTACCTATTTCACTGTTTCACTAGCCTCACTAATCTTACCTAATGCACCTTTAACTTGGCCTATTTTCTGCTGAAGGCAGAAGTGAATATCAGTGGGACACAGATGAAAACCCATAAATGAACTCACCCACTTAATAATAAGTGTCTGAGTGTATGTCTGTTGCAGTGTTGCCAACTTAAAGACTTTGTTGCCAGATTTGGTGACTTTTTAGACCCCTTTAGTGACTGTAATTCAAAAAAGACCCTAGTGACAAATCTAGCAATTTTTTCAGCACACATTAGTAACTGTCTGTAAGTGGATATGGCTCTCCAGGTTACATCACAGCCGCTATTGTATGAGTTTAGGAAGCAGGTTCACTCGACTTACCATCAGTGTGTAACACCTGACTCTGTTGCGCTTATGACCAATGACTGATCACCATTGTTCCTCAATGACCAATCACTGATCACCACTGTTTTTCCCACCTTTTTGTTTTAAACTCTATTTTTGGAAATATTATATTTTATAAGTACTAAAAGTGAGTAAATCTTTTCCTTTTTTTTGCTCAGATCAAATTTGCCTTTCTTGACGGTTCACATTCATAATTACAATTGACTTGTATGTAACTTGAAAACATGTAATAAGAGAATAAAATGAGAACGTGACTGTCCCCACGAAACGACATGCATGTGCACAGTTATTCATTTTTGCACAAGCCATCTGAATCACCGACAACAAAAACATATTTGTGAGATGACTCGTGGTATTAAAACCGATTAAATAACCACGCTAGTAGCTAATTGATGCATCGCATTTTGCTCTGGTGGATGTCAAGCAGTTGGTCAGCTGTAGCTCTCCTCCACTGTTGTTTTGCTGCACTGCTGGTGTTCTGACAATTTGTGCTACCTTGACAAAAAATGCTACCGTAGCACGAATAAATGCTACCGAGAGGGGATAATAAACTCGATTTTAGCCGTAGCCCTTAACCAAACCCTATCCTCAACCCTAAGACTTAATGCTTAAAGTTAACCCTAAAATCTTAACTTTAAAACTAACATGCAACTGCTAAGTAGCATATCTCGTTAAGTAGTACAAATCAACAGAACACCATGCTGGCTGATGACGACACGCTCAGAGCTCAGCGCATGCGTACAGGCAAAAAGCCACATGAGTTCCGATCTCAGCGTTCTCATTCAGGTCGCATGGCCGCAAATCAGATACGTATCGAATTTAGGACCACATATGAAAGTGACTCAAATCTGATTTGAAAAGAACTGAAAAAAATCAGTTTTTGAGATTGAGAGTCACAGATTTGAGTCACTTCAGCCTGGCAGTGTGAACGTAGCCTATTATTTTCTATTCTGATAACAACTCTATTCGATTATATTCTAAGTCAACATCTTCGTTCTTGGAATTTGATGCCATTGATCATGACGAATAACTGGCATGAACAACTTTGACGTCACCTGGCGACTATTGGAGCTTGCTCCAGATACTTTCCTCTGAAACGAGTTGGCAACACTGACACAAACCCCCTGAATCATATTTTCCCTGGGAGGGACCACTCCAGAGCGTCCTGGCTTTCTGAGAGCACAGTCTCCCAGCCTGGCTGGGGTGATTTTTACTACTGAGCACCATCTGGAGGTCAGAGCTGATGTAGGTCACACACAGTGTATATATAAGTGAGCACTGAGCCCAGCAGCACGCGCGCCGCTCTTGCCTCAGCCCATCATGGCGGACGCCAGCAGCACGCACGTCCACGTTTTATTCTCCTTTTCCGTGTTTTCGCGTCCGTCTTCGGTGCCTCTGGGCTCCGGGTATGAAGTGCTCGTCCAGAAGTTTCTCTCTATTTACGGCCCTCAGATCGACGTGCACCGCAAATTTCTCATTCAGGTGTTCTCGGAGGAATGGGGACAGTACATGGACCTGCCCAAGGGATTCGCCGTATCGGAGAAATGCAAGCTGCGATTAATTCCTCTTCAGACGGATGTGAGCCGCTTTTCATCCACGCTGTTTTGTTAGAAATTTGTTCGTTTTCGTCGCCGTTTTATAAGTGTGTGTGTTGTGTGTGTGTGTGTGTGTGTTGTGTCCGTCCTTGGCTTCCTGATGTATCAAAAGAAACCCTATAAAAGCTAAAATACTGTACATTGTTTAAAATAACATGACGCCAAAAACCCTAGTGCTGTTAAAACGGTATGTGCATGCACTGTGTTATTTACTCTCTATTTACAGTATAACTTGTTGATTGCAGGAAAGAGAAAATGAAACTGACAGGTTAAGTCCCAAATGGCTCCATGCCCCCTTTATAAGTGCACTATATTTGGTGTAAAGTAAAGTCTCTCAGCGCTCACGGTGTAGTAAACACGGAGCTCTTTTATGACGCTGCAGCGCTTGTGACGTACTTGTGATGTTTGCGTCATACCACTGATATCAAAGTTAATGCCAGGTTGTGACGTCATTACACGATTATGCGCCCTACAATATATGGAAGTGTGTTAAAACCCAGTGAGTTATTAATAAAGAATGTAATCCAGATTGAAATACATCACTTTGTAAGTCACCGTACACTGAAACTGAGTTATCGAAGCTGAATTTGTGACCACTGAACCATCCAGGTATGGTTCCCAGTATGGCTCCATATCCACCATGACCCTGACCAGTTAAGCGCTGAAGATTTCTGAAATAAACCTACTTCGAGTTTCAAGGAGGTTTATTCAAAACAAATGAATACAGACATGTGGTTTCAAATCTTTGTCTGTTTTTATTTCCGCTCCATAAATTTGACGTACTAGCTTACAAATGTTCCTTTTTGTCGGCGGGATTGAAGCATTTCTTCATACATTCATAGAAAAAACAATCAGAAATGGTTCTCAGGGTGATCAATGATTTTACATTTCTAAAGCGGTTCTGCTTGTAACCTTTTGTGAAAAAGGAAACCTCTGTTTATAGGATTTATACATAGAAACTTTATTAGTCTCTCTGGAGGAGAAAATAGAGTGCTAGACTGGTGCTAGTCTGAATCTCTTTTTCTGAATGTACAGCTTAATAGATTGATTGAGAACCCCAGAAAACGTCTGTCAGTTTTCTATTAGTAATTGGCCATATAGTCACTCGACATACACAGGCTTGTTTGAATCTTGAAGTAGCGATCACATATTACGGATCATCTAGTATTTCTCTTTAACTCGACGTGACGTGCTTTTTGACTACTGGGTTTTATTCTGTACTCTACCAGTCTGGATTTAGTCACAGCTTTGTGTTAATCCTTCAAGTGCAATTAACAGATTGTCTTAAAGTGGCCTTTTTCATTAGGCCTATACTACGGTTTCTTTTTCAGATTTAGAAAGCTAAGCCTTGTTTCTAAGATTGTATGATCATCTTTTTTTGTACTGTGTAAAGAAGGTCAGGTTTAGTGAATCTCTGGATGATCGCGAAAGAATTTGGAGTTGTTTACAGAGAGATGGAAAAGAAAGAATAGAAAATTATGCACTTATGGTGAATTGTTTATTCTTCCTTTACTGTAGATCCCTACATTGGGCAACCTTTCTCCAGCCACCACCATTTTCTTCTGCTGTGACATGCAGGAGCGATTCAGGCCTGCCATCAAATATTTTGGAGACATCATCAGTGTAGGCCAGAGACTGGTAAAGATTTATCCTTTTTCTGTCTGTCCAAATTTATCTCTCTGTCTTTCCATAGCAATACGTTTTTAACCGTTCTATTATCTTTTGGCATATTTAGTATATTATAAATGTCCTTGACACTATGCAGACTTGCCTGTTTTTGCAGGACAGGCAAGGACTGTTTCTGTTCTTCAAAATATATTTCTATCAGCCATTTTTATTGCCTTGATGCACTTGTATGACCCTCATTCACAGACAGTTTATTACTGTGTCTGACTCAGCTGTGACCTTGAGATTGTCTGTATGTTTCTTTTTTTGATTTTCCTGAATATCTTGAGAATATCTATTAAGGTCATGCCAGTTAGTTAAACGACACTGATATACTAATAAAAATAGTATATCATTTTTATTCAGTTTCAAATGGGAACATTTTCACATAATTCCATAAGACATATTTCGTTTGTTGTTCCCCTAAGTATTGATTTCATAGATATGTACCATTAGTAATTATTAATGAGTCACTGACTATTAAAGTGCGCCATCTGAGCTCCCATCCTTCATAGGCACAAATGGTTTAAGCAGCAGTGCTGCCAGACTGGCACTACAGAGAGGAAAATGACAAGATTTGGAAAAGTCAAAACAGATTAAAAGGCACAGCTCTCATTCTGGAACTTTATCTACAGTAAACAAGCCCTTTTAATATGTTATTTTTTGGCTTTTGTGCATCATTTTGATTTCAAAAATTTGATTTATCAAAACCCTAAGTCTTGATTAATCCGAAAATTATGGAAATTTAGAGGTCATTTTTTGGGGGGTCGGGGGAATATGGTAATCTGTTGTAAATAAATATAGATTTAGGACATTATAGTTTCAAATCCTTGTTTTAGACATTTTCATGATGATGGTCTTTCAAACACAGCAAGGAAAATAAACATGAAAATTTAAGAATGGAAAAAAAACCATCTGGAAACTCAAGAAGGTTATAAAACTAAACATAGAAACTGATCAAAGTAAAAAAAAAAAAATCTGTACAGTGAAATGCAAGAAAGTTAACAAACAAATAAAACATGGAAATCTACGAAGGGTAAAAAACCAAACTAAACACAGATATTAAGAATGCCAACAAAAACATGGAAAGACAGCAAAGTGAAAAAAAAACTAGAGCTGGGAATTTAAAAAGTTAGTTAAAAACTAATCATGGAAGCTTAAGTATCTCAAAAGGTCTTGAGTTTTTAATCAGGAAATTAAAGAACCATTTAAATGACTTTTCCAATATGGAAATAAATTTTTTAAATGTCATATCTGTATTAACGACGTTATGCTGAGAGTTCCTGTCGCATTGTTTCTTGTATTTGCATCTGCACTCGAGTGCATTCACCAGTTATAAGGAGGATTGTAAAGAAGTGAAAATGATAAGTGTAAAGGTTAGTCAGTATGTCAGCAAGTTTTGAGGAGGTGAATGTTGTGTTTCAGCTTCAAGGTGCTCGTATTTTGGGGATCCCTGTCATCGTGTCAGAGCAGTACCCTAAAGGCCTGGGTAGCACAGTACAAGAGATGGATCTGACCGGTGCCAAGCTGGTCTTCCCTAAAACCAAGTTCTCCATGGTGCTGCCAGAGGTGGAAGCATTGCTGGCTGAGACTCCAGGAGCCCGAAGCATTGTGCTATTTGGAGTGGAGGTTAGCGACACTAATGATTTTGTCATGCTCTGTTTCTCTCCATCTCTCTCTCTCGCTCTCGCTCTTTCATAACATCTGCCTGTTTAAACAACCTAGGCTGTCTTTTTTTTTTTTTTTGGGCAAATCATTTTTAAGAGTGAGTGAATGTTCAGTAATTGAATTATATAAAGAACATAATTATTTAATTAATTTATTAATCAGCACTGTCGCCTCACAGCAAGAAGGTCCTGGGTTCGATCCCCGGTTCACCCAGGGTGCCTTTCTGTGTGGAGTTTGCATGTTCTCCCCGTGGATGCGTGGGTTTCCTCCGGGTGCTCCGGTTTCCTC
>JAQQZR010000009.1:12485760-12496725 GCA_030068235.1 Notoglanidium macrostoma | reverse complement strand
CCGAAGATGCTGGGATTGGCTCCAGCTTCCCCGCGACCCAGACAGATAAAGCGGTATAGATAATGGATGGATGGATGATTTTATCGGAATGCCAAGACAAGAAAAAGACTGACTTAAGACAGCTATCCTGATCGCCTTACAGTAAACGATCAAGATATTCCACCACTGGAAATTTGTCTGCAACAGTGAAATTATTCGAAAAGTTGTTTGGTGTAAGGTTAAACCTACACATTCATAGGTTAGACTATAGGATAGACCATTTTCTACATTGTAGACCAACACTGAAGACATGAAACCTATGAAATAACATGTGAAAGATATATGGAATTATGTGGTAAACAAAAAAAGTGTTAAAAAATAAATATATGTTTCATGTTTTAGATTCTTCAAAGTAGCCACTGTTTACCTTGATGACGGCTTTGTACACTAATGCTTTTCAGTTAACAGGTGAACCTTGTCAGAACTTAATTAGTGGAATTTCTTGCCTTCTTAATGAGTTAGAGACCATCAAACAGCAAATAGTAAATAATAAAAATACAGTAAATAGTCCCTTTCAACAATTAATAATAATAATCCATATTATGTCCAGAACTACTCAACTAAGTAAAGAGAAATGACAGTCCATCATTACTTTAAGAAGCGTCTATGAAGTAATAAAATAAAGAAAAATAATTGAATTACAAGGTGTATCCAAACTTTAGACTGGTAGTATACTACTATACTGGCACTATACTGGTACTATTCTTGGTTAATTTCTTGGTCTAGTCAAGTAACATGGAAGCTGAAAATAACTGGCAACACTCTTCCATCTTGATCAGCTATGCCTGTTTTGTCAGCTGGTAGCTGGTAGCTAACACAGAGGAAACCTTATGTTGGGTTTGGTCTTACATAGAATAACATAAAGGCAAACTGAAGAGTCTTTGTATAGAGGGGTGGAGTCTACTAAACTTGATGGAAGGGGTTTGGGGAAATCTGAGTTAAAAATAATTTCTTAATGGTTAGCTTTACAGTACATTTCATACACAAGAGGTTCTCATGATCTCCTGAGGTAAACGAAGTGGCTCAAATGAACTTCAATCCGTAGAGTAAAGGAAACGAGGGCGTGGCTCAAAAAGCGTCAGGTATATAAATCCTGACAGGCCCATAAACAAGCTCGTTCTTCCTTTCCTCTGGGTCGTTCATATATAATTTTCACTTAAATTTAGGCTACTTCATTAGTCATAACCTCATAACGCCACCCTGAGAACCCTAGTGACACCGCTAAACCGTTAGCACGACGCTATACACTGTGCGTGCGACTGCGTGTGTGATGTGTGATGTGGAGCGCTCCATTAGGTTTCCCTGAAGCTGCCCGTTATTTTGGGAGGACGCTCCGCCCAGCGACAGGCGAGCGAAAAAAAGGGAAAAACTCGCTTTACTTTCACAGCCGGGCTCGTGTTCAAGCTGCTGCAGTCGGACGAAGCTGACGGAAAAGTGTCGAAGTCGGAAAAAAACCGAGCGAAGTTATTTAGCGTGCCGAATAGTAAACAACATGGCGAGTGAGCAGGAGGACGCAGCTGTAGCGTAGGTAGCGGAATCGCACTGCTAACTAACTAAGTGTGAAACTGCCTTGAATGGCTGTTTTTTTTTTTTTTTTTCTTTTTCCAAGGGAGCTCTGGGATCATCACTATGCCAGTTTGCAAGTCTTCGGGGGAAAGGAAAAAGCTAGGAAACGGCAACCTTTCGGTAAACAGTAGCGTGATTGTCTGAGACGATGAAGAGTTTACACTGCGTTGGTTCTCGGTGTAACGGATTGGATTGGACAAGTCTCTGTGTCGAGCAGGACACTTCACGTTATAACGGAGAGATTAGCTCTAAGGAACTGCACTATTATGTAAATGCAGTATAAACGTCCCAGGAGGGAAGTGTGGCCGGCTGAGCTGAGGGACTCTCACTGATTGGGGTCTGTTTTGAGGATGTCCGGGCGCGTGAAAGGTCGCATTGACGTGCTCGAGGACGCACTTAAGCCCTATGTTACCTTGCAGTGTTCCCTGGGTATTTCACTCTAGCCAGCAATACACCTTTAGTTTTTCTCTTAAATGATCACCTGTGCTGATTTTAGCATGGCATTGAGATCTAGAAAAGCGTGGACGAATGTGATGGTCGGGCTCTTGCTCGGGTTCACTGCAGCATCCTGGCTCCTGGTGCCCCGCGTCACTGAGCTCAAAAAGACGTCCGTGTGCTCACCCTACAGTCTAGGTAAAGTTTCAGAAAAGGTAAGAACCCCTGTAAGTAACAACGCCTGGCCTGAGAGCCAGCGCAAACCATCCTCCAGCAGAGAAAGAAGCTACGAAGAGGAGGATGAGGAGCAAAGTGTAGACAAACCAAGTCACGGAGGACTTCATCCCAAGCACTTCCTCTATGTTGGAGTCATGACTGCCAAAAAGTATCTGGACTCGAGAGCAGTGGCCGCGTATAAGACATGGGCGCCGAGCATCCCCGGAAAGGTGGAGTTCTTCTCAAGCCATGGCTCTGAGTCTGTGCCACTTCCTTTCCCGCTGCCGGTGGTCTCGCTGCCAGGCGTTGACGATTCGTATCCGCCGCAGAAGAAGTCCTTCATGATGTTGAAGTACATGCACGATCACTACCTGGACAAATACGAGTGGTTCATGAGGGCGGACGACGACGTCTACATCCGAGGTGAAGAAGCCAGAAGGGGTTCTGGGAAGTAGTGTGTCCTGTGCTTTTAGTGCCAAGCATGCAATTACGGAATGGCAGCTTCCCTTCAAAACCTTTTAATGAATGTTCAGGCTTTGAAGTATGTCCAGCTGTTGCCACCAGTACAGGCAGTATATTTACTTTCACTATTTCCTGTCAAGCGAAGTGTAAATCTCAGTCTGAGCTATTGGAAATCCATGAAAGACTGCGTAGATGATTAAGGGAGGCTAAGCATAATATAAGAGCTTCACTTCTCAGGCAAATCTCTTACATTAAACCAATCGGTACTTTGTTCATGCAGTGTGATGAAAGGCAGCATTAGTGTGATGGTTAACGCTCATGTGCAGCCTTGAATGTCTTGATAAAATACGCTCTTTTGGATTAATATTCAGCTTAACTTTTGTGAAAGGCAGATTCAGCTACATCACCGATACATTATAGATGATCTATTTTTTTCATTCTGTGTTTTATATACTCTCTTGTGCATTTATTTAATTGAAGTGGTTCAAGTATAAAGGTGTTAGGGTAATTATGTAGTTATTTGTATTGTTTGCACAAATGAACAGTGACCTCTAAAAAAAATGAAGTCAGTACTCGGTAGGCTGAAGATTCCCATGGTGACTTGGAGAAAAATGTCATGTATTAGATGAGGATCAGTTGTGCTTCCCGTTACTACTGTCGTTATATAATATAATTTATTTCCATGAACATGTTTGGTCAGATTAAAAAAAAATTTTGTGTAAGGGAAATGCAGTGCTCTGTCATATCGAGCTGTACTGCAGTAAATAGAAGTGCTGTGTGTCATGGGTCCTGAGAGTTGTGGTGCTTTGTTTCTTATTTTAAGAAGCTTTGCGCAAATCCTTTTTGCTTGGGATTGATTTAACTCAGCAATTTCCCTCTCTGGACTCGTAAAAATGGATTTTTTATCGGCGGCAATTCTAACAGAGAATAACAGAAACCTTCTCAAACTAAGAAACAGTAAGTAGCAGAAGTTTTGGGAGTAAGGTGTAACGTAGACTGCCCATGTCAAATTCATTGAACGAACACTGAAAGCGAGGAGCACTACCAGATGAGACGTGTGCTCTTTTTATTGACCCTGTCGTATAAACAGTGAGGTGGAAAACCGTCACGTATTGGTTTCATAAAAGAAGAATGATGTCTCTCAGAGCTGTTCAACAGTAAATTTTCTTCAAGAGCTAATGTTTACATGCCCTACAGTCAACCCAAATGTAATTTTTCCACTGTCTGCCTGTCTTAGGTGAAAAGCTGGAGCTCTTCTTGCGCTCGCTCAACAGTAGTAAGCCTCTGTATCTGGGTCAGACAGGTCTAGGTACCACTGAAGAACTGGGCAAGTTGGCTCTGGAGCCTGGAGAGAATTTTTGCATGGGTGGCCCGGGCATGATCTTCAGTCGTGAGGTGTTGCGCATGATGGTGCCCCACATCGGAACGTGTCTGAGGGAGATGTACACGACGCATGAGGACGTAGAAGTGGGTCGCTGCGTGCGGCGGTTTGGGGGAACCCAGTGTGTCTGGTCATACGAGGTAGGCCACTGATAATGCGTGCTATGCACTGAGGCTTAGCTGTACATGTTTCTCCTTAATTGCTAAATGATATCAAGTTTTCTAATTATTTCTTCCTGTATTTTTACTTGAGCAAGAATGATTCTAAATATCTGTGCGTGCAACGATGTGTCAACTACAGGGTTAATAATTAATAATCTTTTACTTGTGCAGAACTAAGCCAGTAGCAGTGTGATGTCCACCATATTATATTATACCATTGTCTTGTTTGGTGCTCTTAACAATTAAAGTGTTTGCCAGAAACAGCAAGCAAATGACGAAAGTTATATTTTTTTTATAGAAATAAACTGTAGCATTGCCAAGTCCCAGCTCCAGGGTTCCAGGTTCAGTCCTGAGCTCGGGTTACTCTCTGTGTGGAGTTTCTCATGTTCTCGCTGTGTACGTGTGGGTGTCCTTTGGGAAGAAAATTGCAGTGGGTGGATTGGCTGCTCTAAATTGCCTATAGGTGTGAACAGGAGTGTGACTGTCTGTGCATGGTGCCCTGCAGTGACCTAGTGAAGTATGAAATCCGGCATTAAGCCCAGTGTTCCCAGTATACGCTCTACATCCAGCGCGACACTGACTCGGAAAGAATGGTTAATGAATATAAATGAAAGAATGAAAGAAAGCAGTCAATGGAGAAAACAGCACAAGGGAAATCACACTTGCTTAATGAAGGCTTTATGTGTGTTTAGATATCGATGACTTAGACCTGTTTTAATTTAAAGGTGCAGACACTGATTCTAATCCAAAACACTTTTTGTCAAATTTAGCAAATATCCCCTCACGGTTCGCCAGCTGTTTGGTCTGTCTGTTGGAAAGTTGACAGATGTTTCACTGGACTAGGGAGTGGCCTGAAGGCAGCCCGTAGAAGACAGGTGTGTTGGTAATGTGCTGTTTGGAACTCCTGCCTTGCAGTCTGCCTGTCAGGGTGTGTTATCTCCATCTTAAGGTCTTCTCATCCTTTTCATTATTAATGAGGTTTGTAGGCCTGAATATAGAGCGAGGCTGTGGTTCGGTTTAGCAGCTTTTCCCATGGAAGGAAGCAGCCATAGCCATCTTACAGTAAACAACTCCAGGCAAACTATTCGAGTGGACGAGAGAACATCACAATAACTTATATAAAGCTACTCAGCAGGGTTCCATCTCGCATCTTATAACTTCCTGAGTTATTCTAGGTTGGAAAGTTCACAGGGACCACTTTCAGAGCAGTCCTGCTTCTTGCATTCGCAGCAATCTAAAGTCTCATTTCAGACACCATGCGCTATAAGGGCTTACTGTAAATAGCGTTTAAATAAACGTAATATCTGTTTATTCAAAACCCCGAAGCACATGTCCCAGAGATTAATAAATAATTTAATTCATGGAAAAAATGATTTTTTTTTTAATCAACATACTATTGTATATGTAGCTCTGTTGCTTAGAGATTTTTGAGTTTGTTTAATCCCTTTTTAAATTTATTTATTTATTTATTTTATTTTTTATTTTTTTGCAAACTGAAACAGCTTTCACAGTCTCATATCCATATTGATTAAAGAAGATTCCTGCAAGTTTCCCCCAGGCAGGAGTCAGGCTGGGTTCAGCCCTCTTCGGTAACACACCCTTCTGCTCTCCAGCAGCACTGATGAGTTTCAGCGAGTCTCTGCAATAATTAGAGTATCTATGCATGTGCGTGATGTTTAATTCATTGCCTGTCATGGTGGTGGCGCCATACTTATTAATATAATCACATATTTGTTCCCCTCTTTTGCCACTTCATATAATTGCACATGATGGTGACTTAAGGGACCTCACTTTAGGCATTCACAGATTAAATGTTGATACATATTTTATTGCATTCGCGACCCTAGAACAATGGGGAAACCGACCTTTTACATACCAAACACAAGCTATCTAAAATATTCCCCAAACAGAATCTGCAGCTACTCCTGCTGCTAGAATAATGTGACTCATTGTGAGAGCATTTGCAGTCTGCAGTGTTAAACTGAGCCCTTGGGCATTGTTTGCTTTTACATCTGAGATTTTCAGGATTTTCTGCTTATTCATGTAAATCTTAATAAGGAACAAACCTTATCTTTGTGTTTAGACTCTAAAACCCGGCTGTATTAAAATCACAACACAGCAGAGCAAAGTACAACCACACACTGGTCTCAGAATACGTCTCTAAAAATCTGACGAACTCAAGCCCTCCTACGTCTTACAAATCTCCTACAAAAATTCCTTCTGTTCTGGGATTTGAAACACCGTTTACTTTACATTAAGGATGTATTTGCAGTGCCGTAAACTGTATCTGTATATTTAGTGCCCTCAAATTTTTTTAGCTGTATTAAGGATTTATAATGGAAGTTCATTTATTATTTTTTTTATTAAATATATACCCTACAGCTGTGCCCCTGGTAACAATGGAAAAAAACAAGAGGTAGAAATGTTCGCACTGTCCGCATGTTGTCACACCAACACCAGAATCAGCGTCTCACTACCTCTCCCAAGAAGCATCACAGCCTATAATCATGAACTACAATTCCCAACACACCCTCATTTTCCCATTCTAGCTCACCTGATTACTGATCGTGCAAACCTGGACTCTATCACGCACTCACACGTACACAGACACGCACTATATAAACAGATTATTTACACTCAGCCTGCATGAAGTACGGCTCAGTGTAGGTTATTCTGCAGATACCGAGCCTTATCAGTGTTATTTCTTTTCTGGTTTTCATCTTTGTCTCATTTCCTGGTTGCTGATTCCAGTCCTGTACACATCAGTCTTTTTGCTGATCGCCTGAGCCTCGCCTGTGATCACATTTACAAGCTTGCCTTGCATTTTAGGTTCGTCTGCCAGTTCTGCAATAAAGCATTTAAACCTGCATCTGCAACTGACACGAGGCATTCATTTAATTGCTGTAAGTGCATCATGTATAACATGGTCTTTGTCCTGCAAGGTTCATATCTGAGCTCACGCATGAGAGATAAAGCCTCCCGTTCATAATACCCCTGTCCTGAAGCACACCTTTAGTCTCAACAAGATACCCTATGAACCTTTCTGGCAAGCTTTCAAAAAAAGAAACAAAAAACCGAATGCTCTTTTTTTTCTGTCTGTATCTATTCAGAACACGTTCTTTGTTCATTCCGACTAATATATTTATATTCGGTTCCACGCCTACTCTACATACATGTTCAAACACTGTTTCTTGCATGCATGTAGTTACTCATATACATGTTGAACTTACTACAGCAGCGGCACGGTGGTGCGGTGGTTAGCACGGTCACCTCACAGCAAGAAGGTCCTGGGTTCGATCCCCGGGTCTTTCTGTGCGGAGTTTGCATCTTCTCCCCGTGCATGCGTGGGTTTCCTCCGGGCGCTCCGGTTTCTTCCCACAGTCCAAAGACATGCAGATTAGGTCAACTGCTACTCTAAATTGCCCATAGGTGGTTGTTTGTCTGTGTTGGCCCTGTGGTGGACTGGCGACCTGCCCAGGTTGTACCCCGCCTCTCGCCCGAAGATGCTGGGATTGGCTCCAGCTTCCCCGCCACCCAGACGGATAAAGCGGTATAGATAATGGCTGGATGGACTTACTACAGCATTTAAACATCAAACATAGCGCATCAATATGCTTTAGAGCATGATAATAATACTGTTACTGTTACTGTTACACGATGTACTGTAACAAGCTACACTCGTATTGAACCACAGTACATGAATAGCCATAGATTTATTACATTGGAATTGTCTGGTGCTTTTCTAAGATTTGTTTTACAGAAATTATCTGGCACATTGGAAGGACTGGTTGATAAATTGTGATGTTTCTGCCATCATCTCTCCTGATCAACACTTGTTGATAGGAAATAAAGTGATCCTTGAGACACTGCGACGGAGTATATGTCACTGATTAATAATTTGTAACTTTGTAGAAGAATTAGAGTAATATTAAAGTGTTTTCTGCAGGAATAACTCTCCTAAGTTGGACTGATATCTTTATTTGAGGGCTGATTCGCATTTGTAGGCTGCATCATTATTCTTTGTATTCAGGGACATAATGATTTAACCCGTTTTGTTGCACTGGGCCGTTTGTGCTCTACCACACGGCAGTGCACATAAAGCATTATTCAAGCCTTTAAATTGGACTACAATTTTAGCACTGTAACCTAGGCGACAGTGATAATTCCATAATACTGATTCTGCTGAGTTTGTATTGAGCTGCACCGAGTCTGGGGGTGTGTAATCACAAGAACAACAATTTGCCTGTACTCACTCCTACAACTTTCATAGTTTTCAGACAGACTGACACATTTTTCACGCAGAGCTCTGGCTGTAAACAGAAAACAAGAGTGTGCAAATCAGGTTTGTGAAAGGGCTTTGCTCCATACTGGTGAATATCCGTTCAACTGACGACGTTTGTAAGATTGCGATCAGGAAGTTAGGCAAGGTCCTCAGACTGAGGCTACAAAAAGGCAACTCAATTTTAATTGCCAGATTGGGTTAGTAATCTAACTGCGCATCGTTACATGGAAATAGTGATAATAAGCTTAACTGCTATACATCTGCTTCCTCTCCAGCTTTTGTCCTTATGCTGTCTTGGAGATGTTTTTCTTGCCACCATAACATCTGGCTTGCTCACTAGGGCCCAGATTTCTGTAAAGTTGCATTTGTGATAATGCCCCATTGCCTACTGTTTAAAGGGCTATTCAAATAAAATCAAATTGAATCAAATACTAGTAATACTGCATAGTAGGCTATTGGATGTTCAAGTGGTAGATTTTAATTAATGTCCATGTTATGAGAAGGAATATGTTTGCGCTACTAGCATGCAAAATTTCTAGATTTTGCAATGTGCTGACTTAAACTTCATCTAGGCTTTCCTTTAAAAGGCAAATGACCATTACCATATATTTAACATGGTAATAAGTAGAAATGTGCAAGGTAAGACTTCTGTAGAGGGCTTTAAAATATGCTTACTTGGCAGGTGTGTGTGAAGGAGACTAAGAGTTTGAATGTTGTGTAACATCACTACTTATTATTGCACCCAGTTGTATAGATATAGTAAATGTTAGATCACTGATTTGGATAAGCTAGACGTTGCAGTGCCACATCTTCTCTGTGTACAACATACCGCATACAACAGAGAAGAAACAATTACAAAACCTGTACATAAACTTTCCACTTCCTCAAGCAGGTTAAGTAATATTAGATAGTAATAAAATGTGCAGATGCAAACAGGAAGAAATGGTGGCGTTTAAATAAAATAAATGATCAAATTAAAACGATATATGGCATTGTGGCCCAGGAGGTTATGACTATGTATTTGCATTAACAGTTATCGGTTTCCAGTATTTCATTCCAATCTGATATGTCTTAAAAATATTGAATTCAACATGTCTGTCAATTCTACCACAGGATATTGAAGTTTAAATGAAATAATAAGTATGAGCTCACAGTGCGGCCAAATCAGATGAACAATGTAGGAATCGCAGCATTTTTATGTACGTGGTCGCTCTTTTTTAGGCACCAAATGTAATTGGACAAACTAACAATCATAAATTGTCCTTTTTAATATTTGGTTGCAGATCCTCTGGCGTCGGTGAGTGCCTGAAGTCTACAACCCATAGACATCACCCATAGATGTTGGGTTTGTTCATGCTGCTTTTGTCAGCTTTCACATCAGTAAATAAAAGGAAGCAGTTCCATTGGGAGCCATGCATTAGCCTTAAGATGAGGTGGCATGCGTCAGATCGCATGCAGTTCCTTCTCTTCTTCATATTCTTCTCTTCCCGTCATTCTTCTACAAGTTTATATTTGTCCACAACTGTAAGGACTAATTTTTAGGTGTTTTGGCAAACTCTAAATTGGTCCTGCTGTTGTTGGGGCTTAGCAGTGGTTTACATCTTGTAGTAAACCCTCTGTATTTACTCTGGTGAAATCTTCTTTTGAATGTTGACTTTGACACAGATGCGTCTACCTCCTGGAGGATGTCCTTGATCTGGCCAACTGTTGTGTAGGGTTTTTTCTTCACCAGTAAAAGAATTATTCTGTTATTCACCACAGTCTTTTCTGTGTTCTTCCAGGCCTTTTGGTTCTCCTGAGCTCGCCACTGTGCTGTTTCTTTTTCAGACCATATCAAATAATTGATTTCGCTATACAATGTTTTTGCTATCTCTATTATGGGTTTTGCTTTTTCAGCCTACTGATGGCTTGCATCACTGGCATTGACATCTTTTTGGACTTCGTATTGAGAGTTAATGGCAGCGGATTCCAAATGCAATGCCACACTTTAAATCAATTCGAGACCTTTTATCTGCTTACTTGTAACTGAAATAATGAGGGAATAACACACACATGGCAGAGCTGAGCAGCCAATTGTCCAATTACTTTTAGTCCCTTAATAAGTGGGGACCACATGTAAAAATTGATAGACAATGGTGGTAGACAGTTACAATTTTGTATCCAGTCAAGTGTAAATGTTAAGTAACATTTTACTCTGTTAACATGTTAGTGATTGAAAACAATGAAAGTGGTCATTATAGCTGTTAGTTTTGCTTTTAGAGGTTTTCCATTTCATTTCTGCCAGATTAAACTGTCATTACTGACAGTTTAATAAGACATATTTTTATGTCAATATTTTTATGATCCCGGCACGGTGGTGCAGTGGTTAGCACTGTCGCCTCACAGCAAGAAGGTCCTGGGTTCGATCTCCGGGTCACCCAGGG
>JAQQZR010000009.1:12458197-12469059 GCA_030068235.1 Notoglanidium macrostoma | reverse complement strand
CTCGCCCGAAGATGCTGGGATTGGCTCCAGCTTCCCTGCGACCCAGACGGATAAAGCGGTATAGATAATGGATGGATATATAAGCTGTACATTCATGCCTACAGAAAACATTCCCATACCATTAGACTGCCACCACCACAAGTCTGATTGCTTGACAAGCCAAATTCTGACCCAACCATCTACATATCGCAGCTGCATATAAGCTTCATCTGACCACGCAATGTTTTTCTGCTGTTCTTCTTCAACTGCTTGTGTACTCTCCACTGGTGTAGAGTAGTTATTTGAGTTACAATAGACTTCCTGTCAGCTCTACCAGTCTAACCACTTTCCTCTGATCTACCTCATCGATAAAGCTTGTCTGCTGTCTGTTTTTTTGGCATTCTGTGTGAACTCTACGGATTGTTGTCTTTGAAAATCCCAGGAGCTACTGCCACATGATAAAATAAGTCTAAACTATAATTACTATATAGTAATACTTATTCTGTTAATGAGCGATTTTATTTCCCCACTGTGTGATTCCTAGAAGAGCATTGGCTTCTGGAATTCTAATCAAGTAGGAGACAAATTTTGGGCCTGATGAAATTGTGGGCTTTTTTTTTTTTTTTTTTTTTTTTTAAACACAAAAACAGAATTTATGATGAAACTTCCAATGAAAAATGCATTAGTACTGTGGGTTTAAACAGTTGCCGTGCAAGTGATTTATCATCAAAGAATTTAAACCAGCAGTTGAGATGTTGGCTTGAAGCAGTTTGAACCTCAGGAATATTTTCCCACTGTGATGCTTTCAGCATTCTTTCTGTTACAATACATCCATCCTCAGCTCTGTTCACCTCTATATGCAACTGTGCCATTTTCTTCCCACTGAGAAAACTGATGATTTCCTTAGCATATGATATGATATATTTTTAGACCTTAATGGAGAAGCTGAGCATTTTGAAAGTGTGCTCGTGATGCACAAAAGCCCTTTCAAAGTTCGAAAAAAAGAGACATCATCTTCTCTTACTGCCTGTAAAGTTGTAATAATGTAAGCTAGACATGTTCAGGTACTGATGCTTTCCAATATCCTCCCTTTATTCCCAGGTGAACTAAAGCTGGAAAATGCTTTTATAGGCAGGAAGCAGCACTTGCCACTGAATTATGACCTCTGTTACACTAAGCAGCCTGCGTGGACTGAAAGCTGCTTAAAGGGACACTCCAGACAAATGTTAAAATTTAACCATCCATACATTGGTTGTAAACATGCCTATTTGCCTTTTACAGTGGTGACACAGTAGTCTCTAGGGTGTTAATACTGGGGGGAAAAATCCCTCATGAGGCAGTTTTTGAGCTGCACAAAAGACTACAAAAGATATTTGATGAGGGCAGAAGAGAGCCAGAGATTACAGGTACATAAATCTACTGCTAGAAATGAATATATTAATGAAAATATGGGTAATCATTCTTCAATTCAGCATTACAATGACAGTAATCATTCCAGCAACAAAAATGCTTTGCATTAGCATTTGTGTGCAAGACGAGCCAAGGAGAGCTTAAATTCAACCAGCATTTGATATAATAACTAAAAGAACGCTAGCTCTTCATCAGTCAAGCAACTGAAATGCCAAAACTAACGAAAGTGGTAAAATTGTGTTTGTAGTAACTTTAAAGTAACCCTGAATTTATATTTTAAAAACTTTAAAAAGGCGTTATGTTGAATACTATACTGTTAAATCCTGCCTTCTGCACAGTGAATGGCTAGTAGCTCTGATTTAAACACGCTATAATACTAATGATTGTGGCTCAGGATTGGTTGAGGATTTCCTAACTATCATGCGATATGGCCAGTGAGGGATAGTCATGATATTAGATGAGGGAGCTAAAATCTAGTACCAATTAGTAGCTTGACAATTAAACTATAAGAGCAGAACAAGGCATAACATCGTGAGGTCTCATAGATGGAATAATAATAATGATAACACGCACACAAGGTAGATAATTAGCTGCATTCATCCATCCATTATTTATATCGCTTAAAGGTTAAGGGTAGCGTGGAAGCTGAAGCCAATCCCGGC
The DNA here is from genome assembly GCA_030068235.1 of Notoglanidium macrostoma. Taxonomy (NCBI): domain Eukaryota; kingdom Metazoa; phylum Chordata; class Actinopteri; order Siluriformes; family Auchenoglanididae; genus Notoglanidium; species Notoglanidium macrostoma. The sequence continues at coordinate 12,467,008 of JAQQZR010000009.1, read as the reverse complement.
AGTGAGAGTTGGGGTACAGCCTGGGCAGGATGCCTATCTATCGTGAGGCTAACACAGAAATGAACAACGATTCACATTCACATTCACAATTATGAACAATTTAGCCAGTCGATCTGCTCTGCATGTCTTTGGGCTGTGGGAGGAAACCGGAGCACCTGGAGAAAACCCACACTAGCTAGGTGTTAGTTATGTTTAGTTTCTCCTCCAAAGGCATTTTGGGGGGGGGGGAGAACAGCAGAGTAATTAATCAGCCTTATCCACGGTCATTACACTTGCCACTGTATTGCAGATGCATTGCCTCAATCACTGCTGATGACATGTTTCGGAGGAAAGCTAGCAGCCTAAATGAAGATCAAATCTAGGAGGTGTCTGTGTAATCACCTGACACGACCTTCACCAATAGGCTGCATGAATGTACAGTCTGAGCTAGAAAGAAATCGGCCCCTGTCTTGCTGCTTCAAAGCATATGGGGTGTTATTCTTACAAACTGTGCTGGTGTTTTGACACTTGGCTCAACCAAACTACAAAGTAATCCACCTTAAGAGATATCTCAACAGCAAATAATATGATGTTGAAGGCAAAAAACGAAACCATTTCTTGATGTCTTTGTCTATCAAGGTGGAGTTCAGCCTTGCCAACTCATTTATACCAGCTGCCCTTGGATGTAGTGCTGGCTGTATAGTATATCGTATAGTATTCAATATTGTGAGTCCTTTTACTCCAAATTCTCTTCCCTGTGAATGGCAATACAGTGTACTAGCTGCAGATATTTTCATGGTTTGAAAGGAAGGGATTTCATTAAGAGTGGGTGTTTTAATTTCCTTTTTCTACAGTTCACAAATGAATGCCTTCTTGCCATTTTTAATATTGAGCTCTGCTCTGTGTCTTGATGATCCAGGACACAGAAAGATCAAGACTTTGTAAATTCTGTAAGACAGTTTGTTTATATAATTCCTATTAATCTGAAATGCATTAATATAAAGAAGGCCATTTTGATGGGCAAGCTGTTACCGCTCATGTTAGAAATAGTTGTGTTCATATGGTTTATGAGGGTGACTTTAAAGAAGTGGTGGCACGGTGGTGCAGTGGTTAGCACTGTCGCCTCACAACAAGAAGGTCCTGGGTTCGATCCCCGGGTCACCCAGTGCCTTTCTGTGCGGAGTTTGCATGTTCTCCCCATGCATGCATCGGTTTCCTCCCACAGTCCAAAGACATGCAGATTAGGTCAACTGGCTACTCTAAATTGCCCATAGGTGTGAATGCGAGTTTGTCTGTGTTGGTGGACTGGCGACCTGCCCAGGGTGCCTGAAGATGCTGGAATTGGCTCCAGCTTCCGCGCGACCAAGATGGATGAAGCGGTATAGATAATGGATGGACTCTAAGGAAAACCCTGTTTTTTTGTAAAAAAAAAAAAAAAAAAAAAAAAAAATAAGAGACAATTTTGTGACAGCTATTTGCAATTAACAATGCAAAATAAAAAGAGGTTTTCATTTGATTCATCCTCAGTGTATCTCATAGATTCAGCGATTGCATTCATTCTGTTGTGTGGGTCTTATTCTGATATACAGCGAAATTAAATAATACAATTGTGCCATTTTCGTGCCCTTCTCTCTCCTACTACTAATTGCACATTAGCTACACTTGAAGCCCTAATGTGCAGTGGAATGAGTCTTTGCAGAAATCAGTATGCAGTGGAAAGAATTACGCTAATGGAATAGTATAATAGTCTAACGTTGAGCTTATTTTTGATAATCAGGTCCAGAATGTCCTTTTCCTTCAATAAAACCATAATAAACTGGGAAACATGTCAGAGAGCCTGTAGAATTTTATTGCGGTGCACTTTCCTGTCCATCACCCATACCACAGCTTAAACTCAGCAGCGCTTTGATGAGTTTACTTGTCTGGAGCTTTGCGCTGTACAATTTAAGAAGGCGAAATCATCGCTCTCAGACTCTTTAAGCCCTCTGCACTCAGACAGCATGTAATGTTGAAGCAGAGCGGCTTCACGGATGGTATGTGCCACATCAATTTCTCTTCTGTTATCTCGCCTCGAAGCTCGTCTGTGAATGATACATTCAGCGTGCCACTGCTTTAAAAGAGGAGCTCGAGAAATGGTATGCAAAGTCAATTCATTCTGAATACTCATCATGCTGAAACCACACAGCGCTCCGTGATCCTCCCCGTAGGCTGAGCCTTCAAAGGCCTTCCTGTTGAAATTAATCCCTCTTCTTCACATGAATAAGCTCAGGTCCCCACCGCTTTGCACAGGCAGGCACATCCACAACAAAAAGCTGTTAACCACATTACTGATTCTCAGATCCAGATATATCCTAACACCAATATACAAAGGATCCTCCAGTAAATGATGTGATATTTTAATTCCTGGAATTTATTTGTTGTTTTCAGGACGTTTAGAAATTTCTGTGGTTTTCCTCATGTATTGTGTTATTCCAGAGAAAATGGATGTGACATGCTGCGAACTGAACGCCCAGGACAGACTGCCGACCTTTATACATTTCGTTTAGGATCAGTGGTGGCTTGTCTATATCTCAGCAATTTAAGCTTCATAATATTCTCATTCACATAAATTCTGTTGAAACACTTGTTTCCTCTTTGGCACAACCATTGATTAAAAATGTGGCTATTTGACAGATTATAAGCTGATGTTCCATGAATTCCACTGATTAATCATATCTAGTGGTCAAAATCGGGGACCGCAACAAGCACCAATAGAGGCCCATTGGGAATCGCACCGCCCCATGCGCGGTATAGGAGCAGTGGACAGGACAGTTAATGACAGGGTTGCCAGATTGTGCTAGTTAAAGAATAATCTGCAGGTGCCAGGATCTTGCATTGCAGTACATAACCAGAAAGAAATCTGATAAATTTGCATGAAAAAAGGCAAAGTGTCTATGATGTACAGATCCATTTCTGTTGTAAGATCTATAGCAAAGATTGGGAGACAGAAAGGGGGATTAAGGATGCGAATAAGATCTGTACATCAGAAATGTTAGTGCACCACAGGGATCTTTCTTTCCTCTCAAAAGCTGAGCAAAAGAAGACAAAACATCACCCTTTTACTTTGTCTGAATGTTTTTGTTCTAGTTCTAGTTCTTTGCGTGGTTTTTAAAGTGTAGTTGGGTTGGAAATCTTGCTGAAACCTGGCAACCCTGATTAATGATATTATTTTGAACACAGTTGAAAAAGTGGATATCTAAACCACTCAAAACGAGATGCTAATCTATATGCTGAATGACTGTTGTCAACTCTCAACCGCCTTTTATGGGGTTTCTATAAAGCATTCACTAGATAGTAGCCTTTTGCATAAATCAAGTGTGATAGCCTCTCAGCTTAAGTTTATTTGAGGCTATCATTATTAATGTTGTCCTTCTGCACCAGGATCTATGGTCATGAGCCACTGCTGCATCTATCAGGACATTTGTGTGTGACATTATAAACAGCTTTACAATAGGAAAGTAATCAAACTATGAAAAGCAGGATGTGGAGTGAGCTCATTTTATCCAAGACTTAATAGATTTAAGCTAAGACAGGAAAGCATACTAATTATTCACATACATAATCAATCAGTAATGCTTCTTCTGATGAGACACATCATATAAAGGCATTAAGGCACAGACTTGAGCTGGATCCTAATGGGGTAGCCCATAAAAACCAATAATCACTATTTGCCAATAATCTTATTTTTCATCCAGACAACAACATTGTTTTAATGCAAAAGCGGCTGTCTAGATGTCTTAATTTGAATTATGAACAGAAAAATAACAAATAGTGTTTTGGCAATTTTGTTGTGTGGGAGTTTTTGCCTTCAAGGCTTCATATGCTCACAATATTTCTATCCTTGTGGAATCATGTTGTGTTCTTCTCACTTTTTTGTCAGTTCTTGGTGCAAATTCTGTCACATCCTGAATGACTGATAATCAGTAATATACCCATATGGCACTGTCAGGTATCATTTAGATGTAGAGCTGCTAATAGAGATGTGCTGCTCAAGGCAACTTTGAAACCCAAAGCGTAATCAAGCAAATTGCACTGACAGCAATGACCTTCAAAATATTTACAGTCCAAACCCACTGCGACATTTATGGATTTTGCTCAGGAGGGAACAGTAAATCAGAATAAACACAGGTATGAGAAAGAGGAGTGCAATGCAGATATGTGCACAAAGCTCCTGTATGATGCAGTATTAATGTTGTCAGCATGGTCTCATGAGATATTTGTACTTTCCTTACTTTACCAGTGACTCATTCAAATTCCTAGTCATTTATTTTCTGGTTTCGGATTTTTGACCTGGTCTACCCGTCATCTGATCCCCATTATGTATTGTGACCAAAATGAATTAAGCCAAATAGACAAACTGTGCTTACATCTGACTGGTAAGCAGGTGTAACTACAATCCTTCGAAAGAAAGATTTGGAAGTGCTTTATGTCCTCTACGACAGTTTTTAACCACTCAACAATGACCACATGATAAGAATATTAATGCTGTTTATACAACAAGCAGCATTCCAAGAGTGCTACTATTCAGTGTAACAGCACTGATACTGTTCACTGTTTGTATCACTCCACTTGCCACAAAAACTCCAATTCTAGAAATAGTTCATTACATTGAAACGGTTACTACAGTAGAGTTCATTGTCAGCGGACATGGCAAACGATACGTTTTTCATGAATGTAACTTTTGGCTGAAAATAGGAAGGCTCATGAGGCGAAAAGGAAGAAGGGAAGCCATATTCACTGGATACACATTTAACAGGAATGTACAAATCAGCGTGGGCTCAACGAGCAGCAAGCTAGCAAGCTAGCTGCAGTCTGTGTTGCATGGCAACACACAACTCTCTCTCCATCTGTGGCTTCTGCAGGATCTATTTCTAGTAGCAGAGCAAAAAATAACAAAATATTTGCCTATACTGTGTCCAGAAGGTATGAGTTGTTTATAAAATTGTTGCATAAAAAACTGGACTAATCACAGGTTCTCTGACCTATTAGCCAGCACTCCTCTTATTTCTACTTCCTTGTGTTCCTTTCATCTTCTTTGTCGTCCTTACAGTTCTCCCTTCTGGATTCATGCGATCACTTGTAAAGAAATGCGAATTCAGAAGGCACTCTAGAGGTTTATCCGTGGCGGCTATGTAGCGGTGGACCCGCGCCTTATGTAGAGATTAAATTACTCATACTTATCTTACCAAAAGTAAGATTAAAAAACTCATTCTAATCTTACTTACTCCACTGGATGTTGCATCACATGCTCACTCTACTGTACTGTAGCTGAAGCACCAGACCTACACTACCCCGTTGTCTGATCATAAGATGGGTGGTCATCTCAATGTTTCAACATTACAAGGCTAATTGAAGATGAATAATGCTTTATTAATGTATGATGAATTTAATCCATCCACCCATCAATCTATACCTCGTTATCTGTCTGGGTTGCGGGGAAGCTGGGGCCAATCCCAGCAGACGTTTCAGGCGAGAGGCGGGGTACACTCTGGGCAGGTCGCCAGTCTACCACAGGGCCACCACCAATAGCCGCACACACTTGCATTCACACCTATGGGCAATTTAGAGTAGCCAGTTAACCTAATCTGCACGTCTTTGGACTGTGGGAGGAAACCAGAGCACCCGGAGGAAACCCACACATGCACAGGGAGAACATGCAAACTCCACACAGTGATCCACACTGGGCTCGAACCCAGGACCTTCTTGCTGTGAGGCGTCAGTACTAACCACCACACCACCGTGCCGCCTCCAACCTTTACAAATGTCTGTAAATAATTATTGCTGGTTATTATGAAAATGTAGCAAATAGTATATTGAAGTTAAAATAAATGATGTGTTTTTGGGGAATAAAATTTTCTTCATTTAATTATTTTTTCCTAAATATTGTGGGGAAATCAAATCGTGAATGTAATGTCACGAATCGAACCGAATTCGGTAAATCATTACATGCCTAATGATTAATGTCAGTTATGTAGTGATTTTAAATAATATCCATAACACTGACAGCAAATGGTGCTTCATTGGGAAATCGTGAATTGATAATAAATGACCATTGAAATGACATGCCAATGTTTCCTCCATGCTTTAAGTATGAGGGCATGAATAGAAGTACAAAATAATGTCGAGTTGAATGCATTGCTAAATGAACCATTAAAAATACAGAAAAACATATTAGGCTTGTAAAATGTGGTCTAAAGGGAAATTGTGCTTCAGGGATTTTATGGATACAGTCATGGATTCAGGATGAAGAGAGAATAATTTTCAAAAGATATGATAATATTTGCTGCATTTGTCAAGGATTGGCTGAAAAGCTAGACTAACAGAAGGACTGTCAAGTAATGCCATCATGATTTATGTGTTCAGGTTCATCCAACAGCAGTTGCTGGAAGTTTCTATGAACAAAGAGCTTTTTACAAAATGAGAGAATTTCTCATAATGCTGGAACCCAAATGGCTTCAGAGGTGATGCTGTTTTATTGGGATTTTTTTTTTTTTGTTTGTGTTATGCACAGAAGCAGACAATATGAAACCTTGTGTTGAATAGGAGGACGATGATATGTGTAGCTGGTCATCAGTTTGCCCTTGTGGGAACATTAAAATTCTCTTCATTCACTTACATGGAGGTCATTTTAGTATTGTTCAGCCACTTTTGTTTTAATTCTTGTGTAAATGATAATTCACATTGCTCTGGGTCACACTTAATTAAAGATTAAGCTGTAGTCAGTTTGTCTGGCAGTCTGAAGTGGAGCAATACTCTGCAGATCAGGGAAGGAATCGAGCAGAGAAAATGTGCTTGCTAATGTCTGGAACACCGGTGTGAAGATGGAGGAACTTTACTGCAGCTAAGGAATGCCTTAAACATGATCTTTCTTCTTCACTTAAAGACAACATTACTCAACTTCAAACACGCAAAAATCTCACGCAAGAGCACGGATTGTTTTTTATTGACTAACCAGGTATGTTACAATTGCCTGCTGTTTGTGGGGTCATGACTTCCTTCCAGTTTCGATGTATGGTTTCTTTTACTTTTCTTTTGTTCTCGCACATCTGCCATCGTCCACACTTGTATTTAAATTCACTATTCTCATTTTTAATATCATGCTGCTGTGACACCTTTATTTCCCCATGAGGGTATAATAAAACACAGAAACGAACAACCATTCACACTCACATTCACACCTATGGGCAATTTGGAGTAGCCAGTTGACCTAATCTGCATGTCTTTGGACTGTGGGAGGAAACTGGAGCACCCGGAGGAAACCCACGCCAGCAGGATCGGTGTATGCAATCCACCTTTATAGCATGCTGAGACAGCGTCACGCTCGTTCAGGCATGCCCAGGATGTCAACTTCCACAGAACAGCTTCCAACCTGGCCTGACTCCATGCCTGGACATGCCCAGGCTGCACACACCGTTGTTGATAAGTCACTTACGGGTGCGAAAATGTTTGGATACAAATATAAGAAAAAATCATGACAAAACTGAAGATTTCTCTGAAACGGTACGTGATGGGTAAATTTTGATGTGATATTCGTGATCAGCACCCAAAAACCTATAAGAAACACCCAGCAGTGTTCAAAAAGCAAAAACTTTGCTGTGCAGGTATTGTGTTGTATTAGGTCCTGAGAACCACGGGAGAATCATTTGCCCTTCAACTCATTGAAATGTTCTGGGTTGCTGTTATTTTTGTTGAATAAATGTAAATGATTACACTGCAGCAATGCTGAATTCTCAATTCTGATTGGACCAACGGTGTTGCTTAATATTCTGTGTGGCTCAGATAGTAGCTCGTACTTGTTGATATGGTGTGACGAGATGTAAAAGTCAGAGGTAAAGGTGTAACGTTAAGCTTTGCTGTGCAGGAAAATCAGTACAGATGACTTTGTAGTTCCCACGAACATGACAAGCTTATTAACTTCAGGAAAGAGAAAAAAAAGGGTTCCTCGGTACCTGCTCGAAGATTGGCAAAGACATTTATTTATCAGATTTCTTAAACAGGCACCTAACTGTCAATCTAAAATCATTATCGTATTAGACTGCTTTTATTAGTAGTATTAGTATTATTGTATTAGACTGAAGAACTGCTTACATTAAAGCAAGATTTACATTTGCTCTTTTGTAGCAGGTATATCATGGATAAAGTTTCACTTGTCTGTTCAGGCCAGTGGTTTTGTTCATGATACTGCCAATGTGGTGAGTGTACAGTTTAGAAACCACATTCAAATTAGTTAGTACTTGCACAATTCTGTGGACAAGACATAATTTCACAATCAAATTAATGAAAGCCTTAAAGTATTCAAACACACCGAATATCATATAAATGTTTGGTACAGTGGTTGTACAATTCGATGTTTTAAGCCTCTGTCCATATAAAACAGACAATGTGCACGTTGATGCCGTTATTTATCATAAATATCACATGTATCTGTCGCCCCCCACAGTCACAACTCATCAGTTACACCCTTGTGCTAAGCGTAAAGAAATAAATATAAAGAAAAGAAACTCTTGTGATTCCACTGAAAATGTCATCCTCCTGGTGTCTGTTTTTTTTCTTCCTGTACAGATGCAGGAGCTGTTCTACGAAAACTATGAGCACAAGAAAGGCTTCATTGAGGAACTGCACAGCAGCAAGATTCACAACGCCATCACTCTGCACCCCAATAAGCGTCCGGCTTACCAGTACCGGCTGCACAACTACATGCTCAGCCGGCAGATCTCGCAACTGCGCTACCACACCATCCAGCTGCATCGCGAGAGCATGAGCATGAGCCACCTTAGCAACACAGAGGTGCAG
>JAQQZR010000009.1:12428645-12445277 GCA_030068235.1 Notoglanidium macrostoma | reverse complement strand
ATTCTTGTGAGTAACAATTATTTCCTAAGCCGAATATATTTTGCAGCAAATCTTTTTTATTGCTTTTTTATTGCTACTTTAGTATAAAGTCAATGTTTGTCAAAAAAAAAAAAAAACATTCAGAAAAAATTTGGTGTTATCAGGAACGTGTATTGGCACTGGATGCCTCAAACTGCAGGCTACTGCTGCAACTACTACAGATCTCCATGTCCCTTCTGTTCCTTTAGGTTTGTTATCTCTTTCGCAGAGAAAGAGCGTCTGCGGAGGCCTAATCTCATTGTTTGAGTATGTGACAGTCCCTGGTGGAAAGAAGTGGGGGGTCTGTGTACCACCAAGCCACCATGTGTTTGTGTGTGTGGGTGTGGGTGTGTTGCGGGCCAGAGGGATATCAAGGCTAGTAAAGATATGCAGTAGGCCTGCTGTTCAACAAACACACTCAAACACACCAGAGCAGTTTATTCCTGGCATCATGGTGTTGACAGCAATCTGACATCAGGCGACAGCTGGGAAAGCACCGCTCATACTGTCCTCAATCTGGGTGTGAGTGTGCATGCATGCATGCATGTGCGTGCGTTGTGCTGCATGCTATCTCATTGAGCAACAGTGGCAGTGTGTCATGTGCACTCTATCAGTATTCACTCGCACGTCCGGCTGCGTGGAGTGATCTGAGTGCAGGACGGAGACTATATGCGCACGTGCCTTTGTGTTCTGATTGATTGGTCATGAAAAATGTATTAGAATGTGGAAGGTTTAAATGGGCTCCTTGAGGTTCAGTCAGCATGTCCTGGGTGCAGACCTTTAGTTTTTTATCTAAGTGAACAAATTTCAGATGTGGAATCTTGTGACTGTGTGGCTGCCTTACAATTATTTCCTGAGCCAAATATCATTTACGGTTAACGTGTCTTCTTGCTTTGGAGCAGAGAACTGCTTTTAGAACTTATTTTTAGTATAAACCCTTTTGTTTTGTGGCGGTTTCTCCAAATCTTTTCCTTGGCTAAACTCATTTAGTGGGCTCTGGAGGGTGGTGTGTGGGCCCTAGGAGGAGAACTGTGTTGTAGCTGTTGGCTTGCTGCTCTAATTACCACAATCAGCCTCCCTGCCAGCTTAGCACTGAAGAAGCAGAAGAGCAATTGAGAAGAGAGACAGTGGCGCAGAAGCGCAGTTGAGCTGCGAGACTATCATAGCAAAGGTCAATACAGTCTTACTTGTGTGTGGTGTGTAGGCATCTTTCTTTCAGTCCTCTGCATCCAGTTACACCCTTCCGTGCTGTTCCCATGTTAATTTGTGTGATGACATCATTTTGCTTAAGTTAACAGGCTTTGGGTGATTTGGTTTGAGGCCAGGGGGATGGGTGTGTAGGTAGGGGGTGTAGAGCTGTAGGGTAAGGTTACAGACATGGTGCAGATTTCAGCCAACCCTCTTCCATGGATGAGTGGTGTAGATTAGTCAAATGAAGTCTGTCTCTGAGTGTGGAGGAGTGAAGCGGACTTTGAAATTGAGAACGAAATCCATGCAGCTTTGCACGCAGCGATGGAATTTGTTCATTACATCATCTTCTTGGACATTTCAAACAATAATGGTGTTGTTAAACTTATATTCCTGTTTCAGGAAAAAATGTAAGCATTATGATGTGGCATGTGTTTATTTCTGTATTTAAACACACACTGTATTTCACACCTCCTGAGAATATCGTTATTTCTTGACTTTGGCTAAACAGCTAATCAGTCAAACATCAGTGGCCAGAAGCGCCATAAATGGGTGCTGCTCTATTAAGGAATGTGCAAATGAAGATAAAAAGCCTTTATTGTTGTCGCTGTATTCTTTGTATTCCTGTGAAATGACATCATTGTGAGAGAATCATGGGTAGAGTAGAACCACAGAGCTTTTATGTTCCAAATTCCAGCTTAGTTATTTCCTGCCGCACTAACAGAGCCGATGTTCCACCTCGCCATTGTGCTTGATGAAGAATCTGCTTGTCACCAATTATGGCTTTTCATAGAAAATGTGGTTAAAGACTCTTTTTAGTCCCTGGTAGCTACAAATATGATCTACACTCACACACTCAGCTACTGCCTAGCAAGAATGCTTGGTTAACTTGGTTCAACATTGTTTCAGACTCATCAATCAAATGACATTTTTGACATGACAAAATTCTGCCTGTTTGAATAGGAGTTATTTTAGTCAACCAAGTCTAAGTACCAGCATTTTTGGTGGAGAAGTAGGTGCTGACCAGAGCAGTATGGGAACAGCAGAGCAGTGTGGATTGGCTGAGTGTGTGATGGAGAAGGGGGGTGGTGGGGTGGTCGGGTACTCTGCAGAGAAACAAATGATCATTGAGGCAGTGGCCTCACAGGAGCCCCTTAACCACAGCGCCTATGCCAACACTTGCATTAGCACATTTAGATGAGCTCACAGCAACAGCTCTTATTTCTGCTATGATGGCAGAAAAAACAGTTCATATAAGACATTTCATATTTAATAAATCACTGAACTCTTGTGGGTAAGTGTTTTAGCAGATCGAGGGCAAAATCATCTGCATGGGATTGCTTTTACAGCCTTGCAGAGCATGGTATGCTAATTTAGGCAAACACTTCTAGCTACAGTATGTTGGAGCTGCAGCTGTCTGCTTCAATATGCACATGATGCCATTGTCCATATGTTAGGTTTTTACAGTTGAGGTCAGAAGTTTATATACGCTCATCATAGACATGAATATCATAGCAATATTGGACACTCAGTGATTTCTTTTAACTGTTGTTATTCTGGGGAAGAATGATTGTGCAACATACATCTTTAATAGGAAACAAAAACAACAATTTGGTGTACAAATTTCTATTTATTTTGGGTTTTCTAAAATCAACACAGGGTCAAAATTATACATACAGGGACAGAAATATACATACACTCATTTAGGTAGAAAGTTCCAAAATGTTTTTTTTAACTTGGCAAGGCCAATGCCTCTTAACTTCCTGATTGATCATGATTGACTGTTTGCAGCTTACCGCAGGAGCAATTAAAAAGTCTTCTGCAGGAAAGTTTTATGGTTAGATGAGACAAAGATTGAGTTGTTGGGCCACAATGACCAAAGGTACAGAGGAACACTGTACCAGCTATTAAACAAGGTGGTGGTAGCATCATGCTCTGGGGTTGTTTTGTTGCCAGTGGAACTTATGCATTGCACAACGTGGATGGAATAATGAATAACCTCAGAATTCTTCAGCATAACCTCAGACCATCAGCTAGGTTGAAACCTGGACACACTTGGGTGTTCCAACAGGACATTGACCCTAAACGCACATCACAGCTGGTTGTGGGATGGATAAAGCAGGGTAATATTAATCTTAAAACAAGTTCTTACGTCATCCCTTAAAACTGCACTTAACAGTCGGGTCCATGCCCGGAAACAAACAAATTTAATTTAACTCTACCAAGAAGAGTGGTCAAATATCCAACAAGAATTCTGTCAGAAGCTATTTATGGCTAATTAGGTGTGCTGTATGTATATTTTGACCCTGTGTTGATAAGAAGACTTGATAGGTCTTTTCCTATTAAGTATGTATGTTGTACAATCATTCTACCCCAGAAAAAGAACAAAGAAATCAAAGAAATCATCGAAAGCCCAATATTGGATGACGTTCATGTCCATGATGACTGAATGTAAACTTCTGACTGCAATTGTAAGTAGCACAGAAAATTGACAAATAGACATAAAGCTGATGTCTAGTTCAGTCAACTATCCACTAGTGTATTTGAAACATGCAGTCAACATGCAGTGAAAATTCCCTCATGTTTCTCTGGGCCACATGCACTCTCTCACTCCTACGTGTCATTTTACACTTAAGCGTTGTTAAAACAATGAATCAGGGTGTGTGGGTGAGGGTGTAGCTGTTAGCAGTGCCACAAAAAATACAAAAAAACAGTAGGTCTGAAATATTAAATCAGGCCTTTCTTTAATTGTTTTTTTTTATTTTCACACCAACCCTGAGATTCATTATTTTCCCCCCATCTGACACATTATCGTGTCATCTACAGTCAGATACTTAGAAAAGAGCAATCAGGTGACAAATGAACTCATTTTGGGAGATAAGACTGAGAAGCAATCTCCCATTCTTTTATAAATGGGACTTTGTGTTCCTTTCATTCCCAGACATCTCATAGTGTATGACTGAGTGCATTGATGGGACGCTGATTCACCCCCTCTTTCTCACTCATCTGGGAATGCTAAATCCTACGCACTCGGGATGCAACACACACAGACACCAGAGGTCTTCAAAGTAATGGAAAAAGTGGCATCAGACAGACAGTATACAGACTTCACTGATTATGCACAGTGTTTATAGTCTGTTTTGTCCCTTTAACAAAACATTCATTTTGTTAATAATCAGCTTCATTCCTGATCTCTGTTGAATGTCCACCTGAGCTTTTAGTTTTCAGCCTCACATAGTGAAATTACAATGAAAAAGTAGTCCATGATGTTTTTAAATAGATTGTATTAGCTTGATAGCTTGATCATTTTCTGTCTCGTAAAGAAGCATTCAAATCTCATTATATCTATTGGTAGTGTTTTACCTAAGGGCAGTGTTTATAGGGCTATATAATAACTATATTAGTCTTAATGAAAACAGACAGAAACTGACAGAAACATTTGAATTATTCCATCTAACAGGCATCAGCTGTCCTTAGACATGAGTTACGAGTTTGGGTAATGACACGTACAGTGCTGACTTACATCAAAACATCATGACATCTGACCTTGTAGCTCAGTGTTCTGGTATGTCACAAAGTGGTGATGATGGAAAAGCGAACAAAGTGTCTCCTGAACTCAGCTCATGGTAAAAACATTGAAACATGAAAACCTACTGAAGGGACAAGGTGAAATAATATAGCTGTGAACCCATCTGGCCCCAACAACAATGCCATGGTCAAAGTCACTGAAATCACATTTTACCACATTGTTATGTTTGCTGTGAACATTAACTGAAGCAATTGATTTGTATCGGCATGTTTTTTCATCCCACTGCTGCCACATGACTTACTCTTCAAAAATAAACAGTAACGTCGTGGTAGAGTCTATTCTTTCTCTGTTCGTTAAGTAAAGTGTGATATTACTGTCACATAAACATTAAAACTTATAACAATGCCAGGACACTGAGTTTGGATTTGATGTTTGGTATCTCATGATGATGATGACGATGATGATGATCACCGTCATCATCATTATGTGACTGACATCATAGAAATAGTACTAAGGTTCAAAGTTACTCAAATGTCATTATATTCTAGCATATATCAGCCATATAAGTGCCACAACACAATTATGTCAACAAAAATATGTCATTTGACATTAAAAAAACAAAAGCAGTTGGATGCCTGTTAGAATAAGCCTTAATAGAAATTTCTTGTCAGTTGTCATGAAGGGCTTATGTAGTATTATAATAGCATTTACTATTATGTTGCTATTTCTTTTATTTATTTATTTATTTTACCCTTTTACACAATCATGTCTATTTGTGTCTATTGTATCACAAAATTATCCTCATCTACAGCTTGTAGGAGATTGTATAAGCCTGTATGAAAATTAGATTTCTTAAAAATACAGTATATACATTAGTACCATTTCAGATGGTAATGTTAGCGTTCTGCTGAACGTTTCCTGATGTTAGTGAATTTTGAACAATCGATTAGCTATTACTTTACCAAGAATGAGCCCTTAAACCCCAAACAAGCCCTTGAACCTCATCAGCAGGTCCAGACTTTATTATTAATTTCACTGCAATTACTAAATAATTCACAGTGGCTTCAGAATAACAAGCTTGAAGACGAATAACTGAATAATAATCTCGGGCTCGAAGGTGTTCGCCTGCTGTAATATCTTCCTCTTGTGTGTTGGATGGAGCTTAACATAGCAACAATATTATAGCAGCTTTGCCTGCTAGACAGCAATCTGTGCACAAGATCCTGAAATGGATGCTAAATAATAAAGGGGATCAGTTGAAATCTTTGAATCTTATGAAACGCTTATTAAGCAGCCAATATATACAGACATGAATGTTGTTTCAGCAAGCTAGATTGAAGTGAGTTAGCCACCCATTACTACATCTCCCTTCCCTCCCTGATGAGTCAGCCAGGCATTTGGAAGCCTCTGCACTGTTCATGAAACTTTCACCAACATAAGTTTCTGCCTTTAATAACTGTTTAGTGTTAGTAGAAAATGTTTAAATGCAGAGCAACTCTATATGAGTGAGTTCTCTAAAATTCATCATGTTACCTTGTTGTGTTTGTTTTGTGTGTATTTGTGTGTGTGTGTGTGTTTGTTTTGTGTGTATGTGTGTGTGTGTGTGTGTTTGTGTGTGTAGGGTTTGATGGCAGTTCTTCAGCAGCAAGTAGGAGACTTGAGAGTGAATACAGAGACCAGCTCGGTGGAGCTCCTCACAGACACTGGAGATAGTGGACCAAGTTCAGGTACACCTCAACTCCCTGATCTGTACCTCAACCACATAAATGTGTCCCACTATACCTCTAAATGCATTCCTTATGTAAAAGAGACACTTTAATATGAAACACTATAATTTTATGATCAGACAGTGAGGAGATGCAGGTAGATGGTAAAGAAAGCAGACTAAATGTACTTTGTTAGTTTGAAAATATTTCTGACCAGTTGAAGCCAACTGTTCAGTAAACTGCACAAGACCATGCTGGGAAGTCTGTTTTGTTTTGTTTGTTTGTCAAGACCTTGCATGAAGTTAAGAGAGTTATTTTTTTGTCCTTTAAAACAAAAACAAAAAAATTTATAAAAACCTTGTACTGTGTCCTAGTTAATGCCATTGTGAGCAGTGCTGTGTGAATAAGTATTTTCAGAGCTTCAGGTTGCACATCACTCTCCAATCCCACTCTACTTGTTTAGAGTCAAATCACATGCCAAGTCAGAAAGACTAATCCAGACTTGTTTTTCGGAAGCTACTGAGGCAGGAGTTGAACACGGAGGAAAAACCTCCAGACTTAACATCCTCCATCCATCATTAAGCTATAATCAGCTTCATTGGTCTCAGTTTCCTTCCTTTCCTTTACTTTCATTGTTAACAGTGTAGCTTAAAAAGCACTAATGCTGGACATTCAATTTGTTAGGTTTGTATTTGAAGTATGCTTTGATATATTGTTTGCTATGCAAAAAAAAACCCAGTAAAAAATAGTGACGTCCTGAAAGGTTTTTGCTTTTTCTATGGAAAATACTACTTATTATTGATCACCTGCCAACTATACTTAGTAGATGTTAAATCAAGATAATGCCATTTTGCATTAGGGTTACATATTGCATGCCAACTATAGTTATAATTCTCTTGATCATGAGATTATAGGTTCCTGTTATATAAGCAATATCAAAACTGTGAGAGTCAATCATAACCATTGCTCACAAACACTTGGTTAATATTCATAAGGGATGAGCCTAGTTTATCAACATAAAAAGTAATATACTTCCACATACTCTTCACAGTGTTTAGTTCTACTGAAAAAAGACCGACTTCTTCTGTAAATTGTGTTGCTTTTTATATAACCATACTGTTCTGTTTAAAGCTAGCCTATGGCTCTGCTATATAAAACACATTCTCTAACAAAATGATTGGACTAATACTGTTCACACTGCAGGGACATTCTTCTAGCACATAGTATATCATGCTCTTGTCAAACTCAGACTTCACAGAGGTTTATGCATCTGTTACTCAGACTCTGTGTTTGTGTATTTGGCCAGGTTTCTGTGAACAGCGAGAGAGTCAGTCTCCTTTGGACTCAGGTGACCTTTCTTCCAGGACCACATTCCCAATCCAATCACCTAGTTCCAGTGAGAGACTTAAATCTGCTGGTGAGTAACCCATCAAAGCTCCTCCTTCTCCTCTACTTTCTTATTTAGGTCTCATCAGAAATCCCTAAGCCCTTTAACTGAAGTTTCTGTTTGCTGCAGAATTTTCTTATCTTTTTAGTTTTTTTTTTAACATTAACCTCACTGCAGCTAAGGGGTTAACCTGGCAACATCCTATAATTACATCAGTCAAAAAGTTCTGCAGGCAGGAACAGACCTTCCGTTCAGTCATGAGATTTGCTGTGCACTGAGACCTCACTGTGTGCATGCAGACTCAGGACTCAGGGAGAAAGGCAGTCTATGTAAGCACAAAGTGAGCACACACACATACATACACACACACACACACACACACATACACACACACACACACACACACACACACACACAGACATAGAGAGTTTATGGGTTTGCTTTGTCAAACGCTGCATTTTTGCCATTATCTCCTAAATTAGTCACAGTCAACTGCAGTAGTAGGGCTGTCCTCAGTTTCATGTCTTACATATCCATGACTTAACAGACCCCAGTCGTGTTCTCATAATGAGAACACAACCAGCACCTAAATCGGTAAAAAAGTCCTTTGCTTTGCTTATCTATAGTAAATTGATACAGTACATTTTATATTCTAGTTTTAGATTTAGACTATGAAAGACATGGACTTGGACTTAGAAATATGGACTACTATAACTTCCCCAAATTGTGTGTAAATTATACAGGTGTAATAGTTGCACAAATAAACACAGACACACACCAGCAAATACTTATGTGCTCTGAAACACATGAAAATTGTTTGCATAATGTATCTGTTGGGAAAAAAAAAAAGAACATTTATATAGTACTTCCTGAACTTCATGAAAATGTAGTGTAAGCTTGTGCATATTTTTAGGAGAGAATATATTTTATGGAGATGTTTAATAGGGCTTTTATTTTCTAGCCCAGTCAAAAATGGTTATATATTATATAAACCACATAAACAAAGTCATATAAACAGTGCTGTACATCCAAACATATGCAATAACCCATGTGATGTTTATGTCTAAAACAGACAGCAAAATAATAATGTTTCACTCAGACCAAAACCACACTGACACACTCTGCCTCTACAAACCATAATGGGGCTCATTCTTGGCCCCAGATGTTTTTTCATCCTAAATCCAATGTTCAAGACAGTTGCATCACCTTAATGTTTATTGGATTAATACCTGAACCACAAACACTTCATCTGCAAAAGACACTGAACTGAGTGCTTTTCTGCAAATAGACTATAATGTGCACAAGCGCTGTCAACTAATCAGAATAATATATATGTAGGTTGGTATAGAAAAGCTAACACTTGCCGTGTGCATTGAATTTTAATTAATGAATTGCGACAAAGCTCAAGCAAATAGAATTCTTCAAAGCAGAGAAAAGGTATTAATAATAATAACAAAATAGTAACAGCAGTAGTAATTTAACTTCTGCATAATATATTTGTCAGCAAATTATAAATGAAATATAACAACATATTGGAAAGTGATTCTGAGTAAATTCTTGGCTGATGGTTGAAATAACATAAACTTAATAGAACAGGAATGTTACAAACA
Source organism: Notoglanidium macrostoma (assembly GCA_030068235.1). NCBI lineage: Eukaryota > Metazoa > Chordata > Actinopteri > Siluriformes > Auchenoglanididae > Notoglanidium > Notoglanidium macrostoma. The sequence continues at coordinate 12,435,839 of JAQQZR010000009.1, read as the reverse complement.
AAAAAATAATTGAAATTTACAAGTATTCAGGTACAGCTGTAATAATAATAAATAAAACCTCTTAACCAGTTTCCTAAAATGAAAACTGGATTCACCTGTGCAAAAAAGAGAACATTTAGAGTAAAAAAAATTGGCTAAGCAGCAAGATAGGAAAGAAAAAATAATTTGAAAAAGACAAAGCAATTTGGATTAAAAACACAATTTAAATACTGATTCAAGTGCTGAATGTAGCTGAAGTAAAATGGTTGATGTAGAATGCACCTGGACTAGACTTTCTCTGGACTAAACCTCAAATTTCTCAGACCCACCTGGCTTAAACTGTTTTCATGTCTGTCTGTTAATTTCATATGGCTGACATTTTGCATTCTGGCTTTCCTCTAACTTGGACTTTCTTTATAGGAGATACATTTGTGACCAGTCGTGATGGACTGCAGGACTCTGGGGGCTCTCCGTTTCAACGCTCACTCTCAGTCCCCCAGCCACCAATGATGGGTTTATCAAAGAGAGGCGGAGAGGGGGAGCGCTGGCTCTGGCCAGAAAGTAATGGAGCAAGAGACGAAGATGAGCCCACTGCTGAGGACTACCATCAGGCTCAACATGTGGAGACCTACATCCTGGGTCTGATACAGCGCCGTCTTTTGGCCCCAAGGCAGTGCAAACCCCGTACCAACATGAGTCCTGAGACCAGAGGAGTGATAAGACAAAGTAGTCTTTGCCGCAAGGAACCTGTCTTCAGTCCTGATCACTGCAAGGTCTCTTCAAGCCCTGAGAGACCAGCGTGGGCTTCATACAGCCTAGAAGAAGAGCAGTTTGGGGGCTATTCCCCAGGAGAGCAGCTCCCTGCTCACTATCCAAGGCTTGAAGAGCAGATCTCTGCTCATTTCTCAAGACCTGAGGAGCAGAACCCTATACATTTTCACAGGCCTGAGGAGAAACTGTCTACACAATATGCCAGGCCTGCACTGCAAGGAATTCACTCCACATCTCTGGATTTTCCCACTGGAGATTTGGACCCCAGCAGTAGTGAAGCAGACTCGCCCCAGCACTACCAGCTCCCACACTCACCCTCTTCAGATGAGCATTTAGTCAATGCACAGTACATCCCAGCACAGCCATGCCAGGCACCAATGAGAGCCAAAACATCTCGTGCCCATGCAGCCCCTAAAACTGGGCGTGGTGGTGGTGCTTACTCCCCTGAAAGACCACAGCCCAAGCAACGAGCCATGCCCAAGAAGTGCCGCTTTAGTGAAGAAAGGACAGCTACCAAGAAACCTGGAAGAAAAGCCTGTCGCTCACAGTCAGAGAACAGCCTTCTGGGCCAGAAGGGTGTACCTGAGCGAAAGTACAGTACAGTAGAGCGGGACACAGGACGTGCAAACCAGTCCAAATCCCGTCGCCAACAGGGCAACCTTGGGCACCGCCGCTGGCGCTCTACACTAGAGCTCAGCCAAGACGAAGCCGAGCCAACACCAGAGCGAGAGGTCAGACGTACTCGTAGGTCTAGACCTGCTGCACCAACCTATGTCTACAACCAGACTCCTCAGCATCTTCATCCACATCATCCACACCACTTTCCTCATCCTCACCTTCACTCAGACTACCCACTGCACACCTCAGTGTGCCATCCAGAGGGGGGCTACAAACACCCAGGCCCTGGGGAGTGGGAGTCCAGTCTGAGTGAAGGGGAGTCTCCTGGATCCAGTTCCATGTCCAGTGATTCTGACGAGAGTGGAGGACTGGTGTGGCCTCAGCAACTTGCCCCACCATTGGCTCCTCCTTCACCCCCCACTCCCTCTGGGGTGCCACTGCAGTCCAAAGCTTTGGTAAAGATCAAAGCCTCACATGCTCTAAAGAAGAAGATCCTTCGCTTTAGAACTGGTTCCCTCAAAGTCATGACCACTGTTTGAGCTAGTGGGTTATGCATCTGTGGGGGTCTTTTCACTGTTTAGGAATATCCTGAGACAGAGCAGAACAGGTGTGAGCTCAAGCTACCTGCCTCGGATTCTAGAGAATCTGAGCCTAAAACCACCATGTACATATCTGTGTATGTGATAAAGGTGCTTGTATTTATGGTTGTACTATGATTGTAAATAAAATTCTGGGGCCATGTCTTTAAGATGTTTGTGGTTTAAGAGACACATAGAAAAAGAGCTGCAACATACAATCAAACAATCATTTGGTGTTGAATATAATTACAGTATTACACTAGTGTCTGTCAAAGAAGTCCACATTAGTACAGGAGAACAAAAGTGTTTTTAGCTGCTCCACACTGGGAGAGAGGCAAGGAAGGATCAGTGATCTAAGACTCTAATAGTCTGCCCTGCCCAGACAGATGCAGACAAAGGAAACATGCCAAGCATAATACAAGACAACTCACAGGAAGTCAAACAGGGTTATGTTCAGCACAGTGTTTCACTCCCACAATAGGAAAGCGGAGGCAAAATCTGGAGTAGATTAAATTTTGTGTGCACTATTAATGCCATTTATGTCTGCAGCATTCCACAATAATTTTATCTTAACTTGATGTGGAAAGTGATTTGTTTATTTGTGAGACACAGTGATGTGGGTGTTCCATCCTGGCCAGTGTGAGGAAGTTCACTACTTCAGCTTCACACACAGCCCACCCAAGTTTAGGTCTTTAGGGTGTAAGCGAAGGGGTGAATGTTCTCAATAAGGTCTGGTTTGGCAAAGGTGCAACTTTCAGCAAAAAACACTTACATCACTAAAACTATTGAGATAATTAACCCAGCTACACTATAATTATTATCTCAGAATTTACAAACACGTTCTCCACTGGGGGCATGTTATGTAAGGGTTGTAAAGCATTACGAGATCTTGCACATTGTGCATGCAGTTGAGATTGCCATAGTATGTACCCAGGTAGAAGGTAGAAGGTACACCAGTCTGATATCATAATTGATGATACTTGAGAGGCAACATACTCTCTCATCTGTTACTACAACACTAGCCAATCACAAGCCTATGATATCACAAGTATGCTGAAACACATTCAACTGCTCAATGATGTTGCACAAGCAGTTTGAAAAGATGTCTAGGAGGAAATGTTAGAGTTCACCCTCCCACCCTCTGTTGTGTGATACATGAGACAACTAGTAGATGGAAAATGCCAATGCTGTCAATGATGGCAATGGGAAAAAATGTGAGGAGTTGTGGCCTGTTCAGAGCACACATCATGATGGTTAGGAGAATGTTACCTTGATTACCAGGTTCTCAAGAAACAAAAACTCAGTGGCAAGGATGATAAGAGAGAAAAAGGTAAGCTGTTCTTAGAGGGAAACTACTTGTATGCCCATTTATGGACCTAGAGTCTTTTCTGATAGGATCTGTCTGTATCACAAAATTCCTGCTTTGGTCATGAACACAATTTCCTGATGTTGGCAAGACTACATGTCCTGAGCTATTAACAAACCAGTTTTCTACCATAGAGATGGTTAATAGGTACTCTGCAGGACTAAGTTGGACCCACAAGTTGACAACCAAAAGGACAATGCAATGTAGGGATGTTGAAATGCCTTTGGTGGACAGAGCTAATGCAGACAAAAGCAGAGAACCTTTGCTCATCTAAGCCTGCCTTTAGCTCCAATCTGAATAAACTCTGGGAAGAAAGAAGCTTTGTGCCCGCATCACAATATTTCTAAAACCCACTCTCTCTCCCTTTCCCCATCTGGACGTGGTTAAAGAGGCTCCCTTCAAGGCCAAGAACCTGGAGAATTTCCTGTAAAAGGGGGAGGGGTAGAGAGGGAGGAAAATGAAGACAGAAACAAGAAATTAAAAGAGCCAGAAAAAGAGGAGAAAAGGAGACTTTTAGCAATGCAGTCCCTACTCCACATCTGGCTTATATTAGAAGGAAGAAAGGGGGGTGGGGGTGGCCCATCTTCAGAAATGGGAGAAGGATAAGGGAGGGACTGAACAGAGAAGGAGCTACATTGATGGTGCTTTGTTCAAGCAGGACTACCATATTTCTTTTGCCTCTCTCTCTCTTTCTCTCTCTCTCTCTCTCTCTCTCTCTCTCTCTCTCTCTCTCTCTCTCTCTCTCTCTCTGTGAGTATGCACATGGGTGAGACTGCCCAGATTGCTGATCTCTGGAAGTAGACTGGCTGTACACTGACTGTCTGTATACCTCCTTCTTTTCTCTCATCATCTCTTAACTTCTCATTTTGCCAGATTGTCTCTATTACACATATAAAAGCACGCACTCCCACAAACCTAACTTTACTCATCTCCTCTGAAGTCCATTTACAGTCCTGGACTTATGTTATGTTTGAAACTGGTTGGCTCTGTATGCATACCAGAGTCTGGGAGTGGGGCCAAACAGAGCAGTGAAGGAAAGAGGGGGCAGAAAAAGAGACACAGTGAGAGACAAAATGGGGTCTCTGGGACAAGTTACTTTTTAAACAGCTGCACTATGTCCACCAGTCTAAACCTGTTCCCAGCCCCCAAAGCTGGAAGCAGAGGACAGAGCAGGACAAATTTTGATTGACAGTGGCTCTGCACTGTGTATGCCTGAGTATATCTGACAGCTTGACTACTTAAAAATCCCATAGGTAATCCCTCAGCCCTTATAAATGATTGGACATGATTCTAAGACCTACCGAGCTGACTGTGTTGAATTTTACACCGACATTTTTAGGAATACTATTGGGAAATAGTGGATGTTTGAGCAGTTATATGTCTAAAATTAGTGAATATAATAAAGTTTATAAAGTGTTGTCACTGAATACTCAGCAGCTGCCATGACTCCCATGGTCTTTGTGTACATTCAGATTATAAGGTCTATCCTGAATAAAACAGGAACTTTCTTCCTCTTTCTGTTTACTAAGTTCCAGCTGCATCTTTCTTTGGCAAACTTTCCAAAGAAATGAGATCCTGACTCATTGACTGGAAGGAACACTATGTTTGATGGCTCATGGCTCATCATGCTCATCATATACAGAGGTCTGCAATAGGACTGTGTTGGTTGTGTCTAACTCTGTTTTACTGATCAGTTGATTTTATTGCGCCCCCATGTGACTGAAGTAATAAACGGACATTTGTATTGCTATATCTTTTCATAGGGAAATTGACTTGGAGAACCAGGCAATATAAGATTCAGATAGTATTATTTGTGAGTAGTGCTCATTTTTTTACCTTTATTTCTAATATTATACTCCTAAAATAACTTGGGTTAATTGTTTTTTAAGGGCCGAATGTAAGTAGGATCATCACCTGTACCTGTTGTGTCCGCTTGTATGTAGGCAGTCTGGTGATTTCCTGGTGAATTCCTACTGAGGAGAGAGATTTATTACTTTAATAAGAAACACCAGGAAGGGTATTGTGTCTGCTATGATGTCTGTCTTATATAAAATCTGCTAACACATTTTGGGATCAAAGTAAATAGAATAAAAGGAAATCAGTAATATATTGTAGATACTCAGTAATGAAAATATTATGAAAAAGACTGCATACAATGTGTTATTCACTGTGATAAATAAAAAGAGTATAAATGTATATAAAGTAGCTCATTTTGAAAATTGAGTCATTTTGGCATATACACTGTAAATTTAGTTAGTTGAACTTACTTTAAAAAACAGGCAAACCAACTGCCTTAAGAGAAAAAGAAAAAAAAGTAAAGTGGAATAGGAATTATATGTAACAAATAAGCATTTGTTAGTACAACATACAATTCCTATTACACTTTACTTAAACGTTTTTAATGGCAGTAGGTTTGCATGCTTTTTTTTAAAGTAAGGTTAATACATCAGAATTGGCAGTGTATTTTGTCCCCCGAGTACTCCTGTATATTTGGGTATGTTCCCTGTCTCTAACTCACTAAGTGAACTAATCAGCTACTTAACAGGCTTGAACCAGACAGGATGAGATACAGTAGAAAAAAACAGTAAAATGTACCAGTGTTGAGAAACTTATAAGTACACAGTTACACACTATAATTAACAGTAGTTCATAAAAAACTCATTAATCTGCTGGATAAAAAAAGCTCCATTTACATCTGCTATTCAGGGATATACACAATATAAATAGCAGTCTGTTATGATACATGGTGGTATGGTATTTTGGAGAGCTCTCTAAACATTTAGATTTTTTAAAAATCAGGCCTTTTTACCATGTACTCACATTCCACCCTATCCCTCTAGTCTATACATTATAAAGTATTTGAATCTATTTAACAAATACTTATATATTTTTCTACAAATACCACAATATGGTGCAGTATATGGAGCCTTTCATGAAAAGTACACTGTTGTTTACAACACCTACAGAAATTTTTTTTGTGATATTGCCCTATCAGCCCCTAAAATAAAGGTGTTAATGCTGGTTGACTAGTCTGCCAGTTAAGTTAAAACTGAGGCCAGTATTTGTTTATGTGGCCCTCTGAAAATGATGCAGAGTCTGAATTTCTGTATTGAATTTCTTTGCAAGACCTAAGCACAAATTAGTACATGAATTTGACTTGGATCAGAATTTGGATGTACTTTCTCCTCAATGTTTTAATGTTTTAGGGTTTAAGAATTATAAACATCCTAAAATGTCTCAGAATTGGAGCATCTGTCAGTTACGAATGAAATCAAAACTGCAGTTCCATTGCCTGTTAACAACACTTTGAAGGAACTGCATTCCGTGACTGTAGCGCTCTATTTTCCTCTATGTTCCCCTGAAATAGGTTTGAAATAGTGTGATGACTACTGGCATTTATATATGTTTTTTGCACAAAACACTTTATCATTTCAATTTCGATATTGGCATTGAAAAACATTTTGTATTTTGGAATTCCTCTTGGTTCACATTTCACCTTAGATGTGAATGAGTGTACATGGTACCCTACAATTGAATGGTGTCCCAATTTATTCCCTCCTCACAACCAGTGTTTGCAAGATAGACTCAGGATCCAACATCACGACCAGGATGAAACAGTGACTGAAAATGAATGAATGAATGAATAATATACAGTGCATCCGGAAAGTATTCACAGCGCATCACTTTTTCTACATTTTGTTATGTTACAGCCTTATTCCAAAATCGATTAAATTCATTTTTTTTCCTCAGAATTCTACACACAACACCCCATAATGACAACATGAAAAAGGTTTACTTGAGATTTTTGCAAATTTATTAAATATAAAAAAACTGAGAAAGCACATGTACATAAGTATTCACAGCCTTTGCCATGAAGCTCAA
>JAQQZR010000009.1:12382232-12427129 GCA_030068235.1 Notoglanidium macrostoma | reverse complement strand
CTCTCTCTCTATCTATCTATCTCTCTATATATATATATATATATATATATATATATATATATATATATATATATCATTCAGTTTAATATTACTAAATGTTATATATATTATATGTTATATATTAAATGTTATATATAATGTTTAATGTTTAGAATATATATATGTAGAAGGAAAATATTTGTAAATTGCTGTGAAGTATCACGTGAAGTGTCTTTTAAATTAATTTAAAGTAGTCTTTGTAGTATATACCATGATTATTTAGTGAAGTGCATAAAGGTAGAACTGGGTGAAACATCTCAATTTAGAATTGCTATGAAGTAAATAACAATCTAAATCTAAAAAGCTATAAAAGAGTTACATCATGATGCTTTCCAGTCTCAAAGTGGGAGAAACTAAGATGTGGTACATGCCATTGAAGAGAAAGGGCAAAGTATTAATAAACAGAAAAATAAAAAGGGAGTGACAAGGCAATGTGTTGTAAAAAGTACAACAGAGGGAGGGCAACAAGTTAGTAGGAGAGTCAGAGAAAGAGAGAGAGAGAGGGAGAAACAATGCAAGTTCTGCCCTCTGAGAGAATCAAGAGCAACAGCTGTTCAGGACAGACCCACCACAGGACACAGGGTGAAGACATGCAGACATACTGAAGACTGGATGACTGTGATGAAGGGATGAAGAGCGGGGCTTCTGTGCAACTGGATTAGAAAGTGAGTCCCACTAAATATGTGGTATTCAGGAAGGGAATAGAGCAGGAAACTAACGTGGAACTAGGAGGAGCTAGATGGACATTTAGAAGAGGAACTCTGACAACTGAATAATGAAACATAAATGAAAGCAACAGCACAGTACCTGAGAGACAGAGAGTGACAGAAGTAGAGAGAGACAGAAATACAGAGAGAGAGAGAAAGAGAGAGAGAAAGAGCAGCAGAAACAAGGGGGTGGGAGACACACACCAAAAAAGGGCTTGAGCCAGAGCTGGAATCAATGCTTGCTGGACAAATGCACAGACGCCAGGGGAGAAGAATAAGGCAACAACAGACAGACAGTGAGAGAGAGAGAGAGAGAGAGAGAGAGAGAGAGAGAGAGAGAGAGAGAGAGAGAGAGAGAGAGAGAGAGAGAGACAGGGAGACTGATTTGTGAGGAGTATTAAATAAGAATTGGGTAGGGTTGGGTAAAAAGGATTGGGTAAGTGTTTTAAAGTATGTCCAGTATGTTTTGGTAGGTCAGCGGTAGTGTACAGATTTATAGGAGTGGGTAAATAGGGAGTGTACTTTATTTGAGGCTATGGAATAGAGCTGCAGCTGAACACAGACTGTAAGCTGTGCTGCACCACCATGTCCACGGGCCCCGGGCCCCGAGAGGCCCCTCTGGCCAGAGAGAAGCTTCTGAAGGAGCCTGGTGTGACAGTGAAGAGCTCAGCTCATAGTCCTGTGGGACTTCAGACACTACTCGACCTGCTGGTTGGAGTCTACCAGGAGTTCCAGTCCTCCAATTCAGCCAGAGATCGATACATCAGATGCTTCCTTCAGTGGGGTCAGTAGTGCTACCTCAGTATGGGTGTGTGTGTGTGTGTGTGTGTGTGTGTGTATGTTTGGTTGCTTGGTAACTATGTTGAGCTCCAGTGGGCTCAGGAAGGATGTAGCTGGGAAGTGAACATGAACACAAGGTCATGAAAGGGAACACTGTTCTGAGGTGATGTGGTCATGTGGATGAGAATGTGCCAAGGTCGCCATGTGTTCCAGAACTTCAGGGATCATCACAAGACTCTTTGAAAATTGTATTTGTGTGTATGTGCTGGATGGGGGGCATGCTTTTATATCTTGGTGGGGACATTTGGCTGATCCATCCACTGTTTGTTTAACAACAACAAAAAATGCTGCATTTATTAAAAAACAAAAACACCTAAATGAGCCAAAAGCTTCCTGTTGGATACCTTAGGTTAGGGTTGGGTTAAGGTGTAAGCATAGCACTTATTAGCCGCATTAATAATTACAACCTAACTGTGTCTGTGTAGCTGATGAACCAAAGACTTACGACTTAACCAAAGACTTAAGCTGAAGTGCCAACTGTCAATGGTTTATGACAAAATTAGCTGCCCTGTCACATCCATTTATGCCCCACACACATACACATTGTTCTGGTCAATCCATACATGGAGGTCTGTTGGCCATGACTTCATGACTTCATGAGTGAGCAACAGATATAACCAGAATCAACACACACAGGAACAGGCTATTACAAACTCACCCTAGTGTACGCTTACACTAGGGAAAGATGGGTATCACTCCACACCCTTCCTCCTGTATACCACTTCCCCCCTCCAGTGGAAGTTATACCATAGTTATGTTATGCTATACATGTAGAGTTGATGTGTAGACACTTTAATGAATGATATGCATGACTGCATGTGTGTGAATCTGTGAGAGCTGGCACAATGCCAGAACTACTGAATCACTGTGTATCTAACAGGTGCTGGAATACCAGTGGCCACTGGATAGAACAAAGCCCCAGCAAAGGCTGAGTTATTTTTTGCTTAAGTTACAACTGAGTCTCCAGCTCCCACATAGTGTCAGCTGCCAGTACACAGTCAGTCACCCTGTGGAAAACTTGTTTATGTATGTCATGGATAAAGAGAAGAGAGAGCAAGAGCGATTCATCGACATTGTCTTTGTTATAGAGATATTTCCATTTATGTGGCTGGCAGGTTGCTCGGCTCTGTTCCACTGGAGGGGGGAAGTGGTATACAGGAGGAAGGGTGTGGAGTGATACCCATCTTTCCACAAGCATGCCAAGGCCTCAACATCAGCACCATGACTATGTCACTGCCCCAATGTAGAATCTAAGTGTTTAGGGCTATTAGGATAAGTGTTTGTTCAACAGATGACACTGGTTAGAGAAGTACAAAAAAGTGGATAGAATTTGATAATGCTGAAATGTTCAGTGGTCTGTGTTTGCACGGCTCCAGCTTCATCATGACCCTTAATGGATAAGCAGTATAGATAATGGATGGATGGATGAAGTGATTGCATATCTCCCACTCTGAACTCAAGTTAAAGTGGAATAGTATAAACTTCACAAGAAAGACTCACTAACATGCCCTAAACCACTCACTGATTTTAGTTACATTTGGTAAATTAGTACCACTTTCACTACAGAAACTAAGGAATGTGGGAAAACATTAGCGAAGGCTAACTAATTGATTTATATATCAACTATATACCTAATATATCAAATGTTAGCTAGCATGATTATAACTATGCTTAAAGCTGGCTGTCACAATACAAAGTGTCTTGATTAATACAATGTGAACTTATAGATGGTGACACTGATGATATTAGGTCTCATTCTCACGGCCACATCTGTTAAAATTTGGATTTGTTAGGAATTTAGATAAATTCTTTGACCTTTGATGCTGTCTGATGCTAAAAGGCCACTTTATGACTTTACAAATTTATTATTATAGAGAAATGTAGTGATGTAGCATTTAAAAATGTTCCCTAATGTTGTAGGTAGAGAAATCCAGATCACTGCAATATATTTTGTCACTAGAAATGAATGTGTGAACATGTGTGGAGATGTCAGCATGAATCCACACACATGCATGCCCACACAGACAGTGTGTGTGTGTTAGCTAGGAGATGAAAAACACTACTGATACTTGTTTCCCAGTAAATTCTGTACAATGGTGTAGAACATGAGCCCTTATACATTAATTGATCATGAATGGATTTTCTGTTGTGCAGGGATTTGCACAAGTGCATAGTCCAAAGGTTTATTTTAAAACAATGTATATGGTCATGAGTGAATCATGCCATAGTCATTACTCACTTCTCACACAATAAATGCAATCAGGTGGCTGTGTATCTTAGCAACAGTCATAACATAAAACAACATAGGTGACTTGTCATAGATTAGACCCTCATCTTCCCTGTAGTTGTGCAAGAATTACTTTTCTAGCTAATAATCTTGAAACATTTCCTAAAATATTACCATTCACATATTGTACATTGTCTCCTGAAACTTTAAACAGCTCAACCAACATCCTGAATAATGTCAATCAATCATTACAACATGGAGTTTATCAGCAGGCCAGCTGACAAGAAGATATTTTGAAACTGTGTATACTTAGATACTGTATGCCTATCTTTAATTTACAATTTTGAGCAGAATAACCAAAAATGTACAGTATTGCCTATACAGGTAGCTAATACCACAAGTAGTTTAATTGCCACATTGCATGTGAGTTGTCTGTACTGAAGCACAACAAAATGTCTTCTTTAAATTATGCATAAGTTCTGATTAACTAGCACTACCTACTTGTTTTTGTTTTCCTTATACCTGCAGTTCATATACCAACACAAGAATCTTCTTGAGCTCTAGCTCTAGCTGTTGGCTGCTCTATTTTTTAGACAAGATTATCTCATTTAAGTGGTCAATAATACTGCATTGAACTGGTAATATTGTTTCTAAACATGATTCACTGTCTTTAAGAGTCTTTCACTCAAGGCTCAGATTTGGAAACTTTGTTATATAATATTTATGTCTGGAGGATTGGGAAAATCTTTAACACGCTGAAATGTTGGCATTTTCTACTATATGCAGTTGTAAGAAATGCATCACAGACATGTTGATAGTCTGACAGCCAATAACAAACTAAAATAATTAGTCTTATGTCCATTTCACTATGGTATGAAAATGGAGCGGGGGCCAGGGGGTTCTGGACACAGGATAGAAGATGCAGCATGGCTGTGGTGTGGCAGGTCCAACTGGTAAGTCATGTCACTGATCTTCCTGAGAGTTTTGTAAGGCTCAATGTATTTGGCCCCAAGCTTATGACAACTGGCAGAGCCTTGGCTGTCCTTTGTGGCCAGCCAGGCCCGATCCCTTGAGTTGTAGTTAGCGGTCCTACCCCAGCACTGGTCAATGAAGGCCTTAGTTTGGCACGCCACCTGTTCCAGACAACCGTGGGCCTGCTCTCACACATGCTCACTCCAAAACCATTCATTGACAGTGGGAGCCTCTATGGGAGCTGCATTCCAGGGGAAAAGTGGTGTCTGATACCCCAGGATGCACTGAATAGGGGTTAGGTTGCTGAGTGCTGCAGTGAATTCTGGTCATATTCAGCCCAAGGAAGAAACCTGAACCACTCTCCCTGGTTCTCTGTACAGTATGCCCTGAGGAATCACCTCACCTACTTGTTGGCCTACTCTACCTTGCAATTATGTTGCTGCATGAAGACCCCCCTGGAATATGGTCAACAATTGCTTTCCAACCTCTCCTTCCTCAGGACAGTGCTTGAACACATGGCAGAAGAGTTCAAGGAAGTGGTCAAAAGAGGCCAAAGCCTCCTCACCTGATTCCCAGACCTAGGTAGCCAACTGCAGCACCTTAACCATTAGCATGCCGATGAATTCAGCTCCCTTCTGCTGGGTGGTCAATCAGCATGGCTTTCTAAGTACAGGGCACTCTGGAAAAGGAATCCCTTGCACTTGGATGGTTCGCCATTGTACTTGTCAGGATGAGCAATGCCTGAGATGAAAGGCTTGGTGTTGGCTGCAAGTGTCGGAATGACAGCATTGGTGAGGCATATGAGATGCTCCTCCAACTCCTCCAGATACTGGTGATGCTCCATGAGAAGCTGTCTCTGTGAAGCATTCACTGAGAGCCCACTGGACTCCCTTGCTTCGTCCATAGGGAACGACGAAGTGTTCTGTCAGGTAAGCAGACAGGCAAAGGATGTAAATGCAAAGGGAGTTTAATTAAAGGAGGCAGGTAAACACAGTCCAGAAACATGGATCAATAGGCAAAATCAAAAACAGGCAATGGTCAAAACACTAGGCTAGTCAAAAATTAAGTTCAAGCTTCAAAACAATGGTCAAAATTCAGAGAGACAATAGCAAAGACACAAGGCTTGGTGTGCACATGAAAACAGAATACAACACTTTGCAATGAACTCAGGAAAAAAGGGAACTTAATGTGGCTGTGACTTAACTCAAGAGTTGCATAGGCAGAAAGTTAACTTGAGTTAAGCCAACTTAACTCAAAACAGGTGCCATTAATAATCAGGGTATTGTTTCCGGGGGAACATCAAAGGAGTGCTGGGAGTTCCAGTCCTCAGAGGCCCTATTTGAAGGCTACTGAGACTGCTGGGAAATGGAGTCTGTTGAGTGCTGAGACAGGGAAGCAGGTGACAGCAGTCATGTGACTCTTAGCATTCATTGAGTGAGAACAGCACACTTAACTAGCAAAGCTTTAAAGAGCTTTAGGTAAACTAACTATTACCACTGTGTTTATTATACTGGCCCATTACTCAACACCATCTTTGCAGGAAGCCTAGCAAAATTAAAGTGCTTTGGTGAAATATATTTATGGCTTCTTACAGATGAGGACTTAAAATATCTTATGGGTATAAACCACTATTTTGGCCAAAACCCAATTTTCATATTTTCTGGCTGCCAGAATTCAGCTACAGTGACAAATAATGTTTTTTTTTCCAGGCCAGTTCACACATATATGCTTCTGCAAGCAAATTTACATAAAGAAAAAAACATTACATGGTCCTAACATGTTTCATTCTTATTATACCTCAGTGAATTTCCAACAATTGCAATTAACATTTTTTAAATGAATGATACATTTTGCTTTTTAACCATTTATAATTAGGAATGTCTATGACAAAAGTTCATTCCTGTTATTATTTATTTTATAGCAGGTATAATCAGACGTTTCCTCACCGGCCTCTCTTTTCTTCTCTCTGTACAAGTTAATAAGACACAAACAAACAAACAAACAAACAAACAACAGCAAGAACAAAAAAATTCACCTTCTTGTGTTACCTAAAAAAAGACCCATCAAAGTCATCTGTCCTGAAGACTTTCCTATGGTAGAAAACTTACTGAATGTTACAAAGCATTGGCACTGGAGACTCCTTCCATGAACGTTACATTTATGGAATATTTATGGAAATTTAAATACTAAACTGTCTTCTTACAGAATGCCATGTCAAAGATTATGTTTTTATATGTAAATAACCTGGGTTTTTTTTTTTAACACATTTATTATTAGCCTACGATTATGTATATCATCCATCATACAGTTACTTCTGAATGAGCCATTATAAATAATAACCACTTTCTATCCAATCAGATTTAATAATTCTACAGATATATGGCATATTTGATAAATATAACATTCTTCTTTCTTTCATCTATATATGATATGTCCCAAAGCTTTTTCTGGGCTTAGCATCTGATTCACAGGACTGTTAGTTTTCTAGCAACATAGTTTGTGTAGGTCAAAATTTCTTTTTGTAAAAGGTAAAACCAGTGTTTAAACAAAGTGAAATGATAAGCATTATGAAAGACTTGTTCTTTGTACTAAGTTCAAAGTACAAAGCGATCACTTAAGTATCCAGTCATCAATTAAATACAGTTACGTCACTTTCTACCTAGGGGAGTTTTGGAATGGAACAGATTTTACCCAAAATTTTCTTCATTTTTATTCCAACCTGCTTCTCTTTCTCCTCCCTGTGTTTATCTACTCCTCTAAAGTTTATCTCCTCTAAACTGCAATCTCTTTCAGTTTATCTCTCTATCAAAAACTTCTTTTAACTTCTCTATATCCTAAATCTCTGCCCAGTACCCCAGATATAAGGTTTGTCCCACTGCTCTCCTGCGTCAGTTACTATTGTGAGAAGTGTTTGGGACATGGAGAAACACTTCTGGAAACTTCTTTCCACTAAAACAGTTTATACTGTTGCCTTGCTCTCACTCACATTCCTCTCGTGTATGTGTGTGTCTGTGTGTATGAGTCTGCAATCCAAAGCACTGGAAAACTTGCCTTAAAAAAGTCTTAGGCAGTGGCAATCTATTCTTAGCAACATCTGTTCTATTTCTGAACATGTCTTTCTTAAAGGGAAACTGTTTCCCCTTTTAATAGAGAAAAAGGCTTGACTCTTAATTAGGAATAAGCTTACCTAAATGCAAATGTAAGAAGGGAAGTGGCATTGACAAAAAAAAAAAAGGGTTAATGGAATATCTGCAGGTTATGGTTCATCAAATGACTACTGAAAAAAAACAGAATGCCATTAATTTTTCGTTCATTGATGATAAATGTCTGAAATACTTTAAAAGTGTATTACATTCTTTAATATCCCAAGCAAAAAGATCACAGATTTATCTTTCACTTGTGATTCAGCAGGGCTGTAAATGTGGTTCAACATGCAGATGTCTGATTTATCATTTCTGGTTCCTTTTGCCACTTCCTAGAATGCAGTCTCAGGGTCATTAGTAAAATAGGAAAGCTTGCACAAAAGGTATTGCTGGGAATTGAACTCTGGCTGTGTACAGGGTAGCAGTGCAATTATCTTGTCTTATTGCAAAAGCCTGAATGGAGTTGCTGGTAGATTATTTGTTTAATGTTTACTATCAGGGTTCAGTTTTGATGCATATACTCATAATTAAAATCAAGTTAATTCAAAGTGTTGCTTTCCAGTGGCCTTTACAGGTTTTAAAACATGTGGTGGCAAAGGAGTGCCATCATGTGACTATGTATGGGCTTGTTACTCAGTACAAATGAATTAATATGCAATAAAGTTCAGAGTTGTTTCATCATTCCTAATACTCATGGGATTTATTAAAATGTTATTTAAATCAATATGAAATATGCAGTATATGATTCATTAAATCTGGTTATATCACATCACATATATACTGCTTATATTGAATTATTCAGTCTGATTGGTTAGAAGGTATAATTCAAGTCACACAGGTTTATATTAATGTGCTTGTTAGAATATGTTATTGTTTCTATAGGAACAAAAACAATTCTGTAGAATGGTTCATTTAACAAGTTCATGTCAAGTTTTCCACCACAGAAAAGGCTAAGGATGGAGGACCTTGTGGTTTTTCTGCAAAAAGATGATAATCTTATTAACTTCAAAAGAACTGTTTATAGCTGCTACAATACAAGTGATAATAAGAACTTGTTTTGCTGACATTCCACAACATTGAATGTTAAAAATAATGACATGATCTTTAATAAATAAAGAATTGTAATAATTGGAATAAGATGGGGTCACATTACCGTATAGTTATTTTTCTACAACAACAAGCCCTGTTGTGTATTACCCCTTACGTGAATTGGACTATGATAATAGACCCGTTGAGGTAGCAAGGCTCATTTTAATGTTGTCAGCCATGTGGCCACAACCCTGTTATCTCACCTGCTGCTTCACCTGCCTTCACCACAATACTTAACTTGTATAGCGAGCATTGAAAATAAGGTGACAGCCAATCACAGCTGACATTATTGCACTCCTCTTGTCCAATCATAGCGGAGCCTCTGGTGAGCCAAGTGAAGAAGACACGCATAAAAAGGGATGATTTCAACATCTTGAAGGTGATTGGCCGAGGGACCTTCAGTGAGGTGAGAGGTTGGAGACATTGACCTTTTATTGTCTAATTAACAGTGTATTACAGACAAGTGCATTAGATATAAGCATGTGAATATTACAGTTGGATTTTTGCAGGTTGCTGTGGCTAGAATGCGCAGCACTCTACAGGTCTATGCATTAAAGATAATGAACAAATGGGACATGCTTAAGCGTGGAGAGGTAAAACACTTTGCATACTCTTTAAACTTCTGTACAGTCCTATTTTTACTACAGTATCAAATCATTAAGTATTTCTCTTCCTTTTGCTTTCTTTCTCTGTGCTTATGTGCAGACAGCATGCTATCAGGAGGAAAGGGAGGTTTTGCTAAAAGGGGATCGTCGCTGGATCACCCAGTTGCACTATGCCTTTCAAGATGACAATTACCTTGTATGCTTTGCTAGAAAGCACACATTTCATCTTCCTTTCATCTTGTTGGTTCTTATGAAATACCTCAGGACACCGTGCACTCCATACACAGATTAATAATGTTACCTGTGTGTTTTTCTGTTGCAGTACTTAGCAATGGATTACTATGTGGGTGGAGACTTGCTGACGTTGCTTAGTAAGTTTGGTGACCATATTCCAGAGGACATGGCTCAGTTTTACTTAGCGGAGATGGTGATGGCTATTGACTCAGTCCACAGACTGGGCTATGTCCACAGGTAGATTTGTGTGTGTAGTAGTGGGATAGATTGATATGCTGGATGGCCAATGAAATTAGCTGATTAGCTGATTAAGGTTCTTATCTGCGTTGGTGGCAATTACAGCAATACAGCACTGTTAATATCTGTTTGAATGTATAGGAAAAGTCATGAAAGTCATGCTATTTTGAAGACGCACTAAACAAAAGACAATTTGGAAAATAATAAACCCATACAATTTATTTGGAAAGTTTAGTGGTGTCTCATGAGTGGTTGTGTTGTCAGAATTTGAATTTAAAATCTGATGACTGAAAAACATGAGACAGTAGTGTCATTAATGAGCTCTTTTGAAGTTGTAAGTAGTTATTAAGTATTTATGAAGGGCCTGTGTTTTAAAATTTATATTGTAAATATTTTTATAATGATAACTGTTTCTACTGTTTATTTGACTATAATTAAAGTAATCCTGTTTACCAAAGCTACTGTTTATCACACCTTAGAACATCATTATCAGTGACAAAATATTTTTCAATAGATATAAAAGTTTATAGACCCCTGTAAAAATTGCAGGTTTTTGTGATGTAATAAATGAAACCAAGGTTAGACCGACCTCTTGACTGAAGCCCCAGTCCCAGCTGAAGAAAAGCAGCCTCATAGCATGATACTACCTTCACTATGGATCAACATGGGTATGGTGTTCTTTGGGTGATAAGCTGCCTTGTTTTTGCTTCAAGCATATCTTTTATAATTATGACTTAACATTTCTACCTTGGTCTCATCAGACCATCACAAATTTTGCCACATGTTTTGGGAAATTTTAGGCAGGCTTCAATGTGTTTTCATAAGAAAGTGCTTCCATCTAGTCACCCAACCCTGTTACTCAGATATGTGAAAAATACGAGAGATTGTTGTCACATGCAGGGAGTGATCAATACTTGTCAGATATTTCTGCAGCTTCTTAAATGGTGCTGTAGATCTCTTGGCAGCCTTGTTGGTACTTTTTCACCTTGTAATTTTGTCAATTTCCAATGCACATCCTGTTCTTTGTAATGTCACTGTAGTGCAGCCATTTTCTCTACTTGTTGATGATTACTTTCATGGTGTTCCATGGTAGATCTAATGTTTTGGAAATTCATTTGTACCCCTTTCCTGATTGATACCTTTTGACAATGAAATCCCATGCATGCTTTGTAAGATTTTTGGAGACCATGTCTTCAGCAGCTAGAGGAAACCTGGTGTGTAGACGTTTTGTATCTGCTGTATATCTAACAAGCACCAGTGTGTAGCATTATATTTGGCTGTGTGAGGATGTGGTGTGGTATAAAATCTGTGCTTTTTTCTCTAGAGATGTGAAGCCTGATAACATCCTGCTAACAGCAGATGGACATGTGCGACTGGGAGACTTTGGATCATGTTTGAGACTGCAGGATGATGGCTTGGTGAGGTCACAGTGCTTTATCCAGGAAATGCTACATGCATAAGCTGTCATAACCTATTATCTGGCCTCATATGCTCTTTCTCTTGAGTATTTAATATTTAACTTAATCAGGCATAATAAATATGTGTAAGTAAACAGGATACATGTGTCTGAAGGTATATGTGTGTGCAGGTTCACTCTTCACTGGCTGTAGGTACTCCAGACTACCTGTCTCCAGAGATCTTGCGAGCAGTAGAAGGTGGAGGAGGCTATGGTATAGAGTGTGACTGGTGGGCCCTTGGTGTTTGTGCATATGAGATGCTACTGGGGACCACACCTTTCTATGCAGAGTCTCTGTCTGAAACCTATGCAAAAATTATCCATTTTCAGGTAAATGGAGAGAATGAGACATGCAGAAATGGAGAGAAATTAATTTACAACATGTCCTCACACATCAGTTCATCAGTAGTAAAAGAGAATCAGAATTTGTTTATTGTCTTGGCCTGTGTATGTGTTTTTGTCTGTACAGGATTATTTTGAGTTCCCTGCATCTGCCATAGAGATTTCTGAGGAAGCACGTGCCCTGATTACAGGTTTGCTATGTGACAGGAATGAGAGACTGGGTGCAAATGGCTCTGCAGATTTCCGGAGTCATCCTTTCTTTACCGGACTCAAGTGGAGTGCCCTGCACCAGTTGCCTGCTCCGTATCAGCCTGAAGTTGCCAATGCGACAGACACCTCCAACTTTGATGTGCTGGATGACTGCCTCAGTGAAACTGTACCTAAATTTGCATTGTATTTTATGGTATTTCATTGTGCAACTATGGTTACTGAGCAAGATATAAATCACTGGGATCTAAGGATCATGCCTGTGTGTGTAAATTTATTTTGTAGGAAACGCTAACTGATGTAATGGACAGGGCACCTAAAGGAATTCATCTAGCATTTGTTGGATATTCTTATACAGCTACCAGGTGATAATTCTCTATAATAATAATACTCATTGCCTTCATTATTAATCATGAGTTCAATATATTGTTCTGTATCTCTTTCTTTCTTTTTTCTTGATTATTTTCTTGTCGAGTTTATTTCCTTACATTATCTGGTCCCCAAGAAAAAATGTCTGCTGCACAAGCAAGCTAATAAAAGTCCAATAAACAATAAAATGGCAATCATACTTTTCCCAGATAGCTGCTGTCTTATTCTACAGGGGCTTTGTGCTTATTTTATTCCTTCATTCTTTTCTTACAGAGAAACAGGAGCTGTAGACCGCAGCCAAGACATCATGATGGAGATTGACCAGCAGCCAGTTCTAGAGTCTCTGTACCTGCACGAGAAATTGGTATAAGAAAACAACATCAACAATGACATCAGTCTTAATTCCATTATTATTTCACCAGGAAAATATCTCCCAAGTCTAGCAACACTAAAAATTTTAATAATTATTAAACCCACACCCACCCACACCCACCCACACACCCACACACCCACACACACACACACACACCCACACACACACACACACACACACACATACAAACATTCAATTATTTAAAACCCCAGTTAGCCAGTAATTCAGTTGAAGTGTATAGATCACTAGTCATTTCTGACTAGCACTTCATCCTAGGATGGGTAGTGGGTAGCATGTAGCATGCATCCCATGTTTGATCCTGAGCTCAGGTTACTGTCTGTGTGAAGTTTCTCATGTTCTCCACATGTCCCATGTCCATGTGGGTTTCCTCTGGTATCACCCCAGTTTTGATCCAGACTACCAAAATACTTGATGGTAGATGGATTGGCTACACTAAATTGGCCATAGCTGTGAATGAGTGTGTGAATAGAGCCCTGTATCTAACTGGTGACTCATCAAGGCTGTATTCTCACTGCACACAAAGTGTTCCTGCAATAGGCTCGAGATACATCCTGACCAGGATAAACGCAGTTACACAAGATCAATGAATGAATGAATGGATGGATGGATGGATGGATGGGTGGGTGGATGGATAGATGGATGAATTGATGACTTCTCCATCCTGTTGAAGCATTCTATGAAGGACAGGTGTACATTTATTCATTTCACAATACACTATCTGCTCAAATCACATGACTCTGTAATTCCTCTTTAATAAGACTGAGATATCAGCTCATATAATCCTTTTGAAAAAATAAGTGTCTACAAAACATTTTGGCGATTATGTAAAATTAAGGCATTGAGTTGCCCATGATACCAGCTCTGTAGAACGCAGACTTTGTTATGATATTCTTGAAGACAATATTGAGTGTGTCTGAAAATTTCAGAATCAAATTTGGCAGCTCAGGGAGCCTCATGAGGTTGCAACACAGACAGATTTTCCCTTGGCCCTTGAACACAGAACTGTAGAACCTTCAACCACATCAGATACTGAACAGAGCAATGTCCAAATCCAGGAATTACAGAGGTAAACTACCTGTCCTACTTCCCTGCATTGCATTTGCATTTGCCTGTTTGTTCCTCATCTGCTCTACTTTTCTCTCTAACCCACTGCCCTACAAATCATACAGCCATTCCTGGCCCACTGACCTACTTGTCTCCAAGTGCACTTGGGGACCTTAACATGTGCTTGCTTACTTTTGTCAAACCTGACCAAAAGACCATATCCACAAGTGTGGATCTTGGAGCAGGCCTTAATCCTCCTACTTTTCTTACCTTCCCTGCTTCTAAGCCATTTATGCCACCTATTCAAATTTGCTGTTATTATCCCACTCAATTCCTAACTGATGACCTTGTTTTCTCAGGCTACTGAGAGAGACTGAGCAGAGAAACACAGACCTGAAACAAGAAGTACAGACCCTGCGTGCTGAGATCCACAGACTCAAGGTCCAGCAGGACAAAGGCAAGAAACAAAGCCATAAGCTTACACAAGCCAAGGCGTGTTACAGAGTTAAGGAACTGGTTATTTTGTTTAGTTGTCACTTTTTGAGCATGTTAATAAGATGAGTGTCAGATTGTAGGGTCACTGAAGGATCAGAAGTACCATCATAACGTTAGGCCATTTCACACAGGCTGTGTGAAAACTTTTATTACAAAAATTAAACTGAAGCAACAACAAATAAGGTATTCTCTGACAGTACATGATTTTAAAACCAAGTGATGTTTATTTTATTTTTTTTCCCATTTACACTGAACAATTAAAAGAAAATCATAATCACTTGATTTTCAGTTAAACATGGCTGCAGGCCATTTTTGTATCATTACATGAGAAGTGTTATAATTACAAACATAAAAACTATAAAAAAATAATGACATAAAGAACCTGTTCGGGATGGAAATGCTAAAAAAACATTTGGAAGCCAAAAATGAGCTCTTTTTTAGTCTGTGGAAAAAACAATAAGCATGGAGCCATCATGTGATTATGTCTTTTAGTTAAAGATGGTTGTAAGCTTACTGTGTTTGTATCACTGTATGGGAAGCTTTATAATAAATACATAAGACAATCAACAAAATTAATGACACAAAAAACCCACAAGGGAAGGAAATGCTGAAAAATTTGGGAAGCTGAATGTTGGGCCTTTTTGTTTAGCACATAAGTACCAGTGTCTCGTGTTGAACCCATGAAAGTGCAGAGCCCATAAAATTTACTGTACTTCTTTTCTGTTAAATAACAATAACAGTGGCCACTTCCTGTTTCTCTTCAAACAGTTGAAACTGGTTTTTAGATCTGTGATGTAATGTGATGGTTCTTTTAATGATTTTATTTTTAATGGACACCATTGTCCAACAAATGTCTCATCCAAAGGCATTAGCATTTGGATCATGAAATCTTTTAGTAGAGTGGCACAGCCAAACTATGCTGGTCCTGGAGCCCAGAGGTCAATAGACCAAACCATCGAATGTTGAGAGCTGTCAACTCCATGCCTCTAACACATAGCCGGCCACTATTCCATTGATTGAGAGCACAGATAAGCAAGAGTCATTCTTCAGAGTGAATGACAGTAAGGCCATCTTAAAAATCTTTTGAATTTAGGGTCTGGGTATGGTCGGCACAGTGGCGTATGGGACAGACTCTGGATTTGTAACCCAGAGCTTTAGAGCTGTGTGCTTCATGCTTCTAACAGAAAGATGGCCAAGATACCTTTTATTTCCAGTGAAGATGAGGATTAGTGCTATAAATGATATTGGTTTGAGGTCCAGGCCTTGGACCCACTGGCCCATTGGATGAGGCAGTAGCCTTTTAAGCCAGTGATTATGCTTCACTGTGAATGACAATAAGGCTTTGGCCAAAGGCTTTTGAATTCAGTGCTTGAATGTGGTTAGCACAGAGACACAGCAGAATGCCTCTAACTCATAGATATATGACTATAAGATATGCATGTGTTCAGAACAGTGGTGCAGTAGACAGATGCTGGATTCATCAGACCTGTCTGCTTCATGCCCCTAGCCGAATAACAGCCAAGATGCCATTGGTTTACGTTGAAGATAACTGATAGTGCTCTTGAGGCTAGTCGTTTGTCACTA
Organism: Notoglanidium macrostoma; assembly: GCA_030068235.1. Taxonomy (NCBI): domain Eukaryota; kingdom Metazoa; phylum Chordata; class Actinopteri; order Siluriformes; family Auchenoglanididae; genus Notoglanidium; species Notoglanidium macrostoma. The sequence goes on along the minus strand of JAQQZR010000009.1, from coordinate 12,411,145 downwards.
AAAACCCAACCCCCAGTGGCCTAATGGATAAGGCACTGGACTCCTAACCCAGGAATTGTGGGGTTGAGTCCAATCTGGCATGCATCCTGAGCAGAGTGGCGCAGCGGAAGAGTGCTGGGCCCATAACCCAGAGGTCGATGGATCGAAACCATCCTCTGCTATGCATTGCTTACCTTATGCGTCGAACCCGAAATTTGCCAGTGTAGATGAATATGAGTCATTCTTCAATGTGAATAAGAACAAGGTCATTGCCATAGGCCGTTGAATTTAGAGCATGGAATCTTCTAGTGGAGTGGCGCAACGGAAGCGTGCAAGAGGTCCCACGACCCGGAGGTCAATAGACAGAAACCATCGTCTATTAAGACCTATCTGGTCTGTGCCTCTAACACACAGCTGGCCACTATTCCATTGATAGAGAGCACAGATAAGTATGAGACATGCTTTAAAGTGAATGACAGTAAGGCTCTATTGAATGTAGGGTCTGCTCTGATCAGCACAGCTGCGTAGCAGGCAGATGCCAGGATTGCAGCCCAGAGCTAGAGACTTGTCTGCTTCATGCTCATAACAGAAAGATGACCAAGATGCCTTTTGTTTTCCGGTGAAAATGAGTATTAGTGCCATAAACGCTATTCAGTTGAGGTCAAGGCCTGGTCAGTACAGCCGTGTATAAGAGAGCTGGTGGATTCATAAGAGCTGTCTGTTTCATGCCCCTGACCAAAAGACAGACAAGAGGCCACTCTTTTACAGTGAAGATGACAAGTAATATTCTTATTGGTGGTTCATGGCCACGACCTGAGCCCATGCGGCCCAATAGTTAAGGCCCCGGCTTTCTAAGCCAGGGACTGGAGCGTTCCATTCCCATCCATGTGTTTGCATTTGGAGCATGAACTCTTTTTCTATAGCAGCACAGCCAAACTATGCTGGTCTTGGAGCCCAGAGGTCGATAGACCAAACCGTCAACTGTTGAGACCTGTCTCCTCCATGCCTCTAACACAAGGACGGCCACTATTCCATTGATTGAGAGCACAGATAAGCAAGAGTCATTCTTCAGAGTGAATGACAGTAAGGCCATCTTAAAAAGTCTTTTGAATTTAGGGTCTGGGTATGGTCGGCACAGTGGCGTATGGGACAGACTTTGGGTTTGTAACCCAGAGCTTAAGAGCTGTGTGCTTCATATTTCTAACAGAAAAATAGCCAAGATACCTTTTATTTTCAGTGAAGATGAGGATAAGTGCTATAAATGATATTGGTTTGAGGTCCAGGCCTTGGACCCACTGGCCCATTGGATCAGGCAGTAGCCTTTTAAGCCAGTGATTGTGCTTCACTGTGAATGACAATAGAGCTATGGCCAAAGGCATTTGAATTCAGTGCTTGCATGGGGTTAGCACAGAGGCACAGCAGAATGCCTCTAACTCATAGATGGCCAATATTCCTTTGATTGAGAGCACAGAAAAGAATTAGTCATGCGTCAGAGTGAATGACAGTAAGGCCTTCTCCAAAGTCTTTTGAATTTAAGATATGCATGTGTTTAGTACAGTGGTGTAGTGGACAAATGCTGGATTTATCAGACCTGTCTGCTTCATGCCCCTAGCCGAGTAACAGCCAAGATGCCATTGGTTTACGTTGAAGATAACTGATAATGCTCTTGAGGCTAGTCGTTTATCACTGAAAACCCAACCCCCAGTGGCCTAACAGCGTGCATCCTGAGCAGAGTGGCGCAGTGGAAGCGTGCTGGGCTCATAACCCAGAGGTCAATGGATCGAAACCATCCATGGCTTACCTTATGCATCGAACCCGAAATTGGCCAGTGTTGCAGAGTGTAGATGAATATGAGTCATCCTTCAATGTGAATAAGAGCAAGGTCATTGCCATAGGCTGTTGAATTTAGAGCACAGAATCTTCTAGTGGAGTGGCGCAACGGAAGCGTGCAAGAGGTACCGCGACCTGGAGGTCCACAGACCAAAACCATCATCTATTAGGACCTGTCTGGTCTGTGCCTCTAACACACAGCTGGCCACTATTCCATTGATTGAGAGCACAGATAAGTATGAGTCATGCTTCAGAGTGAATGACAGTAAGGCCTTCTCCAAAGTCTTTTGACTTTAAGATATGCATGTGTTCAGTACAGTGGTGTAGTTGTCAACGTTTCCTTTTGTGGTAGAAAGGCCTTGTGTCAGAAACTGTTTAGGTGAATTATAACTATTGTAATTAGTTTTAATTATTATGGTTAAATTATAACTTGAATCCTACCCTTTTGTGCTCAGAATACTTGCTGAATGATATCAGATGGACATAAACCAACTCCCCACATACACAAACACAGTGGAACCTGTTATTATGCTGTGAATGTTTATGTTTAAACCTTTACCCAGAGAACAGTTTTAAATGTGTCATCCAGGAATAGTTTACTCTGAGTTCTACACCAGCCCGCTCCAATCAACAAGTGTGTCCTCATCCAGGCCACGTGACTAGAAAACAGAGCGCTGAACCACTTCTAACTGCTTCCTGCTTTCACACCAACAAGCCATTCATGAAAAAACAAGCCTTACAGTATCTTCTTTACATGTATGGAACAGGCAGCAAGCTCTCACTCTTAATTACGCATGCCATCGCACAGTAAAGCATGACCTTTCTCCTGTTGTGTGGCTTATTGGCCTATGCATTCCTCTCTCATGTGTAGTACCTAGCTGTGGGAGAAGGAGACGTGTACATGTGTGTGTTTGCGTTTTCCACAGGACTACACTAACGGCTCTTTCTTATCCAACCACAGAACTGTGTGTGTGCCCATCGCCTGTCTTTCTTCCTGCCTGCCGTGTGGAGACTTTCAGGGATGTAAGCCTGCCTCTTAGCTTCCTCTTTCTGCTTCTGTGTGAATGTAGCAGTTCGTTCTGTTTAAAATACAATATACAACATGGCTCACCCAAAAATGCCCGAAAGTACCTTTGAACTTAATAGCTTGATTTTGTAAGTGACTAACTCCTCTTGGAAGACCGAATACTTAAATAAGGATTATAAGGTAGATTTGTTTCTGCCTCATTTTTCTATTTAAAACACTGATATTATTAGTAATTCTGCGAAAAACTACTGAAGGCAGTATTACATATGAGCTCAATCTGTTATGTTGGCTAACTGTCAGTCACAGGACTTGTGTGCTAAGATAGTCAGCTAGCTAACTTTTTTACTGAACAAAATCAAAGTTTAAATAAATAATCACTGATAATTGAAAATGCCAAGTACGACATTGATATTAGTGTCTTGCAACAAAAACAAGCTAATTTAATAGCAGCTCACTAGCCAGCTACTTCTGTACTAATTACAGCACAGTTGTACGGCAGCCGCAAGCAATGTCAAATAATGTAAATTGATAACTGAATTTACTATTCCATAATTCACTGATTGCTCCATTTTGAATCCTGACATTCTGGATTGGATTTTTGTCATTTTTGTGCCTTGTGCCTTTCTGTAATAGGGTAATGCAGGAGTTCTCAAATGTTTTTCAGCCAAGGACCCTTTTTACTGTAAAATAAAGTCCAGAGACTCTTCAGTACATATTTATTTTATGAACATTTTTTAAATGTATACAGTAATATTTTAGTATATGGGCCTACTTGATTTTTGGCTATGAGGTTTGGAATAAACTCATTTTACTCAAGTGACCAATCAAATTGGCTAACAACTATGACAGCTCAATAATAAATAGAACAACTTTGATAACGTTCACAGACCCCTGGGGGTGCCATGGCCACATTTTGACAATAACTGGGTTGTAGACTATAGGTAATAGCATAGAGAAACAAGACAGTGGAAGAGGACACAGGGTGTTTCCACTGCATATGCATACATATTCATAGATTCTGATATTTTAATGAGAGTAAATCTATAAAGATGTTGTAGTTTCTTGGTTTTTTATTTGAAACACACTAAACAGTTTAATTTGACTTTCCTTTTCACTTTAATCTGTGAATTGATAATGAAAGAAGTTGGAAGAGAGAACACAGCATGTACTAACCCTGAAGCCATGACCTCTCTGTTCTGTGCTCATTGTGCTTCACCATGCTGTACTTTACACTACTTTTCATGCCTGAACTGGTGACCTGATGTTTGCAGAACTCAGCAGTGCCCCCTGCCTGCCATTACCCACTAGTGAGGCCTCTGTTGCGCCACCTGCTGCTCTTCCACAGGGTGAGTGTCGTAACATCTCACAGCACATCTACGCTTTGCTTTCACACACTTACCATGGATAGCTAGTTATGATATTAGATTTGAGAGCTAAAATCTAATATCTATTAATGGTTCAACAGTGAAACTCTTTGGGTGGAGCCATGCATGTCTCATTGATGGCATAATATGAAAGATGTATGGTTAACCTTTTAGACACTGGTATACAAAATGGACACACAAGACACAGCATACATGAAATGTAATTATCATGCTGATGGACCACCAACATTAGTGAAAATTTATAAATGTGCAGAAATCCACAGATAATGTCCGTCAGTGACATTTTTAGGTGATATATAGTTTTGCAACTGACACAGCTGTTACTCATCTCAAGAAATCGGTCCCAGCTTAAAATCATTCTGTGCATTTTTCTTACAACCATTTGTGATGCCGTTGTACTTGGTTCCACAAAATAAAAATGTAAAATATCCTTTTTTAAGGCTGATGTGGGTGCGAAAAATTAAACCTTCATTGATGTGTTTTTATCTTTAAAAGGTGAAGCCCTGCTAGCAGATGTATATACCAGCTGCCACTGACCAACGTCTCTTTGCCTCTATGTCTCACAGGTACGTTGGCCACAGGTGAAGACTGAGTCATATCTGCTGGTGTGTGCAGAAAGCAGAGAACTCCAAATCTGGGAGCGCTACTGCAGTTCTGAGCTCTCCTGAGAGCTGCTGTGTGAAGAGCTTATGTCGTGTTCTTTGTGTGATTCCAGCATGATTGTGTACTGTTCTCAGACAGCTTGTATAGTCCTGTCTCTAAAACTCTCCACACCTTACTCAAAGCCACACTGCTGAGATCCATTGACACCATTCAGGAGTACTGTATGTGTAACTGGGGTTCATTCAGTAACAAGTGAGAAGCTTAATTTGTTAATGTTTACTTTATAGGCCTCATTGATGTTCATTGATTTTGGTTTTATGCAGGCTGACACTTGATTGCACTTGTTAATGAAAAATGGGTTTATGGTCTTTCAGTTTGTATGATACTCCTTTTTAATACACAGTTAAGCTTTTGTAATGTAATTTACACAAGTACCATCTGATATATCAAAGTGTTTGTGTATATCAGGCACTGACATTAACACACATTAGCTTAGGAACAGTCAAACGAAAAAAGAGGAGAGGACATAGAGAAAGACCACTGAATCCCAGGTGTGCTTTTATAATGCACTGTGTACTGAAAAGATTTTATTATGTACAAAGATTTATTTTGTACAAAGTAAATATTAAATATATTGCACATTTAAAAGCTATAAATGTTAGCTAAGTATTACATATTTATTACAGGACTACTAAATTCTATTTGTCCATAAAATGCTTGAGTGAGTTATTGTTGTTTATGGTGTGGCAAAGACATTATTTTACCTTTATTAAGGTTTTAATGATGAATAACAGTGTTTTTTTTTTTATCAAAAAATAAAAACTGTGTGCATCCACGTTAACTGAAGTTCACTTTCATTTTCTTAACTGCATAGCCGTAATGCACTGTTTTGGGGCAGCGCAGTTTAGATGACTTATCTGAATAATATTTTGAGGTTTTTGGTGTAGAACATTGGATTTGGGATCCCAAAACTTCTCAAGAAAGTTTTTTTTTTATTATTAAAATACAAACATTCTTAACACATATAAAAATATTAACCAAGGTAAAGATTATATTAACTGTACAGGCATAATGAACATGTATGAGAATGAAATGTTTTAAATATGGAAAAAGAGTTACAAGCTCTGATATTACCCATGACCCTGATGGATAAGCAGTATAGATAATGCATGGATCTGATTTAAAATAGCAGACATTACCTAAATAAAATATTCTATACACTGTCCACCTTCACATACACTTTATGGCCAAATGTGTATGGACTGTTACTACAAAGTTAGGAGCACACGATTGTATAGCATTTTGCAAGCTGTAGCATTACAATTTCCCTTCACTGGATCTAAGAGGCCCAAATGTGTTCCAGCATGATAATGCCCCTGTGTACAAAGCAAGCTCCATAAAAGCAGAGTTAGACAAGGTTGCTTGGGATGAACTTGAGTGTCTTGCACAGAGCCCTGAGCTTAACCCTACTGAACACCTTTTAGATGAACTGGAACAATGACTTCGCCCCAGGCATTCTCACCCAACATGACCTCACTAATGCTCTTGTGGCTGAATGAACACAAATCCCCACAGCCATGCTCCAGAATCTAGTGCAGGTTATTATAATGGCAAAAGGAGGACTAAATCAGGAATGGCATGTTTAAAAAGCACATGTGGATGTGATGATCAGGAGTCCACAAACTTTTGGCCATATTGTGTATTTGTAAAACATTATGCTAGTGGGCCTAGAAGAAGCTGCCTGCTTGTGTAGTCATGTAGGCAGCCGCAGCAGAGGCTCAATGAAACAGTGCGTTGGGTTTCACATGTAAAACGCTGTGGTTGGGTAGAGCATGAAGGGTGAGATGCGAGGCTGAGTGGGTGTCTCCTGCATGTGTTTGCGGTAGTATCTGCGCAGCGCTGGACTTTCCGGATGCCTCTGACGCACATGCATGAAGTACTCGTCGGGCCGGCTGGAAGTGAAGCCGCAATCCTCACACACAAATATCTTGGAGCGGCGCTGCCGGTATGCATACTGCTGAATCACACCATGTATCTTGCGCAGGTGAGACTCCAGAGAGCAGCGCTGCGTGAAAGCCTTCTCACACAGCTCACACCTGTAGGGCCGGATACCTGCACACAGGGGTGTGTGGGTGAGAAACGGAGGGCTTCTAGCGGGAACAGATCTCTGCAAGAGGTGCGTGTGTAGAGTGTCGTCACCTGTGTGTGTGCGCATGTGCCTCTTCAGGTCAAAGGTGTCATTGAAGCCTTTGCCGCAGTACCTGCATGGGTGCCTCTTGATAAGACTGTGGCACTTCAGGTGTCGCGTCAGCATGCGCTGGAGTGGGAAAATCTTATGGCACACAGGACACTGAAAGTCTCCAGAGCTGGGGGCAGGAACCTGACAGGGGGAAAGATGTTTAACCTTAAGGAAAGACACAACAGTTTTGGTCAAACATTTTTCAGGGTTTTTTAAATTCTATATATAATGTCCTCTCTTAAACAGTAATAATAATAGAAAAAATATTTAATTCAGTGTTTTGTACACCTGGAGAAAGCATAAGCTGCTAACCACTTGACACAACATTGTGATGACATGTAAATGTAAATATGTGGAAAAAATTCCAAAAGTTTTTTTATTCCAAATTTTAGAAATAAACTAGCAAATTTTGATTGTGGTACCTAATGTTTTAAAAATTAACATATTCACCAGTAGTGTCTTGCCTTAATGTCCTAGAGTACAATGGGCTTTTTTTTTTTTTTAAATAAAAGTATAACAGTTACCTTGGCTCTGGTGGCTGAGGCTGGATCAGAGGGAGAAATTGCCTGAAAGAGACTCTGAGAAGGCTGCTGAGAGTGGCAGGGCTCAGGAGTCTCCGTTCCTGATTCATTACTGCTGGACGCGTATGGTGACTCTAGGTCAGCACTGCTAGATGTGTTTACCAGTCCAGAAGGAACATTGTGTAATGCTGGCACTGACTGCAGACCGACAATGCCAGGTGCCTTTACTGCTACTGCTGGAATATGAGTAAAAAAAGAAAATTGACATTTTAGCTAATTAAATGTATTTGGTTATTTGTTTAAAAAAGCATATATTCATTAACTGGTAGCAGATATGAATTATCTGTAACTTCAATGAATCTAATAGACAAAGTATGTAGTTACACAAGTGAAGAATGTAAGCTAGGACCCGACGACTTAAAGGATTTAAGGTGCTTGATCTATTCATAATGATGGATTAAAGTTATTTAAATCCTAAAGAATGGGTTTAATAATTTTTATAAACAGCAAGACAGACAAACCACTCACCCACAGCTCTCAGTAAGCTCTGTGATACTTTGTATTTTTAGTCATTCTCATAAATACATGTTAAATATGTTCAGATAATTAAAAAAAATGGTAGAGCACAAAAACCCTTTTTTTGAAACCCTGTCATGTAGCATGGAATATGCAAAACAAAATTTAGGTCATGCAATCTGGAAATAGAGGAAACATTGATTTGAATTTTCAGTTAAATTAGGAATAATAGACTGCTTGTTTGTTGTAAGTAAGTAAGTTGTAAAGTTGAAGTGTTAAAATCTTGAATGATTTTATATTTTTAACTGAGTATGTCATCAGTAATCTGATTCCAGAGTGAGCTGTCCAAGAGTTTTGTGGGATGACAATCATCACAAGATGAAAATAAGTGAACATTGTAAAAGTATTTCACGTCCATCTTTCTCTGCTAATTAAGATAATCTTAACATGAAAACTGGGCCCAAATCACTCAATTTCAGTTCTTTAAAATACAAAAACCACATAAAATAAAAGTTCTCTAGAAACTGCTGCATTACCTGCATTTATGTGATTGATCCAGGATGGGTTTTGAGCATCTTCCCAGGTCCATACACCACAGGCTTCCCGCTTCCTTCTCACCAGAAATGAACGTGGCATCCTTGATTTTCTTTCCTTGAGCCTCCTTTGAACCAATCTAACTACTTATGTAGCTTTACTTTTAATCTCAACTTGACAGGAACTCTAACTGGAACTGGATTTACTCCAACTCATCACCTCTACACAGACACTGTGTTCACAGCTGATATGCGCTTCAATCTTCACTGTAATCCTCCTGCGTGTATGTCTTCTAACCATCCTCCACCCCCCCACCCTATTCAGCGGTTAGAAAGCGCAAATCTCAGTGCTCATTTCCATACCTCTGGAGAGAGGCCACGGCAGCAGACACACCTGTGTGTGTGCGTGTCTTTGTGTGTGTGTGTGTGTGTGTGTGTGTGTGTTAACTGCTGCCCTGATGATTTTGCATGCCAGGTAGTGAGAATCTGGTCTCTTCATTCAACTGGTCCTTCCATGCAAATGGCCCACTGGCTCTGCCGGCATGGAGGGCATGGCCTGCCTAACAGGAGCACGCACAGCTTGGACTGCTAGTAAAATTTGGCTTTTATTTCTCGTTCCATATAATTGTCTGCTGGGTTTGAATCACCTGGGCCCAGACAAAAGCCATTCAAATCTCTTTTTTACTGTTTACTATCTGTTAACTACCCGGTTTAAAGAATTGAATGAACCTCTCTCCCCAATTTACAGGTGGCTTTTTCCTTTGTTACACAGTAGAAAGAGTGAAAAATCATTCCCGCCACGTCCAGGAGAAGCATTAAACTTAAAAATGTTCATGCGTTTAATGGATAAATGTATTCTATATATATTTGAATATGAATGGGCATGGAATATGTTTATCACTATAGCTATAAATTATAGAGAGAGGAGCTCAGAGTGATGAGCGTTAGGCTCATGACACGGAGCTCTGACTGGCAAATATGTCTGCTTGCATCATTGTTGTGCAGCCTGTATGCAAACTGTCTCTCTGCCTCTTGGATAGCAGAAGACGATGACTGAAAGTAGTTGAGTTGTCATGAACCGATAGTCTATAATGATTACTTAGTAAAATAAAATCACTAGACCACATAATTACACATAGTTCAAATGAGTAATGTAGATGACTTATTAAATATATACTTCACCTTATCATTTATTGAACCATTATTTTATACACACTGTAATACCTTTCATAACTTTTGACACTTTTTCAGATAAAATGAAAGTAGTTAATATGAGTGAAAAAGGAAAATATGTGGACCTGTATGTGTTTTCATTTGATGCTTATATTTTTTTGTATATTATAAGTAAAACTTACTATTTGCATATATTTTCATCCTTGTCCAGCACTAGCATTACCAACTGGGGCCTATACTATTGTATTTATTCATGGATTATTAATTATTTATTAATGAATTACATGAGGGCATCTTAAATGAACTAGCTAGACATTTTAAATGCATCATCTAGGTTAATGCTGCATTTACAGCATAGCTATTATTATTATTATTATACCAAAAGAAAATATGCTAACTACTTGCATTTACACAAAATGAGAGGAAATGTCATACAATCATTGTTAAAGACTGATTAGTTCCTGCGAAAGATTCCAATTTCCTCTGAAATGCATTGTTAAAGCCAATAATTGTGTTTTCTATATTTGTTCTACCAAATATCAGTACACTTACTATAATGTACCTTTCTTCTTTTTCCATTTTTGATATGATACCATTATTAGAACTGAATATAGTCTGATACCTTATCCTAATCTTACACTGATGTCTTTTAATTAACTGAACCAACACTCAGCAAGTCTGTGTTTCCAGGTTATCTGAAACATCACAGGTCATATGTAATATGAACAGTGTAACAGTATGAAACTTAGTCATATCCATTATAAACAGAGAACTTTTAAAATTCTGAAAATTCCAATTTCACATACATTCACTTTAAAAGCTACATTTATATTACCACTGTTTCACTTCAGTTCCTTTCCTTTTCCTAAACGAACTTTCGTTTTCTCCTGGTCTTTGAACACTGTGCTGGTGGCCTCAGTCTGAAAGGCCACTGTGTATGGTACAGTACACTCACTGGCATCTAGAGACACTCTCTAACTGTATGCAAATCCCCTCCTGACTTGCTGCCCTCTGCTCTCAGACAAACACACAGGAAGACTCACTATTTCTGCTATTGTGTGTGGAAGTAAAGTAATGATTTTACTCATACGATCAATTGTTGGAGGTAAAGAAGGCAAAATATAAGCTCTTTGATTCAAAACGCATATGAGATGTGATGCTTCTATTGTTCTACCAAGTGTACTTTACAGAGCAAACATAAACACTCGGTACTGAACATTGCAGTTTTGCATAGTTATTTGAACAGTGACCAGTGAGGGAGGGTGCCATGTTTGACTTTTAAATGTTCCTATTTCTAATGTGAACCACACCCGCACAAGAAGAAAAGAACCGGGCGTCTTTTTATTCACAACTAAACACCAGGCAGAATGAAAAGAGCTGTCTGTCAGAACAAAAACAGTGTTGCCTGAATAACACAGGACTGTTGCAAACTGACTTGGACTGTTATTTTCAGAATACCAGGGGGGGAAAAAGCTTCAAACGCATTGAAGCATAGGTGTTTTTGCTTAGTGCTGAATTTTACATTTTGCAGTTTGAAACAGTAGTAATTTAAAAAAAATATTATTATTCAGTCTATATGCAGTGTTTCTTTACTGTCATTGCTGTAAATGACAACTAACAATCAGGCTACATGACAAACGACACATTTACATGTAAACACATTTGCCTAATGGCTCCAAGAGGCTCTACTGTTCAGGGAGTTTACTGTCAGACAGACAAGGGTACCTTGCAAGTTCTCCAATGAGTAAAACATTCTTGTAGTTAAAGAGATTCAGACCATCCTAATGACAAAAGATTGTACCTTAGCTTAGCCCCACCACCTTTTTGTGTGAAAAGAATAGTAGATTAAACAGACAGAACAAATATAGTTAAAATTCAAAAAATTAATTAACAGTGGTGAATAGGATACAAATTTAGTCTTCAGAATATACATATCAGCTGTTGTAATATATTCAATAACACGTAAAATAACATATCCTCATGTTACCACACTATCCTTTATGTATGTACCCTTGTAAGATCCTCACATTTAGGATCTACCTAAATCTTCTTCCTGTTTGAAGACACAGATCAATTTCCATAGTTCCAAAGTGAGGCGATAACAAGAAGAAACAATGAGGAGAATTTTCAAGATGTATTAGATGGAGCAGGAAAAGGTTTTAAAACGGAGTGATTTTATTGTCATTGAGCAGAGTACACATATAAAGCCAACAAAATGCAGTTAGCACCTAACCAGAAGTGCAAAACAGCAAGTCACATGAAGTGTTAAGTGCAAAGAGACAATGATCTGGCAGTAAAGTGCAAGTGCAAATGGCATGTTATCAACATTAGAAAAATGAATTTAATGCGTGAAAAAAAACCAGTGCAAGTAGCATGATGTGTGTAAATGAGTCTGGAGACATGGATTACAGTAATGAAGAGACAGTACAATGCAGTGAACAAAGGTAGAATGGAGGCGGTACTGTGCAAACTATTTATGGCTTGTCAATGTGCAGAAGAAGGGTTGTGCACGAAGTGGTGCAAGTGATGCTAAGAGCCTATTTTTAATTAACCGAATGTCTCATATAAGGCCACACATAAGTGTTTTGTTCATGGTGTATTCATAATACACAGTACCTAAGAAATGGATCATGAAAATAACAATTTGTACACATATTATTGCTTATGTCAACTTGCTTATGTCAGAGCAGGTTGATTTCATTTAAATGTTTAGGCAGTAATTTTGATAAATGGTAGCTTAAAACACCAGATTTTAACCTTGAATTGTTCACTTTAAAGACACAGCCCCAAGCACATGCCCAGACCCAAGCAACATGATTGACAGGCAAATAGTCTCTTCCTTGTCCTGCCTGGTTGGATGTTACTAGCGTACATTTGTATGTTATCCTGTGACACCACAAAAACTGACTTTTTTGTTACAGCTTCCAGACTGTGAGGGGACCATCACTAAATGTTAAAAAAAGGTGTTTTCCTACTTTAACCTTCTTGCAATATCAGAATAAAAGCTGCCAAACTATACTTTTCCTTGTCACAGTAGTGATACCATCAACAGGGCAGATTTGTACCTTTAGTACCTGGAAAGGTGCATGTAGCTACCTGTAATTTGCTTTCAGTGTAGAGCGTTAAACGTACACCAGTGGTCCTTAAAATCCAATTATGTACCTATAATTATTGTTAAAGCTGAAAGATACACATTAAATGTACAAAAATGGTACCACCCCATCGATAAGGATACATTTATGTTGCAATACGGCAAAAATCCACAAGAGGCCAGGAGAGGACTGGAGTTACACTTCTATTTTCGTCAAAACAGTAGAAAATCAGAAAGCTAATTTAATACATTTTACAATAAATCTTTACTATGGTTTATGGTTTCTTTAACCACTTTAGAAATGTATGTTTGTGGTTCAACGGCTTATCCTAAGGCCTAAAGTCATGTTAAAAACAAAACAAAAAAACTGCTGACGGTCACACGTGTTAAAAGGATGAAGCGTTATTTCGTGTCATTGCGGATGAAGCATAAAGCTGATCTCAGAGCAGATTCGTTATTTAAACCAGGAAATTGTGGCTTGTTCTAAACAGCAGTCTGAGAAGCGGATGCCTCTGAACACTTCACCTCAGATGCCTTTTACACTATAAATGTGGCTTGTTGACTTGATCATCTCGTAAAAATGAGGTAAGTCCAACAAAACTTTATCTTTATAAAATACGTTTATTGCTACCTACCTTTATGTTTATGTGACTTTAACTTTCATAGCGCGTGCTATAACTCAGTGTCATCGCCTCATCTGCCTTCCTGGGTGAAAGAATAATTATAAAAACCGCAGCAGTGCGCTTTCATCACCGGATGAGTCAAGGATTTTTGCATTGTGTGAGACAGTTATTACATTTGTTAATGTGTCTTTTTCCTTTTTATTGTTTGTACACTACCACACATAACTTTGAAGGGAAATATCTTTGGGGAACGTTTACTTTGTTTACTGTTCACACTGTAACCCTTATAAAATGGGAACTTGAACAGCTGCCAGACTCAATTCAATACAATTTAATTTGAATAGACATTGTCACAAAACCACTTTACTGCTTTAAATTAAGATATAAATTCTTAACGAGCAGGCCAAAGGTGACATTGGCGAAGAAAAACTCCCTGAGTCGACATGAGGAAGAAAACTTGAGGGGAACCAGACTCAAAAGGAAACCCAGTGTGACATGCGTTACAGGGTTTATAAATCACTACTCTTCCACAACTGCATACTGTAAAAGTCTAACAGTACTATGGATGTTGAAAGGATGTTTCAGCAAATTGTACATCAGTCCTGGGATGCGCACAGGACAATTGTTATGATTGCGGCAGCAGTTATTAGGTACAAATCAACAATATCTAGGTAAGATTTCCACTGAAGGAAGATTATGACTTTAGATTGTTCTTGAGGAAGTCCAATCTTATATCCATGTAGGTTCATCCAAAGCAGCAGAAGGTGAGTCACAACTGCAGAAAGCTCCAAGTTCCAAACAGAATTAGAGAATCAGAAGTAATTAGGCAAAATCTGTCGATGAGAAAAAAATCAACAGTAGTAGCTTTGGGTTAGGATCAGGCCCCAGCACATCAAGGTACAGAGAACAGATTATTATGCAGGCTCTTACTCTTCAGTGGTTTAAAAGGGTGTACTCTAATTGGACTGGATTAACTTTTTCCATGCAAACAAAATGACTCAGTTCAGCAGATTTCCTAACCTGGCAACTTGATCCATAACATCTCACTGGGTCTGTTTGTAGGCTCATTTGCCTGATTTCATGAGTAACTCTTGGTTAATGTCCAACACAGGCTACAGAGACTGAAACAAGCCATGGGATCTCGATTACATTAAACCTAACCATTTCCTCCACAGTATTGAGGAAGTGAATACAAATCCACTGTGGTTAAAAAGCAAAAGTCAGGTGTCAATCATTTTCTCACATATCATTTTTTTTTATAGTGATTTCTTATATTATATTAAACTTCAGAATCCTGTCATGCCTGAATACACAACACATACAAATAAATTCCAGCACTGAATGTAAATTCTCCTGCCCCTAAAGCTAATATGTAACTCTCATTTGATTTGTGTGCATGGAAATTTGGAATTAGTTAACACAACAACTGTGCCTTCTGTAGTCTGAAAGGTAGCTGTTCATCTTAAAGCTATTATACTAAGGAATAATAATATAATCAGGACCAGGACTGACAAACATGTAAACAGCATCCAACATTAAATGACTATTAAAGAAATGCAATACAAGCTAAAGTCTTCGTTATATTTGCAGCTGATATACTGCTACATAGGTGCAAATCTCTTGTAGTTGACTTAGAAAATGATCTCTATTTGTGAATTTATTTTAGATGCTTGAACTTTGTGAACTATAAATAAGGGACAATACAACTGTATGCAATAATACAACTATATTGAGCTAAATTATCTACGTCACAACACGGGTATATTTCTATTGTATTATTTCTATCAAATATCACTATATTTCACTGTGCAGGTATGTGTGTGTGATCTTTAAACTAAAAACTTTCTGCACAATTCAGAAAGTCAGCTTCAAAGCGAGTCTGTTCTGTAATTTGGTGAAGAATCGAATATACCAACACCTTTGACTCATACTCAAGCCACCAAAATAGACAGCAAGAACAGACAAACTATCTCTACATCGTCAGAGGTCTACAACAGCCACATATCCGGAGGGTGTTAGAACGAGACTTTTAATAGTATTGTAAGTACATTGGAAGCTGTCACAGATGATGAGAACTTACAGATCATTGTACAAGACACACACTATTTCCATTGCTTCTAAATATGTGTCGTAGTCGCTGCATGAAAGCAAGATCAACCACGTAAAGCTGACTATAACCAGTATCTATTATACTATAGCGTGTTCATTGTATAATCGTGATCTGATTCCCTTGTTTGTAATGTTACTTATTTTATTAATATTGTAATTATCACAGTTTTAACCACTTTAGCAACACTGCTATGTAAAGATTGATAAACTATAAATCAAACCTTACATCTATGAACAGTAAGAAACAGTCTATACATCCTTATATACACATGTGTGTGACAAAGGGGGTTGCTTTTATATCTGGAAAAAAAACCTTTCTATTAGTAAGGTCAAAGTAATGGTTAGATGTAAGTGAAGCCTAGCATTAATTAGCTGCAATAATAATAACGGAAGGTGTTCATTAGTAAGGTAAGGACAAGTTTGTGTGTGTGTGTGTGTGTGTGTGCACGTAAATCATTCTGTAGTCAGTGTCTGCAGTGAACCACAATTTCCTACTCTAGCTTTAGTGTTGGAGAGACTAAACCATCATAAACCAAACCAGTAATTTAATGTAGTTCATTTACATGCAGGCAAAAGAGGAAGTCTTTTGCTCTGTAGAACACAAAAGGAAGGCTTCTGCATTTTTTTTTACTGCTCATATCACTCGATGTCTCATTGTCATGCACTACTCTCACCTCTCTTTCCGAAACAAAACTTCCTATTAATTACCATTTCACATCCTCTTTTAACTCTGCTATGTCTAGTTGGCCAATCTGATTATGGTTAGAGAGCAGAGCTAGCTAGTGGGTTGTAGAAAAGTACACTTACTGACCATGTGTGCAAGTGTGCTTACACAAGCTTTGAGCTTATTCCTTTTCAGAAGCTGGCTGTCATGACAGCGGAAGTCAGTAGGTGCAATGTAATAGTTGAGACAATTGCAGAGGAAGAGGGAAACGTGCTTCCACTTCCTCCTCTGTGTTTTTCTACATCTTTTTAATGTGCCTGTAAGAGAACAATTCTAATGATGGTGGTCTGTGAGTCATCATCCTGATTCAGGCGAGCATTGATCACTAGTTGTTAATGCATACTGTTGTCCTTTTTTTTATGATAAAAAGCTCTCTGTTTGCATAAGCATGTTTGAAATGCGAGAACCGATGGTTCCTAATTTCTCCACCCTGTCGTCTATGTGCTCAGTGAAGTCAGCTTGTGCCAGGCGCGAGCGACTGTCATGCTCTACGATGACGCCGGGAAGCGCTGGGTCCCTGCTGGAGGTGGAGCTCAGGCTGTGAGCAGAGTGCACATCTACCAAAACCCTAGTAACAACACCTTCAGAGTGGTGGGCCGAAAGCTGCAGGCTGACCAGCAGGTAATAAATGTGCCACAGCAGAAAATGTGACTCAGAACTTCACGTCCAGTTATTACCTGCCACGAAGCATTGTGTGCTAAGTGAAGTGGAAATGCCGTGGATAGTAATGGACCTTGATATAGAGTTTATTTGAATGCCCAAAACAGCTACTGCTCTTGTTGGGGTCCTGAAAAAATATATTTTATATTAGGGGTGAACAGTGTGATTGCAAATATTGCTAATGCTTGTACCATAATGATCACGACCATGCTATTATATCTCATAGTAGATTTAATGATAGTAATATCATGTAGTAATAAACACTAATAAAATATAACAATATCGTATCAATTACGTAAAGTCACAGTTGCATGTGTCACCAATAAAATAGACTGATGCACTCCATGGTCATTTACAATAGAATAGATTAGGTGATTTAGTTACAGGTGATTGCGTTGATTAGAAATTGACATATGTTCTTGTGCAGTTTTCCTCTTTTCCATTGTTTATCGGTTTTTACAGACAAGGAATAAGGCTACAAATTATAATTTGTATAATTTGTACAAAACCTATAATTTTTAGTTACAGGTGACAGTAAGTTTTTAAGAGCACTTTTTAGAGAAATGTAAATACACATATCATGTATCATGAAAACATCTTTAAGTGTCATGATATATTTCTGGCATAGTGTCTGCATATAAAAGAGATACACTATATGTTTTATTGAATTAAAGGGGGTAAGATCAACACAAAAACTGAAGGGACGTGGTATGTATACAGTATAAGAGTAATAATGTGTAAAAAAAAAAAAAAAGTAATATAAAAATGAAGATATTTTTTGTTTGTATTATCTGCCCCTTTTAAGATTCTGACATTGCATGACTGCAGTGCTTCTGAGAAACATGAAAAAGTTTCACCTCCTCTTTTCAGTGGTCAGTAATGGTAGTTTATTTACATGCATGAACAACTATAGTAAAAAGGACTCATTTTACAAGCCTATGTTTTTACTTGAGGTTCTGTATTCTGTGCTGTAGAGGAACAGCAGAAGGGTGTATGTGTGTGGGAAATAGCAGAGTAGGGTGTCGTTTTTGTCCTCAGTTGGTGGTTTTGTCTTTTTGTCAGTCTCACAGTTTGTCTACGTTTGACTTCCTGTGTCTGTGTGTAAGTACTGCGAATCACACTGCCACCAACAACAGATTTAATCAGTCATTTTATGAATACCTTTAAGAACTAGAAACAAGTAGCAAATCATATTAGTGCTGCATATATGTTTCAAATGCATCTGCATCACATGTAAAAAAACTGAGTTGACTTGTTTGGAAGAGTTCATTCAGATCTAGCCCCTGTTTATAAGGAAGTCATGTGCCTGCTTTTTGGTTTGTGGTGTTGGGTCATTTATTAATATTCTGCACCCAGGTAAATCATTGCAGACATGACCTGGGGTACCTTAATGGCTAGGAGTCCTATTCGCCCTACTTACAGGGGCAGAACAGTTTGCAGTGAACAATTACAAGTACAGGTCTAATTTGACCTTTTCACAAATAATGTGAAAAATTGGGTTCTTCCAAATGGGGTTCTTCACAACTGACAGATTGTAATAATACTGCAGATCCATTTGGATTTACATGAAGTACAGAAGTACATGAAGTACAGATATGGTTTGTTTTAAAGATCAAGAATATACATAACATAACCAATGTTATGTTTTTAGTCACTCCTAAACCCAGTTAAAGCAGCACATGTGAGACCTGATGTTCTTAATCACTAGGAGTCCAATTGTCTGCACCGTTATGTGAACAGAGCTATTGATAGGCAGTTAAATAATTAAAAACTATGGTAATTTTTGGTTGTCTATGTTACCTTTTTCAGGTTGTTATTAACTGCCCACTTGTGAGAGGTATAAAGTACAATCAGGCCACTCCAAATTTCCACCAATGGCGAGATACACGGCAGGTGTGGGGCCTAAATTTCGGCAGTAAGGATGAAGCTACACAGTTTGCTAACATCATGATGCAAGCACTGGATGTGCTCAATGGTGAGACAAATTCCAGACACACTATTACTGCCACTCAGTATATACATTTGCTCTACAGCTATTATGTTGCTATTGAGTAGGTCTGTGAGGTGCGTTGAAGGAATTTATTATATTATGTTTGTTTCATAGGTGCAGCTCCCCCTCGGCCTCCACCGAATGGACCAAGTGTTGAAGAGCAGCAGAGGTACTCACTCATCAATGCAGTGCACACAATAACCTCAACTCAGCCATCATTACACACAGTGACTCAGCACAGCTCATAACAGAAGGCAGTGTTCCTGGTTCACTAATACATACTCACCCAGTACAGAGACAGTTGTTTATGTACTTAGTTGGCTGGAAACACATACTGCATTTAATAGTTGCATGGCATTACTTTATTCTAGCTCTTTTCCTATTTCAAACAACACAAGAGTAATTCCTGCATAATTTAAGAAATGTGTGTTTTGAAAGACTTAGATAATTTGACTAAAATTAGGACATGGGATCTTTTGCTTTCAAATACATAAGTATTATGAACATTTGAATAGTTCCTTCTCAGTCATGCCTCAACACAGCCTTTGCATTTTCTTAACAGACTTCAGGAGCAACAGGAGAGAGAGAGACAGGAGAGAGAGAGACAGGAGAGAGAGAGACAGGAACAGGAGCGGCTAGAGAGGCAGAGACAGGCAGCCGCTCTACCAGCTACACCACCCGGTCCTCCTCCAGCTCCAGCTGGAGCTCCTCCTCCCCCTGGAGTTCCACCTCCACCTGGTCCTCCACCACCTCCTGGGCCTCCCCCAGCTCCCCCACCACCACCTTCTGGTGGGGCTCCACCTGCCCCACCACCACCTTCAGGAGGAGGAGGTGGAGGAGGAGGAGGAGGAGGTGCTAGAGATCTAGCATCAGCTCTCGCTGGTGCTAAACTTCGCAAAGTGTCCAAGGTAAATGAAAAAAAAAAACAGGTACAATTTGTGGAGTCTTATTAGGAAATGAGCTGATAAGTTTTACTGAGCATATTGGACAACCTGCCACAGTTCTTGGGCAGACTTTAGGCTCTTTCATATGAAAAAGTTCTGGGGACTTATTGAGGGGAACTACCCCTTGGGGAGCTCCCATGAAAACTACAAACCTTTAAGGGCCTTTTTTCTGTTTGCATTCACACCACCTGCAGGAACACTGAATTGACATAAGTCACATCAAAATTGCATTGTATTTCCTCCATCGCATAGAGCCTAGATTTAAACACTGAGTCCCGAACACTAATTGGAAGGCTGTTCCATAACTGAGGGCAGTTATGATGAGCATAACTTGGTATTCAAGTATACAAGAACTACATGACACTCTGCCCCTAGTCATGACAGAAGCATCCACTGAGCTGAAGATGAAGATTGAGGCTCAACTACAAGCCGTCACCTCTCGTGTGCGATTCAATTTGCTAACTGCCAAAGTTCCTTCAGAGGAGATGCTCGCAGATGTTAACAGTGCACTGCTCAATATATCCACCAACACCATCTGAAACCAGTGAGCTTCTAAATGCCATTGCCACTGTAATCCTGGAGATGCTATTCACCAACACCCTCACTGAAACCAGTGAGCTCATATATGCCACTGCCAATGTAATCATGCAGATGCTTGGGTACAAGATCAAGACCAAGAATGTAGCGTGCCCACTGTGGAGAAGAAGGTTGGAAGCCTGCAGCGAAGTTAGCTGGCTTGCAGAAGTGCAGAAAGGAGTCATGAGAGACAGGTCCTGGGTCATGAAGATGTACAACAAAATGTCTATAATTGAGTCTCTGGAGACTGCCAAACAAAGACTCACAGCTCTGGTGACAAGACTGAAGAGATACACCATGGAAGCAGAGGCCAAAGAATAAATGGCCTGATCTCTGAAGATGATGTATTCACACCTGCAAGGGAATAACAACAGAAGAAGTTTAGATCCACCCGGAGCTAAGACTGAGAAATACTGGAAGGACATATGGGAGAAGGAGGAATCACATAACGCCAATGCCAAGTGGCTGGAAGACTTAAGAGCAGACCACAGTAATCTCCCAGAACAAGAACTAGTTACCATCACCAAGGCAGATATCCAGCAAGTCTCAGGCATGAAGAATTGGACAGCATCTGGATTTGACATGATACATAGCTACTGGTTGAAGAAGCTAACAGCACTGGCAGCACAAATGAGTGAGCTGATGACAACAGGCACTCATCCAGACTGGCTGGGTAGGACAATTCTGACCATGAAAGATCCCCAGAAGGGTACACTGCTATCCAACTACAGGCCAATAACCTGTCTGTCCACAGCATGAAAGCTTCTCTCAGACATCATAGCAGAGAAGCTAGGCAGACACATGAGTCAGTACATGAGCAAAGCTCAGAAAGGAATTGGAACCAACACCAGAAGGTCAAAGCACCAGCTATTGGTCAATAGAGCAATCACTCAAGACTCTAAGACTAGGCAGACCAACTTGAGCACAGCCTGGATTGACTACAAGAAGGCCTATGATTTGATGCCACACATTTGGATACTGGAATGCTTGGCACTATACTGTGGAAGACAATACTGGAAGCCAATTCCAAGGTCATCGCATAAGTTGCCATAAAATGGTATGCGGTATATACTAAGGTGATGCACTGTCTCCACTGCTGCCCCCTCAGCCACATCATAGCAAAGAGTGGATATGGATACATGTTCAGAAGTGGAGTAACCATCAGCCACCTCCTGTACATGGGTGACATCAAGCTGTATGGTAAGAGTGAGGGAGACATAGACTTACTGTGTTTTAGAACCGATGAAGGAGTGTCTCAGGCAGCCGAAGACAGAGTATGTCGAGGAGAAAAAGAAACCATTGTGGAAGACCAAGCTTCTTCATTGAATGTACCACCAGCATATATAGGAAATGGCTCACATCAGGAAATCCTACCAGTGGCTAGAAAAAGCAGGCCTGAAGGACAGCACAGAGGCTGTAATCATGGCAGCATAAGAACAGGCCCTAAGTACCAGATCTGTAGAGGTTGGGATCTACCACAGTAGTCAGGACCCAAGGTGCAGGCTGTGCAAAGATGCCCCTGAGACTGTCCAGCACATAGTAGCTGGGTGCAAAATGCAAGCTGGGTCAGCATACACTGAAAGTCATGACACAATAGCAGGGATGGTGTACAGAAACATCTGTGGCAAGTATGGTCTAGAAGTTCCCAAGTAACCTATGGGAGACACCATTGAAAGTGGTTGAGAACAACAGAGCTAAGATCCTGTGGGATAAGCAGCTACTGACCAACCAACCAGACACAGTGGTGGTTAATAAGGAACAGAAAAGAGCAGTACTGATAGATGTGGCAATCCCAGCTGACAGTAACATCAGGAAGAAGGAGCATGAGAAAATTGAGAAGTTCCAAGGCCTGAAAGATCAACTGGAACAGATGTGGAAGGTGAAGTCCAAAGTGGTTCCAGTGGTAATAGGAGCACTAGGGGCTGTGACTCCCAAACTTGGAGAGTGGCTCCAATAGATTCCAGGTACCACGACAGAGGTCTCTGTCCAGAAATGTACATTCAGTACAGATTCAGCCAAAAAATGTATACACACACCAGGAACAATTCTACACATAAATGTCTGGAAGCTTATGGCCACCACTTTGAGCACCGTTTGTAATTTTAGAGGCCAACCGTAACTTGTATTAATTAACTTGTATCTTGTGTCTAGACCATTCACTATTCACCATACACATGTTTCTCATGGTATTATGCTGGGAGAGAACCTGTCCTGAAGTAGGAGCAAAAAATGTCCCTAAAAACATCATTATAAGAACTATAATAGTTCACAGTTCCTGCAGTGAAAAGTTCCTTTGGTCTGAATGCGCCTTTTGATTCTTGCACTTTCCTTTTTTTTGCATGCAAAACCCATGCTAAACTTCATTTGGCTTTTTCTCTAAATAAGTGGTCTCTTACATAATATGCTGCCTTCTTTACTGACATACAACATTTTTCAAATACAAATTTTGTGTACTAGCTCAGTAATGCAGAATTCATCAAATAAATATCTATAACAACATTTGTACTAAAAAATACGTGTGCCTTAGTCTTTTGAACAGTATATCTCATTAACGTGTATATCTCATTAACACCTGTACATTTTCTCATTCATACTGTTGTCTAATTATGTGGCAACAGCATAATGCATAAAATCATGCAGATACAGGTCAAGAGCTTCAGTTAATGTTCAGTTAATCAGAATGGGGCAAAATATTATCTCAGTGTCTTTGACAGCCCCTGGTCTCTTTCCAAACTTTAGTTGTCTTTTCCCACTGTCACATCCAATTTCTGTTTTTGGCTGACAGCAGTGGAACCCAATGTGACCTCCTGCTGTTATTGCCCATCTGCCATCAGCTTTGGCATGTTGTGCATACTGAGATGCTTTTCCTCTCACCATGATTGCAACCAGGGGTTTTTTGAGTTACTATAGCCTGACTGTCAATTGGAACCAGTCTGGCTATTCTCTTCTGACCTCTGAGGCATTTCCACCCACTCACAGATTTTTTCTTCTTTTTCACACCATTTTGTACAAACTCTTGATACTCATTAAACTGTTTTCTGAAATAAGGTGATTCAGGTGTTTCTATTAAAGTGGGTGGTGAGTACATATACTGTATACTGGGCTGAGAGGAAAAGGCCCGGGGCTAAAGAATATTATAGCTTACGTGGCTATAATAAGTGAGATGAATGTGTAGTAATAATGGTATTGAGAGTAGTAAAGGTACGTTAACATGAGAGTAATGGGATTCAATATGTTGTAAATGGAGCTAATGGATGGCTCTCCCCTGGGCATTTAGGATGAAAGTGGATCTGCTGCTCCAGCACCAAAAGAGAGCAGCTCTGGAGGAGGAGGAGGAGGAGGAGGAGGTGGCTTGATGGGTGAGATGAGTGCACTTCTTGCAAGAAGGTTAGTATATAGCAAACATATTAATGTGTCCATATTTAGAAGATAAAAGTCTCCAATTTCAAGATAATCTTGCAAACATAATGATCAAAAGGTGTGCTTGTGCATGTTAGTTTGATACCCAATCAACAGACAATCAGATCAGCTCCTCTCATTAGACACTCATTAGACTCTCAGCAGATTTAATTTTTTAATATTTCTGTATATACAATTAGATTTCACTTATATATATATCAGTCTGTATTTTAATGGTATAAATAACCAGCTGGATGGCACTGCTTACATCAAATTTGTTTTCTGATTTGTCTGTAAGTTTTAGACTTTACAACTATATGTCACAGGGAGTCTTACAAACACAGAGCCTAGAATACACATGCAAGTGCTTTTATTTTAAAAACCTAGTCGAAAATCCAGAAAAAAAGGAAAAGGCGTTAAAGATGTACATGCCATGTTATACAAGCGATCCAAAGGTATAAATGAGACAAATATAAGAATGAGACAATGACATGTCAAAGCCAAAGGCATATGAATGAGACAATGGCACTGTCACTACAGGACATGCCACATGTGATGGAAATGTGGGTCACAGGTTTCTATCTTCTTTTTAATGGGTGTTTACTTATGTTTATATCAACAATTTCCATTTCCCTATGATGGCAAATATTATAAAATTATAGTGCACTGAATTTATAATGAAAACAGAAATGTCACACACACCCACATTACTGCATCTGTATTGATTTCTCATAACAAAAAATCAGTTGGATGGAAACAGGACAAAACTGCCATATGTCCCAAATCAGCAAGACACTGGAATTAAAAGAAAACAAACAAACCTTCTTTGGTAATATGAAAATTATTTCATAAAAACAATATGAAATTGTTCCATGCTGAATTTTATGTATCATTCCTTTACAGGCGCAAGGCTACAGATAGCCCAGTGGTGAAAAAAGAAGATAACACAGTAAATTTACTTTTGCACATAAATAACCTAGAATGGTTTCAGTAAATAGTCCATGTAAACATAGATCATTTCAGTTATACTGTATACAGTGCTGTAGGGAAATAAAGTTTTTTGCTCTTTCTTATAGGATTCTGCCCCCCCAGAGAACAAATCAGAAGGTCAGCGTTGTAAGCAGACTTAAAATCCCTCTTCTACCAGCCCTTTACAATGATGTTTATAATCTCTTGTATATTCTTTACCCCTAGTTTGCAAGCCTTGGGAGAAGTCTGGTACCCTTCCACGGTAAAGTCTGTGTATTTATCTTTTTTTACCCTGTTTCTATACTTAGAGCAGGGTAGTGAGAAAAGAGAAGAAACCCAGAAATACTTCCAGTAAGAGAATGTAGATACAAGAGCAGGGGAAGTAAGAACACCAATTGTTACAGTTAAAATGAAATTTTCTGGGTAAATTAAATTAAATAGTGCTGTTTATTTCATACAGAAGTAATTCTGGCCCCAAGGGACCTGATAAGAGTCCTGCTCCAGCATCAGCTCCAATAAACAGGTACTCCTATTCCTGCAGTTGCTCTCTCTCTCTCTCTCTCTCTCTCTCTCTCTCTCTCTCTGTGTGTGTGTGTGTATGTGTGTGTGCAAGCGTGCATGTGTGTGCATGTAAAAGGAATGGTGCTTTTGCTTCATCAAGCTAAATGGTCACTATCATTTTATTTAATTTCTGAGGTTCAGTATGGACCGATTCTGTCTCTATCTTAAAACATTCAACACAGCCTTGTTTCTGTCTTGAGTCTGGGTCAGTTTGATAGCAACATTAAATCTAAGCACTAGTAGACAAAGCAAACAAATCATTCAAACTGCTCATTGTTTTATGTTATTGTCTGTTCACACCTTGGTTATGTCTGGAATCTCATATATTACTAACTTTGCATAAAACAGAGGCAAACTTTGGAATTTTGTTTAGTCTCTGCAGAAAAATCATTCAGGCAGTGCATGTTACAGGAATAGTCCAACCTAATCCAACTTATCAACCACATCTGTAGAGTATGGCTGATTGGACAATAAGTTTACATTTGCCTGTATTGAGAAAAGAACGGAAATCTATACACATTAATCTCATAATAAAAGTTTAATATGTGGAGGTAAACAACTTTTTACTCTTATCTCAGCACAGGGGAATGTGTAAAAAAGAAATTTGTACACTAGAAAGGGTAGGTTGAAAAAAAATGTCGAGATATTCCTTTGGATCTACCATAGAGTCTGTACTGATTAAATACCGTAAGAGTCACCCTTTGCTATGGCTGTGACATACAGTAAATTACACATAGTATGTGAACAGACTGATTCATCTTGCGTCCATTTATGTCTCTCACCAGGCAAAGGCCAGGCAGTAATGTGAGTGACACAGCCGCCAAAGAGAGCACTGATATGGAGAAATTTAAGCAGGTCAGATAATATACCATTTCTAATATCTGGAATAATTATAGATGAGGCACCATGATACCTCTTTTCCATGTGAAACTGATTTTGTGTTGTTACAGGAAATCCTGGAGGAGGTGCGCAAGGAGCTGCAGAAAGTTAAGGATGAAATTATTGGAGGTCAGTTCTTTAACTCAGAATTTCTTCTAGCTATATAAAGTATAATACTATATCTTAATTATTGGTTGTTAAGATCTCAGAAATCTTTAGTCATTTATGTTACCTAAAATGTGGTATATAAATACATTTCATTTTACTTGCCTTGACTTCTCTGAATAATGACAGCTTGATTTGGTTCTTGCCTGTTTCACCTACAGCATTTATAGAAGAGTTGCAGAAGAGAGACGCCCCCTAGCGTCACAACGATGAAAGAGCTTCTGCTTTGCAATTCAATAAAAAGTCCAGTGTTGCACATAAACCCATTTAGGAAAAAATCCTTCAAAACGGCATGTCTTTCATTTACAGCTCCCCAACTGCACTATATTGATGTCTTATACTTACAAATGGGTGAAAAAAATTTATGGAAAAAACAACATTGTGTCTCAGTGAGACAAAATTGTTTTTTTCCTTGTCACCTGCCAGCAACATTTTCTAATATTCTATAATATCTTCTCCTATTTTCATGCCTGTCCATTTTTCTAATAGTTTAAGGTTTTCATAGAAATATATATGAATACATGATTCATCAGAGAGGCACACTATCCTCATGTCATACATCCAATAGATCCATCTTAGCATAGGCCTTTCA
Source organism: Notoglanidium macrostoma (assembly GCA_030068235.1). Classification (NCBI taxonomy): domain Eukaryota; kingdom Metazoa; phylum Chordata; class Actinopteri; order Siluriformes; family Auchenoglanididae; genus Notoglanidium; species Notoglanidium macrostoma. The sequence goes on along the minus strand of JAQQZR010000009.1, from coordinate 12,384,057 downwards.
GTCAAGTGTTCTGAACAGCCATGCAACTGAAATGACAACAAAAGTGTTACTTGGCATTCTTAGTTATTACATTATATTATTGTTTATTATATTCAGTTGTTATGTTAAATAGTAATGAAGGTCATTAAACCGTGAAATTTATAAAATTAACTTTCATCCAACTAGTGTTATATATGTTTATACTGAAGTACTTTTGCTGGTGCAAGGTCAGCTGTGCGTGTGGTAATGAATTGTGGGTGAAAGACATCTTGCTGAATTTTTTTTTTTCTTCCTCAGGGATTAGCAAATGCTAACATGTGTACATTTTCACATTTCATTTTTAGATTTTTTAATTACAAATTGTTGCTCATGCTACTGCTGTGTTTGCTTCTTGTGGTTTTTGTGCCTTTGTGTTTTTATGTTAAAAAAATATTACTAAAGACTATTGTTTGAAAAGTGGGCTGTATTCTCAAACTTTGATATTGTTCAGTGGTACTATTCAACAACTTGAGGTTTTATATGAGTGATTAAAAAAGCAATTTATTATTTAAGGGGTTCTGAAATACAACCACAATTTATACCAATTTTGACCTTTTTTTTTTCTCTGTATTTTCCCCCCATTCCTGATAGCCTGTTAGATGTACACACAGTTGTCAGTTTACTATGCATTAGCTTAACCCACAGTTTAGGTGCACTATACAATTGCTAACTATAGGTCACCTATTGCTATGCACATTTGGTTAAGGTACAAATGATGTGTTCCTTACTGCTACGTATTTGGTACTACCACTTTTTTTTCAGACTTGTTGAACTACAGTGCTGTTCATTGGACTAAAATAGATAGGGTATGTGTGGGTGTGTGTGTGTATTTCGACTGAACAGAATGACAGAACCAGTAGCCTATAAACCTTAAGATCAACGACCTCAAATTTCTGTATACGCAATTCAGCCTTGACTTGTCCTAATAAACAGTGTTTCATCATTACTTGCACCAGTTATGTGAGTTTGATAAAGCATCTCAGCTTGCAGCTAAGTTCCTTTTCTTTCACAGTTACACAAGTGGTTTATACCAGCCTGAAGGTGACATTTTATAGAGCTTGATACACTAATCTTCTCATTAGCATTAAAGTGCTGAGGGTTGGTCTATAAAAGCAGCATATTTCCAGCCCACCTATGGGGGGGCAGTAAAAGACAGGAAAGGCGAGGAATGATTGGCCCGGAGTAGACAAGCACCGAATATTGTCTAGGAGAACAAACTTTTTGAGGGGTGAGGCACTCAATATTCTATTATGGGCCACAGTGATTTTGTAGATGATATTAGATGTAGATGATTTTGTAGATGTAGATGATGTGCAGAAAGATTGTTTATTTGTCATACAATTTTCTTCACCAGTTTTTAAACATGTAAAAATGTAAAACAATCCTGGTTCTGTCCTGCATGTTCCCCTGAAGACACAACAGTATATTGTGGCTTTGCAAACATGCCCACATGTATCATGGTATCATGAACAACTTTTAAAAGTTAAACTGATAAGCCACAAAAAATACAGAGAGAATTCTTTTAATAAGATTCAAGAAATATCTATCATTACAATTACTTCTAACCAAAAGCCACAAACATCCCTACTTTCTGATAAGAGCTGTATGTGTCCCACATCACACACTCTTAACAATGAAATTAATGCTCAAGTTCTTTATACTAGATATACACTACCAGTCAAAAGTTTGGACACACCTTCTCTTTCATAGGTTTTTCTTTTTCTTTTTGGTTTCTACATTGTAAAACAATACTGAATACCCCAAACTATGAAGCAACACATATACTGAATTATGTAGTAAACAAAAA